>JAPQRP010000008.1:7581593-7637121 GCA_037367295.1 Apogon hyalosoma
AAAACAGTGCTTTTAGGCATTCCATGTTTTCTTTTCTGTCTGTTTTAGTCACATGATACACACAGGAGTTAGTATTTTATTGCATAACCATTGTTTTTGATGACTTTTGATGGTCTAATAATTTTTTTCGCAACTGTATTATTAAGCTTTACCCTCATTTGTCTTGTGGTTGAAGAGCAGAATTCAGTTTCTATGCAAATAAAACAATGTGAACATGTCAAAATAATGGCATATGCACATTTCTCATTTGCACTTTACACATAGTTGTATCTGGATAACCTTAAAATATTGTGCAAATACAATTTTCATAAGTGTAGTATGAATAAGTTCAGTAGTAACGATGGTTGCTCACCACTTCAAGGTGGTACAGGACTGCAGACACCTCCTGCACTCGCTTCACAACTTTCACTGGGGCATCAGCGTCTTCAGCTTTCCCTGCCATTTCTTTGTACAGGGCCATCTGCCAGCGCATGGATGGGTTGTCCACCTTTTACACAACACGGGCACAGAGCAGAACTGCAAAAACTGAAACCCTTATGATTATGTTGTCTGAGGTAAACGATAATACCTTGCCTTGAAGATGAAGGTTGTTCTGCAAAAACTCTCTTACTTCTTCATCTGTATCTCTCTGAAAGACACAGTAAACTACCATTTATTAAACACTGTCTTGTTATTGAAATACAAAGCACTTATGATATACCGTGATCTGGATGATTAAACCGTCTCAGATTTATTGGTTACTCAATTACCCTACAGCAATTCTAAAAGCATGAATGTGTGTGCTTTTTTTTTTTTTTTTTTTTTTTAACCACAGTCATGCTGTTTTAAAGTCTGAAAAAATCTACCAAAGAGTATCGGATCTTGGCCAAGTTGATTAGCTCCTGATCAGCTGGAGAGCACATGTTGAGTCCTATGGGAAGCATCTTTTTCAGGGCAGCCACAATGAGTGACGTCTGCACAGAGTAACGATCTCCTCGTTTCTTCTTCTTGGTACGTTCTGCATCTGAGCCTCCACCCTAAGGACAAAAACAATGAGCCAAAGAGCATTCACAGTATCCTATAATATGGCAGAGATGCAACATCGCAGTTAAAGACTGTTTTGTATCAAACCCAGTGGAGCTCTGACTGAAAGCCAAACGGTCGCCCTCATGAGTATAAACCTGCATTAGCAATTTGTCTTTTTTTCCCGTAATGTCACAAATGACTGAAAAACCACCACAGCAAATCTGACTGCATATCTGCTACATCACATTAAGTAAACTCAGCATATGTATATTTATCCAGCATGTAATGAAAATCAACACAAATGGCTGTGATTACTTTATAGTGTTGCTATCCTTATACTTCTAGAAAAAAAAAAAAAAAAACCTGTGCGGTGTGTAATACTATAATCTCTCCATGTAGAAATAACCAAGATCATTGTCTGGGGGTTTCTGCTTCTATATCTCATTGCCATGGTGTGTAAAAATTAAGGAAAACTTCTCTAAGCTTAGACTGGTAAGTAGAGGGTATAGTGAAAATGTGAGGGCACAAAAGGAGTATAGCTGGTTTTAGGAAGGTAATGTTGAAAGGGAGTGGGTCTCAGAAAAGTGAATTAGTGCAACTGCACTGATAAATCATGCAAAAGAAAAAAATATCATTCAAGTAATAGCCCATTTGGCATTCCAAGAACATAAAATACATTTCAGCATTGCCTAGTTCAAAGTTAACATATTAGATGATGTTAGAGAACAAAACATTCCACATTAGTAGATACTGATATCTAATAGCAGAAACATATTAAAAGCACACAAACAAACTGTCTATGGCATATGTCCATGTGCTCGCCTACTGAGTTCAGTCCTTCTGTTTTCTGCTCTTTCTGGAGTCCTCCAAAATATGCAAATGTATGAGAGAGCATACAATATATAAATGCTTTTACACTATGTTTAGTTTATTAAATGCATGCTCTATGTACAGGTCATATGTATGTGCAGGTGGAGATAAGAGGATGATACACTGACAGCCACCTTATAGAAAAGCACGATGCAGTTACTCAAGAAATTCACCTAAAGACTTGGCAGCTGTACTGACGACTGATATTTCGAGTGATATTTATACTACTATTGAACACACAGACAGAATAAATATCACTGCTGCATAGTACTAAGTCCACCTCATGTAGTCTATGGACTTTCACAAAACTTAAATTCTAATTTAGTGTTGTTTATAACGGTATGACTTTGACAAATCCTGCAAAAAACTGTTATTATCTGTTGTCAAATATCAGATAATGTCAGATTCATGAAGTAACACTATAATAAAAAAGGAAGAAAGAGGCCAATTACAGTTTTTTAGTGTTTCATTTTAGGAGTTTGTTGTGTTGTCACTCTCAAAACATATAGAGTACAAGTCATTTCCAGTTAATTAATAAACACTGATATGCATCAGCCACTTCTTCAATTTAGTGCCAGATGCAAGTGTGTTATGAAAGAATAGTTTAGAGGAAACAGGGTGCAAAGCATTTTGAGGACAATTTCAGATAAGTGTGAATTAATGTATTGGTTAAGATTATGGTAATACTCAGTACTTATATACTGAAGTGGGAACCTAGCAAATGTTACCATCTGCTTCTGTGACACTAAGGACAAAGATAAGTGTTAGTGGGTGTGGATACCAGGGAATGTGAAGGAAACTTAACCATGATGTGCCATGGCATTTCCAGGGAGGAGAGAAGAAAGAGCACAGAGAAGACTAACATCATCTCCTAGTGGTAAAAAGCTGCATTACAAAAGCTACATGTCAACCAACCTTTAATGAAAAGAAACAACAGACATACTAAAGACTCCTATGATCAAAATGAGCAAACTCAGTGACAGGATGATGGCACTGTGCTCTCACTGTCACATCAAACTAGGTGTAAAGCCCAGTGCCATGAGCCCAACTTTACAGCTGAGTACTTTCATCAAACGCCTCGAGACTCCCCTCCTCACACACTGGCAGGACTGGGACAGCCCACTGGGGGACATCCCTAGTGTCCAGTGATCCTGTGTGAATATCCCTCCCTTGTCCACATTTCTTGCTCCTCTTGTGTGTACCTTTGCATTACATTATGTAAATACATGTGCATATGTGTAAGTATATTATATTAACAGTGTGAGGAGAAATGTTCCAATCTAACTTCGTGTCAGTCCTTAAGCTTGTACAACAGGACAGAGGAGACGATGACAGTGTAAGTGGATACAAACTGCATCTGTTGCTCCTTTGAACTAACTTCTGGCTGGTACTTTCATATTCTATTAATATACACAAATAGCTACATATTTATAGCAATGACAAATTCTCAACTCAGCTTTGATCTACTCATAATAGCCTGTAATACATTCATGCCTAAGTAGATACAGCTGCATGTACAAAAAAAAGTATTTGACACTGGCACTAAGTTAAGTGTGTTGGGTCATGTCTCTCAGAGTAGAACATATCTATGTGCATTTCGGTGGGTGTGGGTGTGTGTTTGCGTGGATCAGATGTGCCAGTGTGCAGGAGAGGTTGATGAAAAGCTCCCCCAAAGTGAGGTGCCATGCGGTCAGCACAGCGGTCGTGCAGGAACAAAGTCTAACCTCTGAGTCCCCGCCCTGGAAACCCAGCCGCAACCCAACAGAAGAGGACAAGGAACAGCCAGAGAGAGAATAATGTTAACACAACTGCTATCCATCTAAAACTTAAACCTCCAAATGGTTGTAATGAATTTAGTTTCGTTCTACCGAGCCCAGTTAAGAGGAAAAAGTACATATAAAAATACTTTTATTGCAAAATCTAAGAATTAAAATAACTTCATAATTTTGTGCTGACAATAACATTTAAAATGGTATGCCCAGTAAAAATGCTACATAAGTAATTTCCTCAATGAAATTGTACTTGTAAGTACAGTACACAGTACAGTATCAAATCAGCATCATACAGTAATCTTTATACAACTTTACATACTATAGTATTTATCAATAAGCTAATGATGATTGGCTGAAAATAATTGGTAAAGTTAAGAAGCACAATTTCAATAAATGACAGATGAAAACAGCAACAAAAAAATTGAAGTCTGAGACTTTACCATCTGTGCAGGCTTTAACTGAGTTACCTTGCTCATTTTGCTCTTGCTGTCAGCAGTGAGAAAAGACATGTTGTTGATCTCATTCATCACTACAAAGTTTTGCTCTTCTCGCTTGAAATTCTGCAGGTAAGAGAGAATAAACATCCAATAAGGGATGAGATGATCTCTTCTGGTCTATTCAAAAACCAAACATACTCACATGAGATTTGGACCAGAATATAAAGACCTCTCCAACCATTCTGAAGAGTTCTTCTGCATCTGGGTCTGGACAGGTCAGCCATCTTGCCCTGGAGCAAAAAAGAATTTCAGGGATTCCATAAAGGTATGTTCAGGTAATCAACAAGGTATAAACATAAGTGCATAATACTGTGTTTCTGAGATCTTTATATGAGTTTATGACAGCTTGCTCTTGCTTCTAACTTAAATGTACCTGTTGTTGTCCACATAGCGGATGAGGAGAGGGTAGAGAGCATATAAATCTCTGCAGAGGACAGCAAATTCATCACGTATAGTTCCATCCTCCTCATCACCCTCTGATTTGCCCTCCATCCGCAGATGGTCTTCTTCAGCCACCACCTTTGATGTGCGTTTCTTCAGCTTCTCCATTGTAGGAATAAAGTGAGACTTGAGCATTTCTGGTTTCGCCCTGCTCACAATTGGCTGTGAAAACACTGAAAGAAAAAGTAATAAAGAAAACAGCTGATGTCATCTCTATTGGTAAGAATTAAGATAGTGTGTTTTACAATCTATCAATATCAGCAGAACCTGGCTCTGATAGAGGCCTATAACTAATCCAAGAAATTATTTTGACTTGGAAAATACAGCTCCAATAAGAAAATGCTGGAATAGTATTGAAAACAAAAAAAAAATGAAAAAGAATACACAATAGTAACAGTTCACTGTCAGACAGTATGACCACTTCATAATCCATATTTGTCAGATCAGATTAATTTCATTTGCAAATATAAGATAAGGTAAGGTAAGGTAAGGTAAGGTAGGGTAAGGTAAGATAAGATAAGATAAGATAAGATAACATAACATAACATAACATAACATAACATAACATAACATAACATAGTCTATACTGATTCCACTATGGGGGATTTTCTCAGTTGACAGTAGCAAATACAAGCATGAAGTGCAACAAAGACAGAAAACACACTAGTGAAACAAACACATAATATAGAGAAAAAAGAAGATTTAAATTTAAATATTATTTACATATTTACAATGTATTTGCACATGCACACAGTGTAAATTGGGGGGGTACTGTGGGCTGTTATAAAGTCTGATGGCTGTCGGGAGGAATGACCTGTGGTATCACTCCTTCTTACACTGGGAATGTAAAAGTCTGAAGCTGAAGAAGCTACTCAAGGCCTCTACAGTTTGATGCAGGGGGTGGGAGGGATAGGGAAATATACATATATTCCGGGCATTAAGGCCACAAAAAGTTGAATCAGGTCAATTATGTGATTTGAGACAGGCGATATGAAGAGGTAATTGTACTTGGGATTTGGTAAAAAAGTAGCATCCAGTAAAGTCCTGACAGTGTTACGTTTTTTTCAAAGGAAGAGTGTGATGTTGTTATTAGATTGACACTTAAAATCCAGACGGTGGATTTAACAGAGCTTACCAGCCAACCTCTTCATCCAGGAGGCCTCGTCAATACCCAGGTTGTTGACTACAATTTTCATGATGCTTCCCAGCAGCTGATTGAGGTGCTCTGATGTCACATCAGTGCAGATTCTTCCCTCCATCTCAGGGAAGTTCTCAGGTCCTCTCTCCCACCAGCGGGGCAGGTAGTTACACAGCATTGGCAATGTGATTTCAATCACATGCGGCATCTCAGTGTAACGAGCCCCTGACTCTGCCAAGTCCCCTATCTCCTTCAGCAGAATATCCAGCTCTGGGATGTCTGGACACAATTCCTGGACCTCATTAGGGAGACCCAAGACTTTGGCATTCATGAGAGGAGAAAAGAAAATTCACCTTAGTTTGTTACACAGAGATAAGATTTGTGCAAAGGGTAAATTACTCACTGGCTCGCTCTCTGGGTGTCTTTGTTGTGTAGACAGAGAAGGCATTGAACTCATTTAGATGTGGCTCTAAGTAGGCCACTGGCATAGCTGCTGCAAGGTGAGCCAAACACTCCCCAAGAGCCGGCCGCTGCCTGTAAGTATACAGGACAAATGCAAAAGCACTCAGATATTTCCTTCTGATATAATGTTGTTGCCTGAATGTATGCAGGTTTACCTCTCCACATGTGGATTTTTGACGGTTCCTAAGGAATATATGCTGCACATAATGCGATAGCATGACATCTGTAGATCATCCACTGGAAAACAACAGAACAGAGACAGGTTGAGGAAACAAAAAAAACATCTGAAACATAACATTTAATTGAAACTGTTAAGAAAACACTTACACATGACATCATCTCCAAACTGGTGCTGAGCAATGTGGTCAAACAGGGATGTGAGAACTGGTAGCAGGGCGATGGTTGTGTAGTTAATGTTCTGAGACACACCTTTTACTTGCTTTAAATGGAAAAAGCAGCACATGAAAGTCAACCCAGGAGATTTAAAGTCCTTTTTGAGCTTATTGATGCGTGCAACACAGTATTAATATTACCTGATTGCCTTTAGACACTTTTCCCAACTTGAGATTCTCTACCATTTTTTCTATATCATCAGCTGCACTTTCAAAAAATGACCGTAGTCCTGCTTTCACAATTTCTGGCCCAGACTTCATTACTGTCCTAAACAAATCAATTAGGAAAAAAATACACTGAGAACTAATGAAAACAAAATGCTTCTTCTGTGATTTCAATTATATCATAATGGAATTATGTCTTATGAGAAAAGGAGGAACCTTGCATCCAGTGATCGTGCCAGAATATGGAGACAGTTAACAATTGCAGAAGCATCCGTTCCTGTACATGCAAATACAGGTATGGAAATATTATCTGCTTCAATTCACAGTAAACACCCCACAATCTATGAATCATGTACAATGTCAAAACATGTGAGAATTGTCTATATTCCGACTCTAAAATGCTGAAAAGGGTGGAAAAAAGATCACAGGTGAAAAGCTGATATCTCACCAAAGAGAGAAACTCTGTGTCGCACCAGAGCAGACATTTTACAGAAGATACTATGATCAGAAGAAAAGGAAAAGGAAGGATGAAAGGATGAAATCAGAAGAAAAATGAAAAGCTGATTAACTAACTTGAGGTGAGGACATAAGAGCCAAATTACCTTGCTATCATTTCCTTTTCCTTATTGGAAGAATGGCCCCCACTACCCAGGACTTTTGCAGGTGTAGACAAGAAGTAGAGGCAGTGGTTTTTAAAATACTGGTTGATTAATGGCATCAGGATCTGAGAAAGACAAGTTTACACACTCTGTGACTTTTTAGCTTAACCTAGATATACAATAAACATGGCTTCTGTACAGCTTATAATAGCTTTACCTTGGCAAAGAATTTGATTTCTTGCTCATGAGGAGACTTCTCCACTCGTCCACTGCTTACCACAGCCTCTGTAAGACACAGTATCAGTATTGACGATATATTTACTCCATTATACAGGAATACAATTATAATCAGCGTTACAGTATCTGGTTCCTTCCAGGTTGAACAGTACCAAGATGAGCAATGAATTCCTGAGCAATTTCCATCCATTTCAGTAGCTTCTGCAGGAAACCGTACGCAAATCTCTTTTCAATGGATGAAATATCTGATTCCATGTCTTTCAGGCCCCTAAGGTGAAAAAATATTAGAAAATAGAAGAAAATGTTTACTCTTTACTAACGATCACATTTGCATGCTTTCTCAAAGTGTAGGTCATGATCCTTTGTGATTTCTTTTTCCTTTTAGTTCTTAAAAACACAATTTACCAGCATATTAATACAATAATATGTATTCATTATGAATTTATTTCAGTGAGCTGCAGAGGAGTATGACTGTTGCATTAGCAGATATTTGCTTTTTACTTCATCAACTTGCATGTAACCCTATCTGTTCTAATCTTACTCTAATCATGTTGACATTCCTTGAACGGGTCAGTTTTCTATTATCAGCTAAGGCGGCTCAACTGAAATGTTAAACTGCATTTATCTAATTTCCATATAATGCTCAGGCTGAATTCCCAACGTATCACCTTGTGACAGCATATCCATTAAGCTGCAGGAACTTGAGGAGTTCGTAGGCCTTCTCTCTATCACGTGCCTTTTCCTTTGCTGTTAAAGTGTCGTAGGGCACCAGCAGAGGATGTGTTCCACCTCCTATAGTACAAAGATCAGGCCCACTATTAAGACAGTCATCAGATGAAATTGTAACATCCTTCTTATTAAGTTTCCTCTACAGAATATCTTACCTTTTGCCTGCAGCTCCATCTTCTTCTTCCGTCCCCATGTGTTATGGTAGTTTTCTGCCAGTTGCTCTGCCATAGACTGTCAACACCAATAGGCTGTAAACTTACAGTCTAGTAAGTCTAGTATTTGTACTTGTACAGATACTACAACCATAGCATAGAAATATCAACAATTTATTACTGTACCTGCAGATCTCTTGAGAGAGCCATGTGTGTGATATCAATGGGCTGTGGACTGTAGCCGTGGCTTGGGTCATAGGTGGCCTAAAACAAAATGAATAATTAATATTCAGTGTTTAAATAAATCACACCAGATTTGTAACAGCTATGAAACCACTGTACCTGAGCAGTCTGAGAGATCTTTCGTGTTGCCGCTGTTTTCTTCTTGTCTGACTCTTCATCTTCTCTAGCTTTATCTATGGTCCACTCCCAAGCAAGCATGGCTTTGATTGACTCTTTAATTGGCCAGCGATAGATCTCTTTGTCCTGTCAGGGAGAGTCAGTATGAGCAGTGAGCGGACAAACTGCTGAAAGAACAGGAACATTCATTGCACAACAATGAGCCTACCTTTTCTGAGAATGTTTTATATGGCCTGAGCATGGGGTGAGTTTTTGCATTTTCATCCAGCACTTCTCCATATGACCAGTTATTCTGAATCTGAAAGACATATGTACCTCAACTGTATTACAGCACAGTTCCTATGCTTTACATCAAGTCTTTTTCAGGTTTTATTCATATGTTCATATTTCTGTTTTATGGATAATGGTTTTAGAGTAATAATATTTGGTGGTAAGTATAAGAAGTACCTTTTCAAAAGCCCATTTGTCATGTGTGTATTCAGCATATTTGTTGATAAAGGGATCCAGTCTCTCTGGAATGATAGTGCTGTGGTTGGAAGAAGAAAAACAGTAAATTTTTCTTTAATAGTCTTTAATAATATCATGCTAAACATGACAAGATGTCACAAAAATCCTCTCACTTTGTGGTTTCTACTGGTTTAGGGTCAAAGTTTCCCTCTGCATCTACTGAAGCTTTTTTCTCTGTTTTGGATGAATAACTGGCATCAACGTAGTCAGGAGGAATGGCACCAGCTATGGCACAGATGCAGGGCATAGAAATTTTGAAGATCTCAGCATCAAATTTCTGAAATCACAAAAACGATACATTTAAATACGATCTTTCTGTTTTTAATGTACAAGAAAACACATTTTTAAAAAAGTCTCACCTTATGAGCCAGTGATTCAAAGATCCCCCAGAAAAGCTTGCGGGTTAAATGTAACTCCTCCTCTGAAGCCACTCCAAAGTTTGCCCAGCCATTAGGGAGGCAGTAGTATTTCCAACAACGTTCATAGTGATTGGTCAAAAGCTACACAAAATGGTGAAATTAGTCAAAAATGAATAAAAGAACCCAAAATGTTAATGACAAACTGTTAAATAGGCCTCATACCTTCAGTGGCATTTTGGCATACTCATTAAGAATGGGCACATCAAACACTAGGCGCCTCAACAGGTGTTGAAGCATTGATGGACGTAGATGTCTGAGAAATAAAGACAAAGGAGCATACTTACAGAACTTCAGAACATTCTTCTTTCAATCAAGCAGCAATAAATGGTATAAAAAAGTTTACTGTGTGGTGAAACTGACTTGCATAAAGCCATGAGACACTCTTCAATGATGTCTCTTTGGGCCTTTGTGAATGCTCGGCCACGGGATAAACGGTAGATTGTGTGCAACATGGAGTCGATCATTATGGCTCGATGGTCACTACCAGCAAACAGCGGTGCACACTTGGTGATGAGAGGCAACACAGCAGAACACAGGTAGCGGTTCAAGGCCAGGGCCATCTCTGTGGTGCTGAAAGCAGCCTGAAACCGACAATGAAGCAATGAATCGACATGGTTCTTAACAGGTAAGCTTACTGTTCTCCAACCTATAATTCTCTCATCTTCAGACTCACCGTGTCCAAAGAGGCAGCAGCCCTCATATCAGGCAGAAAACCCACTTCCAGAACATGGAGCAGGAAATCCTGATTATCGATACCGTATACTCTGTCTAAGAACAGCACCATGGGAGCCTTGTGATCTGGAACAAAACTAGCTGACATCTTGGGTTCAATGATGCTGTTGTCTGAAAACAACAAAAGACAATGTGTAAAAGTAAATACAAACTTGATTTAAAGATAGAAAAAGTAGTGAACAACAAAGATATTACAAAAAACCTTGAATCAGTGCTAAATAGAAGTTAATATATTGTATAAATTTAAATAAATGCATTAAATATCTGTAACCTTATAAATTCAGATGTTACCTTTTCCAAAAGAAGGGATCTGAACAGGCAGACTAATGACACCAACTAGATCTTCAATGGGTACGAGAGACCTAAGAATGGCTCGGATTCTTAGTGCTTCGCCCTTCCCAGCCTGAATCAACTGCAGGAAACAAAAAACATTCTCTTTAAAGAGATATTAACCTAGTTTTCTTATGTACATTTGCTTTTTTCTTTTACTAACATGTCTGATAGGTATAGAAAGTGTTGAGTAGCTTACATGCATTTCTGGAGCACAGCGTCCAAGCAAGTCAATGAGAGCAGAGTAGAAAGACATGATGGCATTTCCAAGATGCACCCTGTTCTCCTCATGCTGCTCCTCTCCTCCAAACCTACCAGAATAGACACTGACTAAATGATCTGTTCCAGTAATACAACAAAAGAAAATGCACCAAAGACTGAAGTTTTTACATTGGAAAGCGTCTGTCTTTCTTAACAGATGGGCCATCTCTTGCAGGGTCCTCTGATATTTTGATTGCCTCTTCTATTGCAGCCAGTAAACCATTACCACCCTCTCCTCTTAGGGCTGGACCAAAGCATTCAGGCCTCCGAATCAGGAGACGTACCACCACATTGGCATTCTCTTCTACACTCTCTCCTACAGGAGGAAAATAAATGTTTAAAAAATTTTGGATTCCTGGTAGTTTTTGAAGTTCAGCTAGACTGGTTTTTGCTCTTTAGAAAAAAAGTTTCATTTCTCATCCAATTTCATCAGTTCACAAAAATAGGGGAAAAAAAAGGAGCAAAAACTAGTCCAGGGGAACTTCGAAAACTACCAGGAAAAATAATAACTTAGACAATGGAAACTTACATGGACAAAAATATGAGATTTTATATTTTTAGAATGTATAATGTAAATAAGAAAATCTGACCATTGACAAAAACAGCAAAACGGAGGAAGTCAAGGTATTTCTCTCCACCACAAGGATTCCAGCCGATGTCTGGATAGCCTTTAGACAGCAGCATTGGACAGCTCTGAAGTCCACATCCAGCCAAATATTTCACCACCTAGAAAAACATCAGTATGCTCAAGTATTGAACAATTGTGCATTTAAACTATTCATACATGATAGTTGTATTTTACCATTTCTAAGTCCTGCTCTTGCAAAGCCAATGCAAGCTCATTGTTGTCAATACAAGACGCAGCAGCCACATCTAATGGAGTTGATCCCCTCATTCCTAAAGAATGAAAAATAAGATAAGATGTTACAGGTTACTCAAGCTATTTTGAAAGCGGTAATTGAGAAAAACCCTTAAACATAACAACACTCACCAAGACCAATGCCACTGTTCTGCAGAAGGTAGCTAAGGTGATCAAACATAGATCTCTGGTTTTGACGACTGATGCGACAGAAATAGCAAAGAAAACGGCAACAGTTTGTCACCACTCGTGGAAATCTGATCTCCTGTTGGCAGAAAAAAAAGTTACGATGTAATATAATAAAGATATGTAGAAAGACTGGACTTAATGGCTTCCTTTTCCTGTTGCTTGGTTTCAAAATCAAGATAGATGTCTATGTGATTAACACATACTATACCTTAGAGTCCCCACCACCCAACACATTAACCATGACCTCCATGACAGTTTCATGCATGCCCAAAGCTCGCATCAAGTTTGGGTGCTGATAGAAAACTTTGTTGCTCATGATGTTCCTAAAGATGACAAAAATGTAATTTATGTCAAAGAGCAATACCTCAATGCTTTAATTTAGTTTAAAATATCAAAGCAAAAGCTCTACCAACCCAATGCTTTGAATCATAAGCCTCTCCTCCTCTGGACCCATCTGGACAATAAGCAGTGAACGGATCTGGCCCAAGCACTCCAGGAGGTCCATGGTGTCCTGAATGGATACAGCATTGATTGTGTAGGCCTTAGGCAAGGCACGCATGAGCTCCCCCAGGCCGTCATACTGCCTGTGAAGGAGGCTGAACATCATTCGCACAAGCTCCGGATTCTGGATAAATGACTCCTGGGCCCAGTGGATCGTAGTATGAGAAATCAGCTCCTGTAAAGTACCTGATGAAGAAAGCGCAACAGTACACCAATCAGAACCATTGACAGGCGAGGTGGCAATAATTTTAATTATCTCAGTACAAAGGTGCCTGTCAGTGGGTGGGATGTATTAGACAGCAAGAGAACATTTAGCCCCAAAGTTGATGTGTTAGATACAACAAAATGGAGAGTAGGGATCTGAGCAACTCTGATAAGGGAAAAATTGTGAAAGTCAACTCAGCGGGTCAGAGCATCTTGTTTTTCATTTCCAATGTAAAGTGTGTAGCACCTACCAAAAGTGGTCTAAACAACAACAACCAGATCTCAACCAATCCAGCATCTATGGGAGCAGAACAGGCTTAGACTCCACCAGACCTCTGAAGGTGTGTTATGTATCTGGACCAAGATGTTAGCAAGTAGAGAGGTGGACTTACATGGGTCAGATTTATTTAAGATAAGATAAGATAAGATAAGATTTATTTGTCCCACAATGGGGAAATTGCAGCGTTACAACAGCAGAGTACAAGAGCAGCAGTGGAAGAGTTCCAGGATCAAAAATGTTTAAGATAAGTAGAGTTAAAAAAAAAAAAAAGAAATACAAAAATGAACATAAACATAAAGTGTGCATCTACCTATCTTGAACTCGACAACAGAAACTAGAATAATAATCTCTTATATACAGTGAGTGATTAGCAGTAAGTGACTCAAAGTATTGCACAGGGTGACTGCAGATGGATGACAGAGCTAATAATGTTCGAGCCTGATTTGTCTAACACTTCCCATGGATGATCAAAGGAGCTGAGATTGAGATGTCCTTCCTCAGTCCATCATTGGACCAGGAACACCCAACAAGACCTGCGTTTGTGGAGATGCTCTGACCCAGTCATCACCATTTCAATGTAGTCCTTGTCAAAGTCACTTAGTTTCTTATGCTGCTCATTTTGCTGCTTCCAACACATCAGCTTTGACAACTTAAACGTCCACTTGCTGCCTAATATATCCAACCTAGTGAAAAGAACCATTGTAGTGAAATAATCAGTGTTACCCACACTTCTCCTGTCAGTGGTCAGAATGTTATGACTAATCATTGTATAACATCACACAACACAAAACACATCAAGTGACTGCAAAGCTGTTCATCATGGACTTCGATATATTTTGCAGTCAGTAATTTTACTTTCTTATGTATTTTTTAAAGGTGATCTATAACAGTTCTAATGCAGGTTACACGCAATATATGTGACACTCACTTGGTTTTTTATCTTCCTGTGGCTCAGGTTCTGCCTCTACCTTCTTCTCACGGAATTTTTTCACCTTTTCCAGCAAACGGAACAGTCGACCTCTAAGAGAATTGTCTACCTCTTCCTCCTGCTCTTCCTCCTCAATATGAACCCCTAAGGTCAAAGTTTTGAACACAGAAACTTTAATTTAAGCAATCAACATCCAAAATATTAAGTAACAGATGTGGATATGCTTGGAAGATTAAAACTAACCACAGTGCGCAAGAAGAACGTTGTGAAAATTCAGCAGAGAGTCTCGGACCTCGTCTGGAATGGGACACTCTTCGTCTTCGGCACAGTTTTTGAAGTTCATGAGCATGTTTACCTGCACAGCATCAAGCAACAAGTAGAAGTCATTACATGAGAATGAGCAGACTCAGATATTTTGGGATAAAGGTATGGTGTTAATGCTGTGGTTTCTTTTTTGAGTAAACTGTTGAATTTCTGAGCCTGCAGAGATATTTTAGCACTGATATACAATTAATTCATACTGTTTTACACTGGGATAAAACATTTAACGCAAACAAATAAAAAAAACTTGAATGGCAACAAAGTACTAAAATGTTTAAGACTGATATGACAAGCAGCTACATTGTTATGTTTGTCATATACAGTATATTTCCATGAATCTACCTGCTCCTGTGGTGGTGATCTGAATTCACGGGTCTTGCGGGCAGTCTCAGCAGCACTCATAGTGAAGGCCAGCATTAGTTCATTGTAGCGCTGCCTTTGGTTAGACTGTATCTGATTGACAAACTGGTCTGAAAAGGCAATGATGGCCTCCACTCTGTGGCGCAACTCACAGTCACAGAAATACTGCAGGAGTGTACACATCTAAAAGACAAAAAAAGTGCATTATTACTGTGTTCCTGTGTGAATATGAGTGTTGTCCATTGATCACTCATACCTGTAATTTGACAGATTCTGGGAGCTTCATCTGGAAAAGCCCCTGGTCCAGATGTTCTTCTTTAGCCTCACCACCAGTCTCTCCAGCTTTTGTCTCCTTTTCTGTTTCATCTGCACCCTTCTCACCATTTACATGTTCTATCTCATCCACCACTTCTTCTGCAGTGACAGCTTGGGGTTCCTCTAATTGTTCCTCTTCCTCATACTCTTCCTCCTCTTCTTCACCCAGACCATCATCTTCATACTCCTCTTCTTCTTCTTCTTCTGCAGGTTCTTGCTGTTCTACCTTCACCGGTTCTACTTGTGTTGATGATTTTGGTTCTTTCTCGTCCTTCACCTTAGCATTCTCCTCTACAGGCTCTTCTGCTTTTTTACCACTGAAAACTGTGGGCTCGATCATCTTCAGTATATGAGTGACATCTTCATCATCAAACACACCCATGATGAGAAGGGTGCTTATGAGTTTAAGGATTGGGACAAAGTGAAACTCGACACTGCCTCCTACAGGATCCCTCATGGCCTGACCTCCGTCTTGGACAGCCTCAGTCAACATGTTTAAGGCCTTAGTCTTCAGCACCTGGAAATATAAATAATAACTTATGAGTATTAGAGTGAAGTTCAGGTCTACATTTACATTTCTCATCCATGTGGCCAAAAGCTCATAAAAAGACCTGATATTAAAGATATTAAATAACATGTAGGAGAAATATGTGATTCCGAATGTAACAGGTATTGTATTATAACAGAAAAACTACTATAATAATACTACTTATAGCTATTCTTTTGGTTTCTCTTATCTCCAGAATGCCTGTTCATGCATAGTTTTATTCTCTAATATCCTTTACTAACTACTGATGGTTATATTTAGTTCTATTATTTAAAAATATTGTTTTTCTTTGTCTTTGTTAAAGAAACACTGGATTACTACAGCTTATTTTATTATTTACAACTGTGTATGTAAAGGACACTTGTCTTCCTCTCAACAACGTATGTCTCAGTGAATGTACTTTATATGTGTTATTCGTGGCACTGAGTTGTAAACAAAGTACACAGAGCAAAAATATATAAATGCCCCATTACATTTTTAATAGCATTAGGTGTTGCACAATATATTAAATCACACACAATTTATTTTGTTGATCAATGTGGTACAGATTACTGTCCATTAGAACACGATGGTGGTGTCTGGCATTCAGGGACACATTGTCTTTTCATCAAGTTGACAAGTTGGTCAATTGTAGCCTGTGGAATGTTATTCCAGCAGTCGCTCTGGTGGACATCCCTGCATCAAGCTTGCCAATGACACATTCCTGCATGATTCGCAACATCTGTGGCATGTTGACATCTGATGAAATCTGACATTTTGAGGTGGTCTTTTATTGTCCCCAGCGCCTGAGTGACTGAGTACTGTCAACACTATTTGAGCAGCGTCTGGACATGCTACACCTGTGTGTAGCATGATCACTGATCACTGAGCAAGTGCTCACTCACAGAGATGGACAAAAAGTTTGTTGACAAATCAAGAGAATTAATCAATGAGACATCATGAGCTCATTTTGGGCCTCGTGTCTTATGTTACACAAATACTGTACATGGGAAATTTATATTTTTGGTCAGTGTATATGGGTGTGTCTGTGAAACTGGTGCTTAAAAACAGGACAGGGGGCTAAGATGCTAAGATGTAGACTAATGTTATGAAGACGTTTGGAAGCACTTTGGATCTATTTTAAAAATAAATATTTACTGTGAAAAAACAGAAACTATTTTTCAGGTAAAACACATTTTATATTATTTTTCTATTATTTTTATACAAAATCCGCATGTAACAGTAAAAAGGACATGAAAATTACATGCTACTATTTTTTCAAATATCTTTTTATTCTCTTACAGGTACATTTTGGGAATTCAACTAATTATGCAAGGCAGAGTGTTTCACAAAAATCACCACTATTGCAAAATCACTCACGATTTATATGTGTTTAAATGGGCAGGTTCTGCATGTAACGCCAGGGAACACAGTGGGTTACACACAAAACCAGGAATGGGACTGCTGATTCATGAAAACCCTGCATGTCTGGATTAAAAAAACCACTAGGATCATCAAATTTAAAACAGTGTCTCTATTTATAGTGGTATATAAGACCATTTCAAGTGATGTTTTCAAGAGAAAATGCACTGACACCTAGGTAGCTTTTCATGTCCCAATTTTGGTCCTATTTTTGGCCACAATATTTTATTAAAAAATAATTAATTTTGGGATGGCTCAGAGTAAGAGTATAATTTTTTTTTTTTACATTTATCTGAGGTCATCATTAGGTACATCCTGGGGGGATATATGTCTAAATTTCTTTTTTATTATTGGGTCTAAAAAAGCTGACAAAGTCCCAGGTACCAAAATAAACCCAGTTTCATAGAAGCACCCATATGTGATCTTACCAGACTGCATTTAGTGGCACAAATGATGAATGTTTGATGAATGTTTCCACTCACCTCTAAGGGGACCATAGGACTCAGGGTGTAAATGTCTTGGTTTGTCCCCACAAAAGCAGTTGCGGAGAAATGAAGTTTGGGACGCAGACACGTGGTGAGACCAACCCCGGGTAACGCATGAGATTTGTCAGAGTACAAAGTGATACTGCGTGTTTCATCTGTCATGGGAACTATGAATTCCTTGTTGGTTCCCAGTCGGTTCCTCTTAGCAGACTCCAGGTGCATGCTGATGAGCAGGTCATAAAACCCGCTTCTCATTGGTCCAGGCAGGTAGGTGTTCTCTATAGCATAGAAAAGCTGGGATTCGTCCACGTAGCTGCACAGAGCATGAGCCACGCGGTTGTTTCCCAGAGCACAAACAGAACCGTAGAGCTTAAGAGTGTGATAGTGGAACTTCAGTAAGTCCATACGTTCAGACAGCTCCAGGATGTCTATACACCTGCACAGTTTAAAGAGCTTCATTTACAACATTGCAACATGAAACATTTTGACAGACAAATCTAAAATAATGCAGCTTTGACCTGTTTTCTTCTGGGATGTGGAGGGCCATCATGGTGAGGGGCTCCTGACACTGCACCACCCAGCCCAGTCTCTCACTAACTCGTCCTGTCTCTGGAGCCAGGAAGTGGTTGGGCATGCGGCTCCAGATGACTGGGGTTAACATCTGGACGTCCAGTCTTGGAGGACACTGGGGGACCGGGTTCTTGCGTTCACTTCGAAACATGGCAGCTGAGATCGGCATTATGTTCTGTTAAGGCAAGACAAGGAAGTGTGTTTATATGGTACATTACATTCACAAAGGCAATTCAAAGTGGTTTACATGAACAAAAGGAACATTCAGAGCAATAAAAAAACACTGGTGAAACAAAGAAGGTATATAAATTAGTAATAAAAGATAGTGATATAATTAAAATATGAATTTTACTGAAAAAAACGACAGTACTCAAGAAAAATACAGTACAATAAGAATAGGGTGTGTATTAACAGCACAGCAAGAAATGTTTAAATCTGGATTAATCTGGAAAAATTGCCGTTTCAGGCATAGGTTTGGTAACTTAAGCAAATGGATGTAAGAGCCCTTCTCTGTTTAAATTCTTTAAATATATCAGAGACATATTCTGGGCCATTTACTAATTTACATACTATTCTTTTCTGCAATAAACTTGAAGCCAATGTAAATATTTCAGAAACAAAGTAAAGTAAGACAAATAGTGGTAGAGAGTTGACAGTGAGTCTTTGTGACTGACCTTGAGTTTGCCTAGCTCAAACTGAATCATATTTTGACTGGAAGGAAGGACGTAGACAGCTGGGAATAGTTTGGTGTTGGGCTCCACCTAAAAAGAAGAACATGCATGAATTAAATCCAGACGTCTGCAACTGACATGTACCGTGTCAAAGTGCAGCCTAGTGTCTGACCTGGTAAAATGTGTTGATCTCTTTTCCATTAGCCGTAAAAGTCATGAGTCCTGTGTCCAAATCAATGAGACAGCCAATCACAAAGTCCTCCTGACTGACCCGGGTCTGTTGGGAACTGCTGAACTCGCCTCCACAAACCATGTAGCAGTTACTGCGTTTTATGCTGAAAAATGAAAAAAAAAAAATAAATCAGCAATCAATATTCCTTGCATATGTTTATATATTTTTTAAATACAACACCATTGTAGCATATAGTTATACCTGTCATGGATGTTGCCTTTGTCGTCACCTACTGTGACTGTTACATTTCTCACTTTGCTGAGGTCAAAGTGGGGGTCATACTGGTGATAGTCAGGTGTGATCCAGCCAACCCACACACCTCCGAGCTCCTGCCCCGCAAACACTCGCACAGAATAATAGTACTGTCACAGGAAAAAGACATGTGGATGAGAAATTTGAGAACATCTTCAAGTGTAAATAAAACCTTTGACAACTGTTAAATTTATCCAAACTTTGGAATTGTCAGAAATTCTTAGCGTAGTTTTCAACAGTCAATTGTATTCATACTGTTGTGGTGTTGAGGATGATGTCCATGTCGTCACGGTCATCTGGTACAACATCTTCCACTAGACGGGGCATGGTGGGAACAACTGGGGGTGGAGTTATTAATGCAGCCTTCTTAGCCTTGAAAAGAAATCTGTAAATAATAGAAACATTTGCTTAGATATATGAACATTCAAGTACTGTTATTGAACTAAAGATTGCTGTGAAAAAAATGACAAACCCTTTCTTCTTGCTTTTCTCTGTTGAAGCATCCTTCTCATTTTCTCCATTTTTTATGGCAGGAGTCTCCTTAGGCACAGACGGCTCTTTCTTCTCCTCCTCCTGCTCTTTGCGACTTGCTGACTTCTTAAGTATTTCAAAGTCAGAGTCTGGGTCCACCTCTACCACCTCATCCTCGGGGATGGTCAAAGTACGAGTGAGAAGTGTTGTTCCCGCTGGGACTTTGAATGTTTCATGAAATTCAACTGGCATGCTCAGTCTGAAGAAAAGCAGATCTGTGTTGGCGTTCTGAGATCCATACGTCTTGTGGGTCACTTTGAGACAAGGGGCGGTGTCCACTGTTCCATCCACACGGGACACCTAGTGTATGAATGAAGGCCGGTGCTTAAATTACTGTTTCTAATCATTTTATTTCCATTTCCATAAACCCTCATAATAGTATCTTCAATGAAAACATATACAGTTCACAAATTAAGTGCTTACGTAATGAGATAAAACGCGAAATACCTCAATGTGCGGGTGGTCAGTTGGCACAATGATGTACTGGGGAAGGCTCTTGCTGAACCACATGGTGATGTCTCTTTTCATGTTAATAGCAAAGGGTTCAAATCCCTCCTGCAGGCCACAGATGGTAAAATACTGGAGGCTGCTGACGTTCTGACCCAAGTTGATCCGGCCAACCTGGGACAGGCCCAAACTGCACACGGGTATAAAGCCTGAGAAAGTTTGATAAATACAGGAGCATAGATTATAAACAAAACATCATCCAGTGTAGTTATGAGATAATATGTGATTACAGTGTCCTTACCCTCTCCTATCTCTATGTCCTTGAAGGCCATCTCTGAGCCTGAGTCACTAATCAACATCTCTCCATTGAGTGTAAACATGATGTTCATTTCTGTGAGGTCGATCATGCAGCCCACCACATCACCGGACTGCCACTGACGGCCAAAAGGCTCATTTCCTATATGCCATCGTTGGGCCTGGAAATAAAAACCATGCAATTAAAGATAAGGTTCATTAAGCGGTGGCAGTCACAAGTATGTCAACTAGGCCTTTCTCACACCTTGAATCCATTAAAGACATATGCCAATTCATCTGCACCAAGTTCAGTGTCTGCACGGACACTGGGTCTGGCCCAGCCGACTCTCATCTCCCCGACTGTCACAGCCTCAAACTCAAAGTACCACTTTCCCTGTGTGACAGCATAAGACTTCTCTGCTCTGAAGACTCTGATCTTATCTCCACGTGAGCTGCCTGGTCCATGTCCACCTGCGTTACAACAAGAACATACGTAGTACTTAAAAAGGGTTCATAATTTGAAATAAAAAGCTTGGAGATGAAGGACATTTTTAGAGTAATATACTCAAACGCCCCTCCTTCTCATATTTGTAGAGAGCAGTCCAGACTTACTGCTCTCCTGGTCAGGTGGTTCGATGTTGTATCCATAACCAATGAGGGTGCGAACAGCTGCACAAACTGTGTCTCTGTTTGTCTTCTTAGTCTTTTCATCCAGTAAATTATAGGGAACCAGGCGAGGGTTGCGTTTGTTCATTATATCCTATGATATCAAGAAATTTTATCAGAAATAAAAATGAATTTAACAAAATGCTGTAAGGTAGTATGTACTAATCAATTTATAAATACTTCCACCAAAGGCTTTGTGATTTTACAGCCATTTTCATGACAAATCATTGTGTGCAGTGTCAAGATCTATAGCCATAAAAAGTTTGACTTTGAAAGGTCGTCAAAGTCACAGTGATGATTTTTTTTCAAAACCTCTTTTTGAACATGGATTTCTTTCAACTTTTGTGATATTGTCTTCAAGAATGCAACAATAAATCTGAATTTTCTGGGTATGGAATGATGTTGAGGGGAATTTAACTGTGTAGGTGGAAGTGCTTATTTACAGAATTAACCAAATCACACCATTGCAGTGGAAATACCTGCACGATACTATACGTCCAGCCCTGGCGGACACGGTCTCTCGCCCAAACATTGTGTCCATTTTCTGCCAGTCTCTCCACTAGTGTGTTCTGATTAGGAGTCAGCTTGACATGGTTGAGGTCCAGAGGGGCTGGCTTGTATCCACAACTCTGCATGTATCTAAAATCATAGCTTAAGGTCAGATATGGTCTATGAGAGCAGTGAAAGCAATTTAACATTTGCTATAAAACTCAGCTCACGTTTTGGGCAGTTTGGTCTTTTTCAGATTCTCTTCTGCCTTTTCATCTCCCATTCCCACATGACAGCCCAGAGCCAGCAGAGTCCTTTACAATTAGAGAAACAATGAATAAGAAATATATAGAGATAAGACAAAGTTAAGAAGGTTGTGACTTACTTGAGTGTCTCTCCTGACATTGCTAAATTATAGTTCTTCTCTGGTTCAGGCAGACTTTGGAAATCCACAAGGCAGGGGTGCAGTTTCTTGTTATCATCACGAAACTTGATAAAAGTTAGAAATTGAAAAAATGAAAGTCAAACTCTTTTAGAAAATTTTTATGCACACAATAGTATTTTCTAAGAATACTTACTGGTCCATAGGTCCATCCTTGTTCAATTCGAGTCACAGCCCATAACTCATGGCTGTTTTCTGCTAGTTTTTCTCGAATGCGCTCCAAATGAGGAGGAAGTACAATCTGAAAAGATCGAAAATTCAGTGCAATGGATAAAACAAAAAAGAAATCAAGATACAGTAGTAAGATATTTTACCTGTATAGTGTCCACAGGGCAAGGAGTGAAGGCTGTATGCGACA
This sequence comes from Apogon hyalosoma, assembly GCA_037367295.1. Lineage (NCBI taxonomy): Eukaryota > Metazoa > Chordata > Actinopteri > Kurtiformes > Apogonidae > Apogon > Apogon hyalosoma. The sequence goes on from JAPQRP010000008.1 coordinate 7,604,004, forward strand.
AGGACTGCGTGGGTCCCAGCAGGTTGCGAACACCATTGAAATCATGCTTATATTCCTTGATGGGCTCAATCCGCAAACGATCTCTGGGAAGCACTGCTTCATAGCATGGAGCATAGCCAGGAGGTGGGAGGAACTTGAAATCCCCATGACGCCCTCCAAGCAGAAATCGCAACCTTTAAATAAGATGGAAATTGACAACAGTCTCATGGTTTAAACATCTCTAACTACAAAATGATGAAATTCAGAAAAGTTTTATTTTCATATGTCTTACTTAACGCCTGCAGAGAAACTGACAACAGGAAAGAACAGGCCATCCAGATTGAAGTTCTCAAACATGCCCTGGACTGGATGCCCATTGATACGGAAGGAAATACTGGGCACACTCAGGTCCAAACAACAGCTGACAACATCCTCTGCTGCCAATACATGCTGATTGGGTGTAGCAACGTGGCGTGCAACACGTCCTACAGACAAAGAGTGTATCATTCACTGCTTACAAACATATAGTTTTGGTGATGCTCTCCACTGAAAATTTAAATTATTTTTTTTTATGTTACCTGACCAGAGATGAAGCCCATCAAAACCGTAAGAGTAGAGGTCGTCCCCAACCCCATTGGCCCCCCAGCCCTCCCCTCCACCAGGGTAAGGGCTGTAGCCCTCTGTCAGAGCCCAGCCCACACGCAGATGATACGGCTGAGCTGTGAGGAATGGCTCCACATGGTCCACCATCACCTCAAAATACCACTTCTTATACTGAGTGGATCCTTCACAGGTCCCAAGGAAAATGTTGGGTCTCATGCTAAACGAAAGAAATACAAGACTCAGAGCACTTTTTCAGAAACAAAAACGTCAAATATTTTCACCCCATACTTCACTGGGTTACTTGAACTGACCAACCTGGTGACATAGTTGATAATGTTGGTTTGAAGTAGGAGGTCACGGCCTGGAAGGAGATTCTCTGTGATGAGATTCTGATTTGATCTGACAGCTACGCCATTACAAACACACAGAGAACAGAGTACATCCAAGACCTGGAGAAAACAGGAAGACAGAAATTCATGAAAACAGTTCACAGATTTATAAAACAGCTAACAGTAGAGTGTTCAACATCTCTTACTTTATGATTGCGTCCATGTTTATCAAGAAGTGAGATTATCGATTTGATGTGATTCTCCTGGATGATATTCAGCACCTCTGGACTCTCAATCAGAACACAATACAACACCTCCAGGATTCCTGTGAAAAAATATGACAACATATAACGTTACAAAGCAGTTAAAAAGCACAAAAAAACAATAAAATGTTAACAGGTCTATAAGATAAATTAAATATAACAAATTCTGTTTCAAGGGGGTTTTCTTCAGATTTTTTATTATCTCAAAGTGGATCATGTCACATAGTTTTGGTATTTTGACTCTCCCCATATTTTGTTTTGCAAAAAAGCTCATTTTGCTTTAAACGAAATGATAAATATCAAGGCATTAACATGTATTAGTTAGCGTTACAGTTCAGTTACCTGAAGATGCCTCCAAACGATCCAGTTTACTGACCAGCCAGTCGAGGTTATCACAGAACAGAGCACAGTTTGCACGATTCCCTCTGATCAGAGATGCTTCACAGAAGATAAGAAATCAGAAACACTTGTTAATGCATCAAACTAAAGGTGTCTAGACCTAAGGAATTACAAGAACAAAGCCTGAGATGGACATACCAAGCAGTTCATACAGCAGATTTACTATCTCCTTCCATGAGTCTGCAGCTTCTTCTCCTGCATACTCTGAGAAGTGAGCTGCAGTGTTGTAGACATTGAGCCGATCAACACAGTCGAGAACAAGCGTTATCATTCCCTGTTAGAGAAATTAAAATTTAATCACTGAACTCACATAAACCATATTCTGAATTATAGCCTTAACATACATTAAGTCTACTGAATGTATGTTTCTTATTATGTTATGTTATGTTATGTTATATGTTATGTTATGTTATGTTATGTTATGTTATGTTATGTTATGTTATGTTATGTGAACTGACTAACCTCCTCCTGGAAGAGGTTCTGTCTGTTCTTAAGGGAGCGAAGCTTGAACTGTTTTTCCTCATGCTCCAGCTCCTCCTCAGGAGGTCGAAAATAAAAAATAAGGTCCTGCAGGGAGAGCACGACTGTGTCCATAGGCAGAGAGGGTGGATTGGCTGATTTATTTTTCCCACTCAGAGCATCTAAACCTCTGGAGACACAAGAAGAACACAGTGAGAATAGGACAGAATCATCTTGCATTCTAAATAAATGAACAAATATAGTTCTGAGCAGAAGTTAAGAAAAAAATACTCTTAGTGGTCCTACTTGATGAACTGGCTGAAGAGGCCTGTTGTGCTGAAAATCATTCTGGCGGCTTGAGACTCTTCTGTCTGAGAACGAGCCACTGTGAGTGCATCATCCATGTGACCTTCTTTGTGGAGAATGGCCTAAGAATGAAACAAGCTCTTAAAACAGACGTACTAATCCAACCTTAACACTTAGAATATGTTTTAGATGTTGTTCTTCCATTGTAATTGCATTTTACCTTTCTCTTTAGAGGACCCAGACGGGCAGATTTGGCATCGACAGCAGCATATGTTAACCAGAGTCCAGATGAAACATGCTGTACAAAGCACATGGACTCTCCATACTTTATCTCAGGTATGCCCATGCCTTCCACATCTCGCTTCTGAGTCACCTCAATTTTTTCCTGTAGTTCAAATGAAAAGTATATTACTTCAAAATCTCAGATATCAGTTTTGTTCTTTATTTGTTATATTTTTCAATGTTTCATTTATATGATGATGACCTTTGAAATTCTAAAGCAGAAGGCTGTCATCTTAGAATTGGCCTTCTCAGGATCCACCAACAACAGCCCCTTCTCTTCATCTAGAAAAAGGTATCTGCCTGTTGTTATGTGACGTATGCGAAAAGACTGGCCCCATTTAATGTGACCACCACTCCACCTACCAACAGGAACAAATGTATGAGTATCAGCCAAGTGCTAAGTATTTCTATAACTTGTTTACATTGTAATGAATGTGATTAAATATAAAGAATCGAGACACTAACGCAATACGCAGGGGCTCAAGCCTCCATAAAGATCGCGCATGACTGCATACAGCCCCTCCCTCATAATGGGCAACTCTGAAAGGAAAACATGAACAGACAGTCAATTGGTGATATGTGGTAAGTGAACAATAAAATAGTTATGTGTTGTTATGTGGGTGTCAAAGTTCATTTCTAAATATAATTGGCACCAGAGGTTACAATTTAAGAAAGATACAATATCAACACATAACACTGGAGAGACAACTAAGAGACAACTGGAGAAAAATAAAGGGGCAGGATCCACAAAGGAATGGATTGCACCTGTTATCTGAGGAGGGAATTGTGCAGTGTTTGCATTGACATTCAGCTCAGTTTTTTTTTTTTTTTTGCTTTTTTTTGCAACTATACCCAAGGGTTAATGCAGTCATGCCCATAAGGTTGTGCTACTGAGTGCAATTTACCCTTGTTGTGTGTCACACTGCCTAGTGGTTCAGGTATTTCTCCACATTTCATTCAGATTTCCACAATCAAACCAACATTCATGTGTCTATCACGTTTTGCACCTCTAGCAAAATATACTGAAATATCCATAACCATAGTCACATGTTCATCTCCACAGTATCCATTTAATGTAAATCAGGCAGGTCTGACGTGTTTCATTGATGCCTGACTCTTTAAATAATGTTATGTGTCACTGAATATACAGTATCTGCAGAAAAGGTTTTGTCCATTTATGCACAGTCCAGCAGCTGTAACTTCATTAACCACAGATCAGTCAAAGGATGTATGAATATATAACAATGCAGCAGCATCAGTGCTTTTTTGAAAGTTTCCCCGCTTTCTAATGAGAGATACAGAAATACACAGAAAGACAGTCAGCGATGAGTTGGTGCACAGTTAACACCAGCTTTCAACAGATGGTAACTGCAGATAGTTTTGGCAACAAGGCATATTTGTATATTGAGGGGCTTACTCTGTGTCAAATATGGGACTATTCCCTGACTTATATCCATGCACGAGGTGCAACAATGGGACTATCTACTTGGCAGCTCAGTTTTCATTGAACTACATGCTTTATTTTTGACCCATTTGCAAATGTTTTTCACTCACAAAAGCCACTTAGTTCTTTTGTGGCTCTGGCCCACAGTGTGCTATACTCAGGAAATGACTGGATGCTTTAGAGTGTGTTTTGGAAATCATTAGGCACAACCACAAAATACATTTCTTGACAACAGATGCAACACCAAAAAATATGTCACCTGCGCTGATCATCCCCTTGGTCAGCTCCTGGGATTGCTAAGCATTCATCCATGTGACCATGAAACAGCCTGAGCACATAGCCTCCGGTCAAAAAACCTAAAGGAGAAAAGTCACATCAGTGAGAGAGAGCAGACAGGTTTATTGACAAAAGGCCTTTTTTAGCAACAACATAAAAGGACAGACCTTCAGCTAGCTCACAACCAGACATCACAGGGGTCATAGTCCACAGAGTTTGCATGAAGGACGCATCAACCATCAAGTCGCCACTAGCATAAGAGAGATGCTGACAGAGCACAGAAGGTAATGTTAATAATTACTGGCAACAAATTATCTTTTGGCGTCAAAGTATTGAAATCATAGTTACCAGATATCTCTCTGAGGAGACGCTGACGAGAATGAGGTCGTCTCCCACCCTGACCTTCTCACCTTCAGACCTTTGCTTTGAGGCAGGATGGATAGTCCACCAACAGGCCTCTCCTGTGGCCAACACAGACATTCATAGGTCAGACTTACATCATGTAGCTTCTGAGAGGAATTTAGCAATAAAGACCATATCCACCTGTAGAGTCCTCCTGCAAGCCTACGTCAAAAGCCAGTTTGTCTGTCAGCGAACGCGATGTAGTCAAACAGCTCAAGTACTGCAACGTCAAGAGAGGAACAAGACGCTAGTGTCGTAAGATGACTTGGAAATACCGAGAGAATCAAAGAGTATGAAGAGAACTACTGCATCAAAGGCTTTGAACAGAGCAGCTACGTGTGTGCTCACCATGCTGGAGTGGGTGTGTTTGAGGAGGATGGCGTGTCCGTACAGCAGAGTTCGGTGACCTCCACCTTGTGAAGACTGTCAGAGGGAGTCAATTAAAGAGTCAGTATAATTACAAACAGTGTCACAGTTGTTTTCTTAGACTGACCTCTTTAAGCTATTATCTACATTTACTGGGAAGAAGAAAGAAGAGTGAGCAAACATACCCATTTGTCCAAATCCACAGCCTGTAAGTGAGAGGAGAACAGAATAGAGAATCACAAAAGCATTGGAAAACAGCTAAACATCCCAAAATATTACCATCTCTTAAACCTTCATCCTACTGGTTTAGTTTTTCACTTATTTCAGGTGGTTTATTCAATTATTCCATCTTGTCATGACTTTATCAGTGAATTTGTTCCCACAGACTTCATATTACCATTTTCTATTTTATTTGGTGCTTTTTTAAAATACACTCCTGTCCATAAAGTGCGAATAAAATATATTTACCTTTTCTCATGAAATTATTGTGACAACGTGATTTATTCTTGATAGATAAAGTGTAACTGGGACAAATCTCTACATCTGATCAAAGGTAATTACTGATGTGTATAAATAGGAATAAACAGAGGAATGTGTCTGAAAACAAAATTACTCAAAATGTATGGACAACAGTGAACCAGTGGTGTGACTGATAAGACATTTTTTTTCTGAACAGGTCCAGAAAAACAACGAAAACTGAGGAATATTGAAAAGACTCGCTGAATGTTTTGTGCTGGAAAGACTTTTTAGAGCAAGCTCAGAACATACCGCTCAGTACTGATAAATCCAGTCCTGAATTTGCTTCCCAAAGTACAAGGTGAAATAGTAATACTATAAACCAATCACTGGTCCAAATTTTGGGTGACTGTGTCATTATCACAGGGCTGAGACTACATTTCGCCTAATAATACATCAGACCTAGGGAAAACATGCTCACATCCCTAAAGGAGACAGGAGATAATCTGAGTGAAACATCTGTCTGCCACTGTGACGTCCCTTAGATCGGAGACAGCACACTGACCTATGCCCGACAGTCACAACAGCTAAAAATGGTTACGGCCTAAATACTGTCCTGAAGGACCTAGGTCAGAGGCACCTGATTCCACCAATGAGGATTTCGCATACAGACCTATTTATTCAGAGTATGTTTATGCATGCAAGTGTTACATACCATCATTTGCCAGTTTATGTTTTTGTCATTAAATTAACATTATATGCAAAATTAGCACTAATGTGGAATGTACTTTGAGTGTATTGTGACAAAAACTGGTGAAAGAAAGTAAAGAAATGCATATATTTTCATTTTATTCAATACAAAACATCAATGGTGTCTGTCCTGAAACAGTCTTTTTTTTTTTTTTTTTTTTTTTTGGCCGGTGATATTCATTGAGATCTAATGTTTTGAGGAGAAATAATTTAACATTTTACTCTGAAAGTTCAACATGCTGGAAGGATGAGGGTTAAATTCGAAGCATTATTGAATCTGTTTGTGTTTTACCTCATCCACAGAGGAGTTGGACAGCATCTCCTGTAAAGCCCGAACTGACAGGGACTGCTCCAAAATGAAGCAGCAGATTGCCAGGTCTGGAGGGACATTCTGAGTCACAATACATGAATGTAGTGAATCTGATGAGCGAGGGTTATTCACATTTACTGCTAAAATACCTATAATTTATTAAACATGGTACATTTTCACTACCTGAGCATTGGAGGTGGTTTCGAGAAAACAAAGACGGTTTCCGAACCCTTCACACGACAGACACAGCTTAATCTGCTCTTTAAGGATAGAAGCAGTGCACTGCAGCACCACATGATCATCCTACAGAGATAAAAAAAAACAAAACATAAATAATAATGACTTTAAATGATATTTGACTCTTAGATCATTACAACAGAACAATTCACAAAGGCACACACACACACACACACACACACACACACACACACTATGTAGGCAAAAAGCAAACTAAAGGGCACATCGTGGCCAAAATTAGCGATAGAACCTTGGGAAAATATTCTAATAATGTAAAGAGTATACCCGGCTGTTCCTCTAAACAAAACAACTCTGGCTTCATGCATTTGTTGTGTTACTGCATTAACATGTGCCTGTGCCAGTGGCCCAGCTTTAATCTCCCCGCCTCTCTGGCTCCAAGACACCAGCCACTCCCCCCTCTCTCTATTTCAGGCCACTGCACCTGCTGTTCACACATCCCATTCTGGAAAGCACCAGATATTTAGGATTTGTCAGCCAGGAAACATTGGCCCACATCACACTACCCAAATAACACAATTAGTAACATTGCAGAGGAGGAATACTTAAAATTCCCACTTGGCTCACACAAATAGGCTTTAACAGATTCTCTTTTTTTTTTTTTTTTTCTTTGGTGGATACATAACCTCCATCAATTCACAGCAGAAATAGGCTAACTTTTCCTGAAGATACAGAAGTTTGTAATTTTTGTTCATTTGTGTTCAGGAAGATTAATATAATGCATAAAAGGCACAAAAATTGTTTAATAGCTCAAAGTTTACATCCAAAATGGTTTATTGGCAGGTTGACTTTTTTCACTGATGTAACACAGGGTGCTTGCTCTTTATCCAAATAAAAATTCCAGACTTTTTCAAAACTGCAATTTTTTTTCCCCAATACCTTGAATTTATGTACTTTTATACTGGCATGCCTACTTTTGTTGGTTGAGATCGTACTTGTTGTGTGAAGAAGAAAAGTTCATTTAAATAAATGTATGAATGAATGAATGCATAATTCACAGTAAATTATATTTTGCTGACAGAAACATTTTCAAAACATATGAAAATCACAAACGTGTATGGATAGCACACAAGCAAGTTTCACTAGAATCATTCCAGTACCAACCAGTTAGCCAAATCATATCAAGTTTTTTATGCTTTCCTCATGTACTTCTTATCTTACAAGATTATGTGCCTTTGAGCATACTCTAAAATTTGACTTAGAGAAAAACTTTTTCCATACTCTATTAAGACTTTCACACAAAATTCCAAACTTTTCAAGGTCTGGAAACAGCACTTCAAAATTCCATACTTTTTAAGACTTTCAAGACCTGCACAAGCACCCTGTAACATTTTATTGGCTTCAAACCTGCCTGATATGTGTATATCTGCTCTGCTTTAATGTGATGCATGCTCTTTTATCTACGCAAATGGACAATTTCTAAAGTCATTAACCTTATCTACATATTCCAGGATGGAGAAAGTACATACAAACTCCAAACAGAAACCGAAGACCAAATATCAAAACAGAAAAAAATGTTTAGAGTACCAGCAACTTGATACTGGATTTACTGTACTGGTAAAAAGGATGCTCAGCTTCAATTCAACACTCTTAACGGTTTGACTGGCACTTTAAAATTCACTGAAACAAAAAAAAAAGCTACCAGAGTATATGGCAAGTACATAGGTATTACATTTCTCTCACATTCCCACACGCCTTACTGCATATACAAAATTGTGCACAAGGCAGACTGAGTGACTGACTGACATACTGAGTGATTTATTCAGAAAGACTGATGACATAACACCAGGCCGATATCTGCTGCGCTAGGCATTGACTGCATTTGTGGATAAACTGGGAGTGAAAATGACTAAAATTGACCAAATATTCTCAAGCATCTGACATTAAAACATTAAATGTTTGTGGATTTTCGTTCCCACAGACTGAAGAAAGCAGGTGTTGAAATGGGCCAAGCTTTGAACCTGTTAATCCTCACGTGGTAAATATAGAAGTGAGCTGAGTTCAAGATGACAGACACATTATGACAACATTGATCACATATTTTATTTCAGTGCAACATTTCAACCTATAGGACTGTTCCATCTTAAATGTACAGACTTATGTAGCTGCTCAGTGAAATGTGTTAAAACAAAACTAAACATTCAGATTTGCCATCATCATGTTAATTTTGAGGAAAAAACTGTGATCGCATTTCATTCTATGTGGTAACATCTTCTCATACTATAATGTGTTATACATCCATGACGTTATGTAGGTTACAGTGTGCCTGATTTCAACACTCAGAGCATTTGGAATCATCTTCCAGGTTACACTAACGTCAGGGTTAAGAGTCTTGGCAAACTCAAGTTACATCTGAACATTAACAATAGCTCAGCATTGACACTGACTATTTAAAATGGTGAGTGTTACATATACGAGGCTGCTCCAAAGGCCACAATGCCCTTCTACAGGCTTTGGCCCAGAGATCTGAAGAAGAAACCTGATAGGGGTAGGTCAGCACTAACTAACACCAACAAAATACAGCCATTTAGTCTGATGAGTTCATTTATTAAATCTAATACTTTATCATTTTCATTTTTAGGCTGATAATGTATAGCAATTGACATTAATATCTTGGTGCTTCCTTCAACCAGATTTGTAAGTAAAAACCACATGTAGTGATAGTCTAAATCAAACAATCTATGAGAACAAAACACTCAAATGTACGATACAAAAAATGATGTAGAGGCTGACAAAGTGACAAACTATGACCTACAAATCGGGAAAACATATCTATGTCCCCATGTCCAGGGACTGCGCCACTGGTTCATGTTACCAATTACTATTCATTATTTTTAGGCCCAGCATTTGTCATCAAAAGAGTCTGGTCATATTATATCTTGTTTCAGCTTTGCATCTTTCCCACCCCTTACACCCTGTAAATTAAACAGCTTCTTGAGGATTAAATTGTCTGGAAGTTTTATCTTTGAGATTCCTCATGATAATGACTTTCCTCCATCTTGACTTTTGTTTAATGACTTATACAGTGTTAAACGGCAAAATATGTGGTATGCTTATGAGTAGAAGATAATAACATGTAATATGTCTTGTGTTTGTCTTAAGTGACACCTGGCACCTCTAAGAGACAAAACAGTCACATATCAAATACTCGCAGGGATATAAATAGATAACAATGCACGCACAACCAACCACCTGCCCATGTCAATCTATGCTCAGTCTATATGAAGAGAAACTCAACCAATGCAGTCAAATTATGTCAAATATCTGTGAAGACGAAACAGTTGAATATATGAGGAGGATATCCTTTTCGGTTTCTAAGTGAAAAAGTTTACTTTAGTGTAAAAGTGTGTGGGAAGAGGCATGGAGCATCTCTTACCGTACGTAAAAACTGAATCTCTTCCTCTCCATCTGCACCTTCTGCCATCCTCCCAGGGCAAGAACATCAAAACCTTGAGAGAAATGAGTAAAAGTCAGTGTTGTCTCAAGTCGGTCGCTTGTGGTTCATTTACGCCCACCTACAGTGGGAAAATGTTGGGCAACGTTTCTGAAGGGCAGTGTCAGGTCGTGTGCCTCTGGCTGTGTTATGAGGCAGAGGGATTGACCAGTTCATTCCTGTCCATTACAGCATCATAAAGAGGTGGAGTCAGCTGACTAAGCTGAACCAGCACTTCAGATGTTCTGTGTTATGGTATCCACACATTCAGCCTCCAATTAGATTTAAAGTCACTGAGCTAAACCTTGTGAAATTATGATTATTATCGTTGCTTATATAGTTTCCATTATCGATAATTCAATTAATTTACACATTTTTTTCTTTCAGTTTATCTATTGATTTACTTCAGACATTCATTAAAATAAGTTTTAAGTTAGTTATGTTATGTATGTGAATGAATGATTTATTTTTTAAGATGGGACAGTTCGTATTAATCAACATTTACATGTAAATACAAGAGATTATAGCCATTATTATAGCTAATTTCCATCTTGAGTCCTGGCAAGTTCAAAATTAAAAAAAAAAAAAAAAAAACAGCTTACAAATAACATAATAATACCTTAACAGAAGTAGGACATACAAAAAGAAAAACAAGATTAAAAAGAAAAACATGATTATATTATAAATACCCAATTGTTGCTGTTACACATGATTATATTAAATATCAATTTGTTGTTACTACACATGATTCTATTAAAAAACACAGCTACGGTTTGCTTTCCATAGATGTGATTTCCTACATTCTGGTGGGTTTTGAGGTGACCTCTGTACAATACCTAAATCCATTCACATTCATAGCCTACTTCCTGACTTCATAAGTAAACATGGGCTGAACATTCAGCTCAGAGTGACCGACAAAGCACCAAATTTTGGCTCAGCTGCACACCAGAAAACCATTGTTGAGTTTAAATGACTGTTTATATACCATCAAAGTATAATTTACAGACCTATGGAGCAGATTTAAAGGAAGATTCATGGTTGAATATATTTTGATTAGTATTACTGATTGAACCATAATGCTATATTGTGAATAACTGTTGCATTATTTAATAATAATAATGGATTAGATTTATATAGTGCTTTTCTATGAATGCATACTTAAAGCGCGTACAGTGGATTCATTATTCATTCGCTCACACATTAACACTTTGGTAGTGGTAAACTACATCTGTAGCCACGGCTGCCCTGGGGCAGGCTGACAGAAGCGTGGCTGCCATTTCATGCCTACGACCCCTCCGACCACCACCGAGCATTCATACACCAGTGTGAGTAGCAGCATTGGAGGCAAGTAGGGTGAAGTGTCTTGCCCAAGGACACAACAGTACATGACTGGGACACAGCAGGATTCGAACCGCCAACCCTTCGGTTATTGGACAACCCGCTCTACCACCTGAGCCCCCATAATGCTATGTTGTGAATAATTGTTACATTATTTAGTCCAAAATGACACAGTATTAGTCAGTGAAGGACATTCATTCTGCATTCAGGGCCTTTTCCCACCACAGGGTCCATCAGAAAATTGATATGGGGAAAAATATAAACACTAACACACAACAACTAAAGTTCCTAAACACTTAAGACACAACAAATAACTTTCAATATCCTTTTCCCCACTATCCTACAGTGCAATATGACTACTACACTGCTACGGACTTGGACTAGTAACTGTGTAATACTCCCTGTGTGCTTCACGACACACAACCACCATGACTGATCTGTTTGTCTGTTGGACCCAGGTCAGTCTAGAACCTGGTCCTAACTGTGTCAGTTGTCCTGCATCGCACTAATGCACCTTTTGTATCACAACCCCTTGTGTCAGACCCCCCTGTACTTCATTCTCACTATATATGGTCCCTGCTGTACATAGCTGTTAATGTCAATAAAGATGATGTTTTCTGTTATTTCACATTTACATTGTGAGTTTTTTGAATATTTACTTCCTTTTATATTTCTTCAGTGAAACTTCTGTTGAAGTTAAACCACAAACTAAATATAATTAACCTCTTGGAATAACTTACTTAACCTTTATAGTTTGGTTGCTTACACAAATGAGTCAAGTTTTCTGTTTTCTAAAACCAATGTAATAGAACTCAGTTATCAAACATAACTAATATAACTACGACATATTCCAACTCATGAGGATTATATGAAAGAAAATTTTACAAACTATATAATGTAAGAACACAGTTTTTGTTAGATGTTGGAAGAAGTTTTACAACTATTACAGTAGCATTAGTTGACTACTTCCTTGCTCACCACTTTACACTTCAACACTAAATCTACAGTTTCTAAGTCTACAGTTTGTTGTGGACGCCCTGAGAAACGTTTGAACTTTAACCGTTTAACCCTCCATGGTCATCAAAGCATTATTGAAAAATAAAAAAATAAAAAAGATTTGTTTGACATTGATCAACCATGTAAACCTGGAGATATCAATAATAGATAAATAGATACCTTTATATATGTTGTGTTATAATACGCCACTCTTCAGCTGAAATGTTTCTGAAATGTTGATTTTTGTTCAAGGACAATAATTAGGCTAATTAAATGGACAAGACAAAATACTTTTTCGTATAAATTAAGAAAAGAATATTTTTTCTTTCTATATATCTTTATATATAATATTTTTTTTTAATTTAATTGATATTTTATTTGCTACATCTTTTGGTGGATTAATTAGTTAATTTACGTTAGCTATTAATAAATAAATAAATAAATAATCATATTGAAAAAAAAGATTAACTAAGACCTAAGATTAGCTTATTGAAAATGGTGTTATTTATTCAGACCGGTCTTAAACATAGTTCTCCTTCCTTAAGTAGATTCTAGACATTATTTAGGACCAAAAAAAGAAAGTAAAAGTCCAGCTTTAAGCATGCATTGCTACAAATAACACAGATTACCTCAGTGTGGTCGTCATTAGCTTAATAAAGGTAATGTGATACTTCGCTGAGAAGCTCGTGCATCTTAACTGGAAACACAACTAGGGCCTGTGCTAGTTAGCTTTACCTGTTTACTCTTCTCGGCCATATAAGCGTGAATAAATTATACTAAATTGACTTTGTAACTTCCGAGAAGAAAGGGAAATTATTTCACTTGTAAATCACCGTTGGTTAATGTGTATTACCATTATCCTCCGGTTGAGGGCAGCATCATACGTATGTGGTGTCTGACTGTCAACTTCCACCGAAGAAGAAACGGTACGTCGGTCAAACAGTTCCCCCTTTATTATTTCCTAAATACAGTCAGCTTAGGTGAGTATTGTTAACTGTTGTGCATTTGTAGTGTTGGTTTTGTCTTTATTGTGCACATTTGTTTGGATATTCCATGTATTTAGTGCATGGGAGTATAAGATTTAAAAAGAAAGTATAGCTTTTAGAAGTGGACTTTTGTTAACCTAGCTTGTTAGCTGTTAGCTTAGCGTTAGTACGTTTAAAGGGAGGGCTACTGCTTGTTTTTTGACATTAACGTTTACTGATGTAACATTTGTTTGTGTGGATTAAAACCCTCCAATACTGAACTGGTTTTACGCATCAAGTTGATTGGCAATAGCATCATGCGTTAATGTCTGTGTGGAGATTATATCGAGAGGTTTTGTGGTCATTAGTTAAGCTAAATCTACTTTTCTGTGTGATAGACGTTCAGGTTTGTACAGATCAGAAGAATGGATGCCCTCGCTGACATGCTTACAGACCCACTTGCTCCTAAAGAAGAAAACCATGGTCAGATCACAGAGGAGTGCATGCTGGGGAGCTGCAGAGTGAGCCTCCCAGAGGACCTGCTTGAGGATGTGAGCTATGTCATACACAATAATCAAACGCTAGTCTTTTGTGATTTGTTTGATTGATTACTAGATTAGAAGAAGGTGCAATTCATGTTCCTTATGTACTGTTTACTCTTTGTCAACAGCCTGAAATTTTCTTCTCTGTGATGAGTGAGAGCACCTGGTCTGATGTCCTGACAGATTCACAGAGGCAACATCTTCGTCAGTTTTTGCCACAGTTTCCTGATGAGACTATTTCACAGCAAAACCACGCAATCAGTGACTTATTTAATAACAGAAACTTTCACTTTGGAAATCCCCTTCACCTTGCACAAAAATTATTCAGAGGTGCCTCTTAATAATCCCCTAATTTATCTATTAGCTTGCACTCACATTAATATGTTTTGCTAACCTTTTAAACATTATCTTTTTTTTTTTCTAATTTCCTGAATCCAGATGGATATTTCAACCCTGAAGTGGTTAAGTATAGGCAACTGTGTGCCAAGTCCCAGAGGAAACGGCAGTTATACTCCCTTCAGCAATATTACCACAGACTATTAAAACAAATCCTCGTCTCTAGAAAGGTATTTTTATGTAAACATGTACTTAGCTTGCAAATGGTTTTGTGGAATTAGTGCTGAAGTGTTTACTTTTTGTAGGAGCTGCTGGAGTTTGCAGTTCACAATGGTCTGGATTTTCCACCGAAAAGAAAGATGCTGATCAAGAGTCAAGCTGAAATGCGGGAACCAAGAGTCAGAAGAAGACTTACCCGCATAATAAAGGAGATTAAAACTGAATGTGGCGACAGCAACGCTTCTTCTGATGATGACGGTGAGGTTTTTGAAGAGTATGAAAATGTTAACCCTAAAATTTCTAAAATCCAATAATCTGAATTTCAAGCCATTAGATTTCTTAATTAGTATTCTTCCAGATTGTATTATGAATTTAACATTTCTTTTATAGTCAGTCTTAGTTTTAAATGAGTTTTTGATTAAAGAAATGTATTGATCACTGTAACAAAACTGTAAAAGGAAACCAACATGGAGCCATAAACACAAATTTTACAGTCTAGACAAAATTGATCAGACTATGTTTTGTGATGTATGTGGGTTAACATGGCATGTCTTCACATTAAAAAATAGCCACGTGTAGAGATTATAAGTTTTAATGTTAGTAAAACTGAATTATATAATAATATTATTATATAATAGTAATAATATGATAATGGAGACAAATATTATAATTACTGGTCTTGTGTTTCATATGTTTGTAGACTTATCAATGTGGACGCCAGCTCCACAGTCGCCATCCTCTCCAACACCAACAGTATCACTTAGAGTTCTCCCCAGCCTCTCCACCCAAGACATGAAAATTACAGGTCAGTGGTGGCTGTAACTTTCAAATTTCAGTTAAAGATTTGAGCCCAGTGACAAACAAAGCTTAAAATATATTTTTTTCTTCACAGAAAAAATGGAATTTGGAGAGCGAGATTTGAAAACCATGCTGCAGAATCATCGTGAAAAGAGGAAACGTCAGCCAGTATGTAGAGTCAGATGAATGTCAAAGATGTAGTTTATATGTAATGTTTATGTAACAATTGGTTGATTTACACAGGACCACCCAGACTTGGTGACCTCAGATATTCATCTCGGAGACATACTCTCCAGAGCAAATATTGGTCGGAAGGGGAATATCCGTAAGTCAATAAATAAGAAGTTGACAAATTTGAGCTGTATCAGGTCTTCTTTCATATAGTAACACAATTTATTTTCATTTCATGTTTTTCAGCACTCTTTGATTTGTCTCTGCCCAAAAAGAAAATAAAAGAGGAGAGACGAAAGAAAAAAATGAGAACAATAAAAGTGGAATCTGAAGATCCCTGCGATACTCTTGGACCCTCAGACTCTTCATCAGCTCCTCCAGCAAACATCATCAACTCTCTGCCAGACACACCATCGACTCCACTGACCAACATCAAGGAAGAGTATGTGAAATGCTAAATTGAGCTGCTTTTCTGAATATTCACACTGTTGTGAAGTTACTCACTCAAAAGACTATTATGTACATCTAATATAAAGAGCCGTCATTATTTCAGAATGGTGGAGGAGTGTCAGAGCAGCCCAGTTATAGTTGAAGAGATCGCTGTCAGTTTCTTCAGCTTGCTGGAAAATATCCTGAGGGCAGAAAACCTCGCCAGCACTTCAATGGTATTCACTGATTCTCATTTTGCAGATTTTCAGTCATTTTTTTAAAACGCGCATCATAACTCCCACATTTCACTCTTTTCTCAGATGGAAGACAAAGTTCAGTTGTGGCAGTCTTCTCCAGCTAGTTCCCTCAACGTGTGGTTTTCTTCAGCCTCTTGTTGGTCTGACCTGGTTCTTCAAGCCCTGCAGTTTCTTGCAGGTGAAACTAAAGGTAAGTTATTGTGATCTATCATTCTGAATCTATCATTCTGAATTGGTCCAGTTTCATATACCTATCTAAATTACTCATGTATCGCCTGTTTGTCTTATTCAGATGGTAGGATGGCATTACCAAGTGGCTTTTCTCCATTTGTGGAGTTTTCTGATGAATCTCAGCAGTGGAGATGGATTGGTAAGTGGACCAGCCATGCACAATCCTCACTGAAGTCGCATTGATTGATATTTATGTAAATTTCAATCAATTATTTTTAGGCCCCACTCAGGACACAGAGAAAGATCTTAGTGCACTCTGTCAGCTGTGGATAGACTCCAAAGATTTGGTTGTGAAGGTACTACAGATTCCAGTTTCAGCTCTGATGCTACAAACACTGTTTACTGTGTTTAATTTGTAACAAAGTTTAACAACTTTCTTAATCTTCCACAGACAGAAAATGAAGAACTAGTAGAGATGACTTCTCCCACACCAAGAGTGTAAGATTTCATTTTGTGTTCAGTATCGCAAAACTATCTCTGTTAAACCAAAAGTCACCTGATATAATAAGTAATGAACTAAAAAAAATAGGCTTTTTGAATTGTGTGGATTTTTCTAAAGCTATGAAGTAAATTTTTGTTTTGAAATCATTACATTTACAGTAGGCCATAGGCCAGTTTCATTTGCAGGTGTCTCGTTTCACAGTGGAGTGTTCTTTTTTTTCCATACAGTTCTACTGACTATGTGGTCCGACCAAGTACTGGTGATGAGAGACAAGTGTTTCAGATACAGGTCTGTTTCTAGCCTGTTGGAGATGTTTTTCCTTTACTGCTTCATCATAGACTCTTTTAAAACTTTGTTTGTTTGTAAATCAGGAGCAGCAGCGATACAACCAGCCCCATAAAGCCTTCACCTTCAGGATGCATGGCTTTGAGTCTGTGGTGGGACCTGTGAAAGGAGTCTTTGATAAGGAAATGTCTCTCAACAAAGCCAGGGAACACACGCTGCTTCGCTCAGACCGGCCACCCTACGTTACCATTCTGTCTCTGGGTCCGAGTTCATGTTTTTGTCACATTCCTTTGTCATTTTGTTGAATACCTCTAATATGAGTAACTCATGATTTTTTTTTTTTTTATCTTCTGTTTCCTTTTGTATCTCCAGTACGGGATGCAGCTGCCAGGCTACCTAACGGTGAAGGAACAAGGGCAGAGATCTGTGAACTGTTGAAAGACTCTCAGTTTCTTGCCCCTGAGGTCACAAGCGCGCAGGTACAATACAGCAGATCTTTCCTAACCACTGCTTTTTGGAGCCATACTCATCTCATTTATCTGCTTGATAGTAACATAATAATGTACTTTCTTTGCTGTTTAGGTGAACACAGTTGTCAGTGGCGCATTGGACAGACTTCACTATGAGAAAGACCCCTGTGTGAAGTATGACATCGGCCGCAAGCTGTGGATTTATCTGCACCGTAATCGCAGCCAAGAGGAGTTTGGTAAGAAATACTGTGGTGATGATAACAAGGATTAAATAAGTGAATATTCATAATAAAGCTCTTAGATTAGATATTTAGACTTTTCAGTTGTTTTCAAGATGCATTCATGTAAAACCTGGAGCTAAAACTGTTAAATGCAAGAGTTGAATTCTGGAATACTGTTCCCCAAAGTATAGGTTTAAATGTAGTTAAATTCTTTTTCATTTTCTAGAACGGATCCACCAGGCTCAAGCTGCTGCTGCCAAAGCAAAAAAGGCTCTACAGCAGAAACCTAAACCTGCATCAAAGCCAGTGAGTCCACAGCTTTTATTGACTTCCTACTACAGAAAAGCATACCTTGCCTCCTGTCTGTGTTAAACATATGTCTGTAGTTGAAGTGCTGTTTATCAGGATCTGAGAATTTTGTCTGCTCATTGATACAGATTGACTGACTGATTGATTTCCAGTGAAAATTTAGAATGTAAATTTCTTTATGTTATAGAAGTCTGGCAGTAAAGAAGGAGGCAGTAAACCCCCTGGGTGTCTGGAAGGAAACCAAGATATAGGTACCACCCCTATGTCACCAACCCCCACAACCCCCACCCCAAATACACCTGGAACCCCTAAGTCACCCTTAACCTCTACAGCTACCACACCAACTAAGACTGGGGTCCCAGACACAATCAAGGCAAGCCCAGGGTTAGTGAAACTTTGTTACCCTTTGGTCATAATGCAGTAGTTCACCCATTTGTGTCTAAATAATTAACCCAATTAATCTTTAGTTTGGCTGTTTTCTCTCTTCCTCAGTGTTCTTCTTGTATCACCACCCTCATTGCCCCAGTTGGGGACCATCTTGCCCACCAGTCAGGCTGGTCCGCCAGCTTCGCAGCCCGTTACATCCCAACATGCAGCTCGGATAGTGAGTCACCTGGCGGCAGGCTCGCTGCCTCAAGTTCGGGTTGTTTCTGCTCAGCCCAGTCTTGGTGCTTCATCAGGTAGTCAGCAGGCCACTCTGGTCCATCAGAACCCTCATCAGATCAGGATGCCAGTCTCTGTGGCTGCTAAGGGGATCTCACAGGTACACAAAACAACTGGTACACAAAATAGTTTTGTATGCAAATGTGCATCGTGTGTAAATCTAAATCTGTCCATATGATGTGTTTAAACAGGCAGTAGTTTCAGTGCCTTTGAGAAGTCAGTCTGCTAGTAGTCCAGTCCAGGGACCAACCACCCTCTCTGTGTCAACTGTAACTGTCACCAAACCACAAACTGGATCACCTGGTAGCCCAGCAAACAACCCTGCCTCCCCTGCTGTGCTTCAGGGAGTCACCAGTTCAAACATCAAACAGGTGAATCCATCTGTTTGAACTGGGAAATGTGGTCAGTTTGGACAAATGCAATAAAGCTTTTTCTAAGTAGTTGAGAAGTGGTTTGCTCCAACATGCTGCAATTTAGTTAATTTATGAAAAACTTATGATGTGTAGGACCAAAATGGAAGTATCTTAAGGTGTGTAGATTTTTTAAAGATTATATTAGATTCATCTTTATCGTCATTACGCATGTACAAGTATAAGGCAACGAAGTGCATTAGCACTTTAGCAATGATGTTGTTAGATTACAGAGCATAATTAAGTCTATTTCAACACAAAAAATGTTCATTTAGTCCTCTTTAACCTGCAGGAGTTTGTGAAAAGAATTTCTCCGTCAGTCAGGAGATACTGTACATGAAGTTAAATCAGTTAGATGAATTTGGATCACCTCATGACAGTTCCTTAGCTGCTGATGGCTGCAGACATTTTACGAGCATGCTTTGCTAAAGCACTACATTAAATATCTTTTATGTGATTTTCAAAAGTGTGAATATATTTGTGTTCAACAAGCTAGTTTATTTAAAAAACTTGATAAGTTAAGATAAGGGAAAGTTGTGACTTGTCTATTTCTACTTAGTCTGTGAAGTCATATTGCAGATTTTCTTCATCATGATGAGAGATAAGATAATTCATTATTATTCCTGTGAAGTGGAAATTTGCAGTCTTACAGCAGTATAGGGATAGTAAGAATTAAAGTAAGACACAAGAAAGTGTAGAAAATATGAACAAAAATATATAAAGCAGCACTCAGTAGAAACAATAATAATAATTAATAAGTAAGTAATAGTAAAAAAATAAGTACATCAACCTCCTGCTCTCTGCGAGCCTTCATTTCTTCCTTTATACAGACCAAGTCCAAGCACATTCATTATTATAGAGTTTCGGAGATGGACGTGTTGGTTTAATATTAACTTGTTACCCAATCCAGAGCACGGTAGTACCAATATGACATAATAAAGTATACCATCTAGTGCTAAACTTTTACATTTTGCTGCTAAACTATAACATATTGCTTAAATAAAAAAGCTGCATACTGACACTCCTCAATATTTTTCTCTAAAGGTGTCCATCACAGGCCAGATAGGAGTGAAGGCCCCAGGTGGAGCAGGAATCCCAATAACTGCTACAAACCTGCGCATCCAGGGTAAAGATGTCCTGCGTCTTCCTCCATCCTCCATCACCACAGATGCCAAAGGCCAGACTGTGCTGCGGATTACTCCGGATATGATGGCAACTCTTGCCAAATCTCCAGTTGCTACTGTCAAACTGACCCCTGACTTCCTGGGCACTGCCACCGCTGGAAGCAAGAGCATATCAGCTACTCTCCACGTGACACCGCCCCATCCTTCACCTTCTGCTGCTTCCAGCACAGCCTCCTGTGCAGCAGAAGCACAAACCAGTAAAACAGGCCCTGGATCCACCTTGCTCAAAGCTGCAGGAGACACTGCGATACGTCTGATGCCAACATTGGCTGTTACTGTGGCCGATCAGAAATCCAGGACCTTCTCCACTGTCTCCTCACCGGACAAGAGTGGAGCCACCATTCGCATAATGCCAGGCCTTGGTGTCATTCCACCCAAACAGGGTCAGACAATTACAATGTCAACATCCACTGGCAGTAAACCACCTGCAGCCTCTACATGTGCTAACATGGTGACCATGGCTGCCAGTGTAGTGGCTGGAGCGAAAGGAATCGCTGTGGCCTCTGGAGCCTCAGGGTCACCGCTCACTCTGGGAACAGCTACAGCGACGGTGCGGCAGGTTCCTGCTTCGGTGGTTACCACTCAAACGGTAATAGACTCCCTCAGTACCTTCTGCTTTATAGTGTTCTGCACATTCAACCAAATGTTAGATCAGTGTATGTGTTGTTACCTGTGTGTGAGGAGCGTAGATTTGTACATTAATTAAATCATAAACCTTTGATTATTTTATTTATGTATTTTTATCTATTTTATTTATTTATTTAAATTTAATGTGACAGGGACAACGCATCAGTATTGTTACATGTTACATTTAAATATATAATCAATGCAATGTATATAGCACTTGTAGCCATGATAGCTAATTTTCAGACCTTGTCCCTGGTTGGTTTTTAAGAAACAACATTAAAACAACAAAAACAGAATGACAGAAAAACACAAAAATCAAATCATTTGACAAAAATATATACATGGACACAGATCAGAAAACACTCAAACATTACTGCAAATTGCGTGTTTGTTTGAGCCTCAGTTTTGCCTTAGTATCGATAACTTTTAAATTACTTGATGTTTTTATTGTCAAATTTACTAGCATTTTTATATCTGACAATAAAATGTAAATTGCTCCTCTCTAGCCTTACCAGACCTCTGTTTTGACAACACCACAGGGGAAGTTACCTGCAAGGATCACCGTACCTCTATCTGTCCTTAACCAACCCCTGAAGAGCAAGAGTGTGGTGACAACGCCTATCGTAAAAGGAAGTCTTAACACAAAGTGAGTTTGATCACATTTGCCTTTTTTCATTTGAGCTGCATCTGCATTAATTAGTGGAGATGCAGTTAGGTCCTGTTACAACCAATAACTTAGCCTACATTTGAACCTTTCCAGACAACATAAATTAAGAGTTACCTTTTCAGTACATTAATACTTGATATACTGTATTATTGATTTTACTTTTGAAACCAATTGTTTCTTTCTCTCACCTCCTTTGAATTGAGCAGATACACTAACATTATTCATTTCCTGAACAGTATCAGCAGTCTTGGGAGGAACATCATCCTGACCACGATGCCTGCTGGCACAAAGCTAATCGCAGGAAACAAACCTGTCAGCTTTGTCACAGCTCAACAGTTCCAGCAGCTTCAGCAGCAGGGACAGGCCACACAGGTTAGCTTACTTTGTATACACACCATGCAGGTCATGCAGGAGTGCTGGCTCTTGCAAATTAACATATACCAAAAGTATTCAGCCTTTAAAGGTGCCCTGTCACACGTATTTCATTGCTTTTGTGGTAATGTCTGAAGTTCTACCATGGACTCTGTAACATTTTTTTTGGAAAAAATACCTTGGTTACCAAGTTTCAAGTCATTCTAACATGGTATAGAAAGCCTGCTGGAAGACTCAGCTCGATTTGCACCTGTTCTCATGGATATTCAACATGCTAATCTGCTTTACTCTGATTGGCTAACAGTTAGCCAGTGAGAGCCTTGGTTTTCAGCCCTCCGCAATATTGTGTTGATTTACAGAAATATTCTTTATTAATATATTTCCCCATTATCCCATACTAAACTAAAAGATTATTCAGTTTCCTGGTGTGTCCACACATATCATACCATGTTTCTTTTAAAACTCTGCTTCTTCGCTTGTTGTAAATGTCCGTCAGCATCCGTTTTTTTTTTTTTTATTATTCACGAGACTCTAGTTGTGGGAAAAGGTCTTTCCATTGCAGTTTTGTGTGATATACCATTTGCACTACACCTAGAAAACCACCTCTTGCCAGCGTAAAACCTTTTAATCGAAAAACAAGTGTTTTGGCAGAATTGTCATTTTTCCAATAGGTGAATCTTTTATGCACAAGTTATATTTGTGCAATTTGCAGGTCAATGGAAAAGCGACGACTGACCAGCTTTTCTAATTGACCTGATTTCTCCGCTTATTTCTTTTCCGTGACAGTAGCAGATAGAGGTGGTAGCGGTTCAAGTAAAAACAGTTTTGTGTGGCAGGGCACCTTTAGTAAATACTCAGAGACACAAACACATTGCATTTGATTAGTTTTTTTCCCTCAGATATTCTAACTTTGATATAGAATCTCTCACTTCTGATTCTGTTGTTCAGGTTCGCATCCAGACAGTTCCAGCGCAGCAGCTCCAGCAGCACATGGCAGCAGGTTCCCCAAAATCTGTCTCCACCGTTGTAGTCACGACAGCACCTTCACCCAAATGTGCCCCTGACCCCCCCCCTGCACCCCAGCAATGATCTCCTCCTCAGGCAAAAAGCAGATGTTATATATAGTTTGTGCCTGTCTCTTGTTATTTGAGTTTTTACTGTTCTCAAGTGTTTCACGTTCATTTAACATGCCCCTTTCCTCAAAAATATTGAGATTTAGCTTTTCTGCTGTAGGATGCTAATCTCTTCCAAATTACCGAAAACAGAATATGTTGAAAATTGATGTTCTAGTGTGATGCAATATAAGAAAATGTGGGACTAATGTCTGTGTGATTGGTTTGAATGTTATTGCGTTTTATGTTAATACATCATTTGTTCTTGTCAGGTGTGTTTTATTCTTTTCTTCCATGTAATCCACATGCACATGTACATTTAAACCTGCAGTAAATCTCATTTTTTAATCAATTATATTTGATATGTTAATTGATTTAAAAGACTTGGGTTTTATTCATTTATTTATTTTTACAAAACAGTGAAAACTACAACACATAGTACAAAAACATCACTTATGGTTTTTCACAGAACCATAGCATTTATATGAACACAGAAAGTGAACATCAAAAACAACATCCTGAAGCAAACATTCACTCTTCATCTGATTCTTCAAGCAGGGCTTTTTGGGAGTTTGATTCGGATAATGTTTTTCTCATTCCAATCTCGATGTCTCGTCCTTTCCTCCCGAATCTGTTCACCGTACTTTAACACACAAAAAACAAACAAAAAAAAAAAACTCCAGTTAAAGTTTACACATGTGTATGTATACACTGTTGGTGCAGCAGAGGGAAGAATAAGGAGCAATCTTTCATTAATTCTAACATCATGGGACTCACTTGGTACACATTTATACTTGCTTCTTAGGGCTGTGAAATGTAGCATTGCAGCATTAAAATTGGAGTTGGAAAAAAATCAACAGGCTGCTTTCAAACAAAGGCTTTGCAAATAGTCTTAAGCCAAAATATACATTTACACAGTGAGTAAGGGTGGAGGTTACAGCGCTTTTTCATTGTGTTGAATGTAAACAAGACCATGTTTGTTGCTGATAAAAACTTTGCAGGGTGTCTTTAAACACAGGCGTCCGATCAAGTGGTAGCACGTGGACACATTTTGTGTTCAACAGTCTCTGTCATGTAAGCAGAGTAACTTATATGCATGGATTATACATATTTGAGTAGGTACTTATAAGTACTTTAACATTATGTATAAAAAAAATTTGGGGAGATCAAATTTTTAGGTGAAAAATGTCAAATTACTGCTCGGTAACACGTGGACTTGAAACGGGCGTACATTTTTTAAGCTTTACATAAACATTCAAAACATGGTTCTCGACAGAAATTGATATCAAGTAGAACAAAACCTTTTAGATATGTTCAACTATGCTGAAAATAAATTTTGGAGTAAAATGTTGAAAAGTCTCTGTTTTATTGACATGAGAATGTGGTAACGTGGGCAGATTGCCATAGTAACACATGGACGACTCTTTACCATTGTATGCATCACCCAAAATATTGACTTATTTTTTAAAACAAGCAAGATATAATCACAATGCTTTATTTAATGTATTTAATGCCAGCACAGTGTTATTTACAGTTTGTGGTGGTCCATACTGATATAGGTAAATTACTAATAAAGAGTAATTTCTGGGTAACAGTTCACAGATAGTCTTTTTAAATGTGACCAGTGTATGAATTCACAAACTTCATCATTCAGAATTTTAATTTCTCAGAGTAATAGACAGTCTTTTGTGTGTCTTTTTGTTAATTTGACGCAGCCTAGTAGAGGGTTTGTAACTTCTCCTGTACTGTGTAAGTGGTATTTTAAAAAGGATAACAGTTACATAAAATAGAGATCTTTAGCTAAAAAAATGAGCCCAATGTATAAATGATGTGTGCAAATTTACTTTTTCATGTTGATGTTCACTTTCATTTGATCGGACCCGCAAGTGATTATGTATTTTGGAAACAAAAAAGATATATGAAATGATAACTGAATTTTCCTTTTAATTTTCCAAAATAGTTAATTCACTTGCAGATAACTGCTCATGACATCTATCTGTCAGTTTATGGTTCAAAAAAAGTTGAGTGAAACAGTAGTGGGAATCCAGAAATAAGTGGCCCATTAGGTAAATCATTTAATACATTTTTGCAAAAGTAAGCCAACAAGAATGTATGAAGCATCGCAATGTAGTTTCACCATTTAACTCATGAACTTTTTATGTGCTTTATCAATAGGATGCAGATGTAATGTTAGTATAGATAGTATAAAAGACGATATACTTACAACCAAACCGCACAAGAAGTGCTGGCGACTAAGAGCAGGGCCACGACTAAATGCCAGCAGAAGCACATTGTGACGAACATGATGTTGGCGTGTAGTTCTAAATCCCACTGTGGTCCTCGTAACGGGTAAAGAACAAATCCAATCTGAGGTGACAAACAGTGTAATAATGATGAAAACATCATATGGTGGCATGTTTCCCACAGGACAAGATGAGGGTTTTTAAAGGTCTTTAAAAAAGCCATCTAAATTTTAGACCTCAAAGTTCTTAAATATCACTTTTGGCCTTTGGCTTCTGTGCATCGAGATGTGAAATAGGTCTTAAGCTGCATTCATAATGATCATAAAAAAGTCTTAAAACTCGTTATAGTTAAACCTGTAGAAACGCTGAAGATGCTTTTAAATGCACGTTCAGTAAATGGCAACATTTTGCTCTTCACCTGGTAAAACCATGAGCCCTGCAGGATGAATAGACATGCACCGAGCAGCTCCAGGATAATGTTATCTCTCATGAACACCTCTAACATGGTGCTGGCTGATCCGCCAAACACAGCCACCAGCAGCAGGGAGTGGATATGAGCATCCAGAGGAGGCCGATTGTGCACATGGAAGTAGAACAGGAACCCTATAGGCCAGACAGGAGACAAACAGCTGAACCTTACATCAGAGGGATGCATTTATGATAGTGTTTTTGTAATTGT
Organism: Apogon hyalosoma; assembly: GCA_037367295.1. Classification (NCBI taxonomy): domain Eukaryota; kingdom Metazoa; phylum Chordata; class Actinopteri; order Kurtiformes; family Apogonidae; genus Apogon; species Apogon hyalosoma. The sequence goes on from JAPQRP010000008.1 coordinate 7,630,282, forward strand.
TTACAATGCTAACCTTCCACAAAGAGAGCCAGGGACAGAGCAAGGCGGTCAACACCAACCGGCACCCGTTTGGATGACACAGTGGTAACCAGTGCTATTCCAGAGATCCCAAAGAACAGATACATTGTGCTGTGCTGCCAGTTCATGAGTTTGACCCATGACTGTGTCGATGCATCGTAGAGGTGGGCATGAGGGCCATCTACCACAAACTGTTCAACCATCATACCTGAGTTAAGACAGCAACAAAGAATTAGATGAACGAAGACAGAGTTTAAGAAAAGTGAAGTGATGCAGATCATTCCAGATGAACACTGACCAACAAACGAGGCAAAGATCTGTAATCCTCCCTCAAAGTACTCCATCTTTTTAAGGAAAGGAGGCTTTACTTGTCTTCCTGTGGGCTGGTTCGTCCTCCAGTAGTGATGGAGGATGTGTTTGACTGTCAGCCAAAAGCCATAGAAAAGAAAAAAAGAGCCAGGAATGGCGTGTCCTCCGAAGTTGGCCATCCTAAGGCCTAAAAGTAAGACAAATACATGTTAGAACTCACTAGCAACAGGGAAAAATGCTGTTTATTATATGACTATAATACTTTTATTGCTTTGAAATTGGAAGGACTCAGCTACAGGGTTAAAGTGCAGTCTGACACGTTTACAACGTATCTAATGGAATCATCAAAATCATATGACACGTAACAAGTGCCAGTGCAAAATTTATAAACAATCATAATTTCAGTGGAAAGATTTCTTTGAATAAAGCAGATGCAGTGTTGATGTAAACAGATACTGTAATTATCAAGATGAGTTTGTGGAATGTAAAAGGGTTATCGTTTAAGGAACAAATACTTTGGCTATACAGTAGTATTTGCGGGACAGAGTGTAAGTAAAGTGTCTCATTATTATATTTTTTTATTATCACTTTACACTCTCAATATCCAAACACCTATAATTTTATGACAGAGTCTATTTGGTTCAGTATCTCTTTGGAGCAGGTTATATAAGGTATTCCCATTGATCCAAATGGTACTGAGTCATTTGTCTTGCAAAAATGAAATTCAAACCATGCACACGGTAGCTATTTGGAAAATGATCACGTTGGACATCTACATTCAAAGCAGTCTGTAGATGATGCTGATAAACACGAGCTTTCATTTTATTCTTGCTGCCAGTGAGTGGTTATTTCATCACAGAGTCGTGGTTTGACTGTAATATTTGTGTGAATAGTAACAAAAATGTACTGGTAACAATGTGATTCTATGGTATTTATTTACAAAATAAGAAGCTTTAGTTTTGTATTTGGTCAAGTCTTGGCTTGTGTGGTTTCCTCATCCTCCTGCTGTCTGTGAAGAATGAATGTGTTTAGTCACACTTGTTCAGTCAGACAAGTTTTTCTTGACTAGCCCTGTTTGACTTGATGCAAGTATGCATATTTGTGTTCTCTTTCAGGGCTTTACAACACACTCCTCTCTATATACATTATCAGATTGTAGTGTGGGTTAATATACAGTTATTTTTGTACCTTCCTGTACTTTTGTAAGATATAATAAAAGCCTGCGGAACTGTCATGTGCATATGTCACTTCTGATTTAACAGATAACAGAAATAACCTGAATAGTCCTTTTTAACTACTTAATATATTTAAAGTGCAGAATCACTGTAAAACATGCAGTTTAGAATAGGTGAAACAGAATAATGGGTTTTACATACCTTATTTTTTACAGCTAATTCCTAAAAATTCCAGTAATCTGTGAATACTGCAGCTGTCAGTGAGAGTACTCCAGTCTGTGTAGATTGTATGCACCTGTTGTCTGCACTTCTAACCTGGTCTGACATGGTCACATGGCCCCACCCATCACTTGCATTGGCTCCTGTGACAAAGAGACACCCACCTGGGAACACAGCCTTGACATTCAGGAAGATAAACAATACCTGACTGAGCACGTTTAGATGGAAACATAAAACTTAATGTCAACACACGTTCTTTTACAGACAGTGTTTTTTTTTCATACATTACTGCAAAAATATGATGTAATACAAACACATTTAGGATGTATAGAAGATAACATAAAAAAGATATATGATTATTTTGTCTGTTAATATTCACACTACTTCAAGTATCAGAGGAAATGTAGGTTCTATACTAGTTAATATATAAGCAGAGATGCGATCTGTGTGCACATGGTGAGGCAGCAGTTCCGCTTGTAAAAACAACCTTTGCACTCATTTTCAAAAAGAAAAAACTTTATTGCCATTATTGTCATATGATAGTGATGATCACATTATGAGCTACATAAAACATGACAAAATTATGTTTTATAAAAACATTACAAAGACAAGATTAAAACAAAAAGAAAAATGTATAATTTATTATTACAGCTGATATTTAACTAGAGTAGCTACAGGTGTTGAAGGCATTTGTCTTGTACATTTGATGGTTAAAGTATTTCACAGAACAATTTCTTCTCTCGAAATGGGTTCTCAGAAGACGGCACTGGCGTCACAAGCGGGTCCTCTTTGGCATGAGATTCACAGTAGGCCATCAACTCAGCTGCTGCTTTGGATACCTGCACAAAATGATGAAAGGATAAATACCCTCATGTTACTACTGTTTTTACCTTTGAGTAAAACCCAAAATTAGAACTTACTTTCAGTGTAGTAAAATGTATAAAAATGGTCATTTAAAAAAATAACTGGATGGGCTCGTACAGATGACAAGTTAAAGGAAAAACCTGGTTGTAGTGTTCTCTTACTGATTGAACTGATGAGTATAAAATCATGTGCTATGGCCTTCATCAGATCTTACCCCAGCTGAATACCTATGGGAGACTTTAGACTGACACATTAGTCAAAGCTCTACAATATCAACATCAAAACACCAGATGAGGGACTATGCTTTGGAAGAACGGTGTTTATTGCTCCACAGTGGCCAAACATCTTTCAGCACACTTTATATTAGTTTTTCATTTAATTTTATCTGTTCATGAAGTAACAAACTAATAGCAGTAACATAGTCATTGGTAATTAAAAATCAACACCATCAAAGTGATGTTATTGAATAGATCTGCAATTTTAAGATATGAATTAAAATGTACTTTGAAAATGTTCATTACACATACTTGGCTATATGATGTAGTCTAAATATTTAATATTACAACATTACTTTCACAAAAGCAAATTAAAAATTGTTAAGTATTTGTGAAAAAAATTGTTTTACTAAACATTTCGCACAAAATCATCATTAAAAATCATTTAAGAACATTTTAATAAATTCTCAAGGAACGTAAATCTGTTTAATTATATGTGATTTTGTTGCCACAGTTTATGTCCACTCTACTCAGCTATGTCTCTCAGTTTTCATATAAATCATGTAAATTGTTTATGATGAATCAACACAATGTATGGAAATCACATGCTTGACAGATTAGATGGAAATTCCAAATGATTAAAACCAGTGACTTTAGAAGAAGTTTTGAAAGAGTAAGGAAATGGAAACATATAATGAAGTTTGATTTTCCACTCATACCAAATCAATCAATAATTGACTGAAATAATCAATTATATATTAGTTATTAATAATTAATTCAGCTTAATTAACATTTGTTAAATCTACCATTCAGTAAATGTTGCATTAATTCACCCCAGTCTGACTTTTCACAGTGCAGTTTCAGGACATAACCTTTTAACATTTTTTCATTATTAAAACATGTTTTTTCCATCTTATGATTTGAAGCGATCCATATTGTGATTCTTTGAGTTTCTGTAACTCACCAGCATCCTTTCTATGTTGACCTCCAGCTTCAGTTGTTCTACTGTTTTTCTGGCATCTGCAATCTTGGCCATGTTGTTTGACATCCTGCCAGTTTCCTACACGCATCAAACATCACATATTTATCTCATATTTATCACAACCAGAATCAGGGGAAAAGAAATAAAATGGTAGATTTTGTGCATTACACATAGGCTACACTCAGCAAACAAGATGTGACAAATTGCAGTTTGTTGAAGGTGTTCATCATGTGATTAGAGTCAGTTTCAGTTTGCTTATTAAATCTGCTCCCTGGGTCTCAGCTGCAAGTGGCACCGGCAGGGTCTCAAAGGAGAAGGAGGCCAGGGGAGGGGGAGGTTAAGCAGCACTCCCCAAGGGGGGATCCGATAATGGAGAATGTAAATACACCTACCCACATCTCTCACACTAACAAATTGCTCTTGTGTTTGTCATACAATGCAGATACACAACTTTTATTAATACTTTCTACTCCACATAATACTTTACTAACATGTTTTTATGGTGTTAAGTAATAAACAACAACAAAAGCTTTAAGATATTAAACTGTTGAGAGGATAAGCTGAATAAGGATCAGTATTTTTGTTGTTTGAGTGTAAATGTTATTACTCACTATAAACTGCAGTACATTTACTAATTTATATATTAATACATTTTTTAAAAATTACTATATTCTCCTGAAACCCAGTAAATAAAAGTTTTGGACTTTTTTTTTTGTTTGCTTGTTTTTTAAATAATTGCCGTGATTGGAAACATTATGATGCAACAGTTTTTACAGATACATTTTTTATTTTATTTTTTTAATAGAATGTCCTTTGCCATGGACAATTTTTTTTAAGCAGAGGACAACAATGCATTGCTGAGTCTCGGGAGGATATATAAAATGATATACTATATAAAATAATAATAGGCTATGTATAACAGCAATAAGGGTTATAAAATGTTTATAGCCCTCATACAGAACTATGCTCTGATAACTTATAAGATCTACATTCTTGGCCATGAAGTTGGAATAAAAGGTGTTTACCTCTTCTTAAGAAATGATTGTGAGAATGTGATTTATTCTTGATGGATAAGTGACTCAATATCTAATCACTGCACCAGGTCAAAGGTGATACTGATGTGTATAAATAGAAATAAAGAGTAATGTATCTGAAAACAAAATTATTCCAACTTTATGGACAACAGTGTATATGCATTTACTCAAAATTTAGAAAAAAAAATACCATTTCATTTTTTTCCAGTCTTGTATTATTGAAAAACAAACTCACCACAACACCGTCATCAACTGCTGAGTTCCAGGAGTTAAAGTCTGTCTATCTCCAACGAGGTCCTCAACACTAACTTACAGCAATACATGAAATGAGATAAATGGGAAGGATGAGCAGCTTCAATAGGTTACCTCCTTCAAATAATTAGCTGTGGTTCTGCCCCCAGGATGAGCTCAGTGCTGTGGTTAAAGGCAACATGTGGTGTGACCTTCATCTCCAGAGTCTGTATCACTCACTTACCTTAGATAATACAGGAAACTGCACTCTGAGGTGATCATTAAAAGCAATTATTAAAAAGCCTGAAGAAAGCCAGATAAAAATGTAAATTATATTGCTTATGGGCATATTAATAAGAATGTGCTTTTTCATATTTTACAAATAGAGAGGACACAATGTTACCACAGGTTGCAGTTTCACCTGACAGCCTAAAAAGACTGTAATGAGGAAACTCCCATGAGAAAAGGCAGAGTTGTTTTCCATGACTAGAATTCATTCTTCAGGTTGAAATTCACATTTTAAATCATTCAGCTAAACAATATGCAATAGGCTTTAAAAGTCATCCTCAGCAATATAAATCTGTTTCATTTGCACTGGCAGCTGCTGTAACTGGTGTAGAAAGAAGAGTTGATGGGTTCAGCTTCGACCCATTGTCCCAACCGAATGAAGCAAGTCTTATCAAAGTCCAAACATGTGCCCCCAAAAGCTTACTTCTTTTCTTACACCAAACACAAAAGAACATTAGATAACGCAGTATGCGGACTTGATGGTGAATGAATGAAATATTTTTAAGACAATAGAGCTTTTGTCTGTTATCCTTCACAGGCTGCCAGTCTTTCCTGCAGAGCTGACAGTTATGCCACACAGCAGCAACAGGAGGCAAAGTGCAGTGTTGTGGAGAGAAATGTCAAGTGCATCATTAGCATTTGTTTCCCTGTAGTAATTGGTCTCACTCTGTGGAGGATAGAGGACCATATGAGTAGGAAGGGCTGTTGTTTCAACTGATGTCTCTGAGGGGCCAAAGGTAGAAGTCCTTCAGCTTGAATTATGTTACATCATTTTAAAGGACATTTAAGGAGAATCTACAGACACGTGGATCTGACTGATATGGACCTCATCCATCCAGCCAGACAGCCGACAAATACATTTCCAAAAGTGTTTCATGACAGAAGCAGAAAGGGGAACAAAATGCATCCGGAGTGACAGTAGTGAAATTTTATAAAACGGGAGTCACTAAAGGAGAAAAATTCAGTCAAACGTACTGTAGTTTTCAAGACACAGTATTAGATAAAATTCAACAATCTGTGAATGAATAAGAGGGTGAGTTTTACTCCAAAGGAATGTTTGCCAGCGCACATTAGAATGCATTCACTTTTCAGATTCCTTCTTGTGTAACACTGATAAATCTATTATCTAAACGTGTGTACATATGTAATGACACTTTATCAAATATCTTCAAAACAGCAGCCAACCAGCACATTTACTATTTATTTTTTTAATTCATCTTATCAAAGTTTGTACGATTCAACACACTTTATCTCTGAAACAGATCATTCCCCCCCTAAATTGTAGACTAATGTTATTTAACTCTTGGTAGTCTGTTATATCTAGCAGCAAAAACACGTAGACTAGTTTGTTGAATCTACTCAAGAATATCCTCCTGAGACCCAGAAATAAAAAGCGTGTCTGGGAAAAAAAAAACAAACAAAAAAAAAACCAAAAAAAAAAACCCGGTTGCATCGTGCTGTTGTCAATGTAAAAAAAAAAAAAAAAAAAAAAGCCTTTTTTTTTT
>JAPQRP010000008.1:7637221-7654068 GCA_037367295.1 Apogon hyalosoma
TTTAACTGTCTTAGAGGATATAGAAATTTATAATATGACACAAATGAAAATAAATAAATAAATAAAAAACCGTTACTGCTCTGTCTTAGTTATATCATCCACTTTATAAATGTATTCTAATGTTATAAATACACGAATTAGCTTAGCCTCTCTGATTAATGACAGAATGCTGGCTACCTGTAGCTAACTTTAATATTGTCAGTATTGGCCAGTTAGTCAGATGTTTTCAAGTATTTGATGGCTCATGGCAGTACTATGCTAGTGTTGGTAGAATCCCGGTGGTTTATCAGTATTTTTCGGATTGTGTGCAGGGTTGTACCATTCTCCTGTGGTGGGCGTGTACGAACATGAGTTAGCCAAAGTGATAAATGACGTTAGTGACTACAGTTAGCTAAAATGTCTCTTTTGCATGTCAGCTGAAGGAAAAGCTTTTCCTTAAACGTCTTCGCGAAATTAATCGACAATTTACTGAGAAAGACCTGTATCGTTTGGGCTAGCCAGTTAGCGTTAATCTTTAATTTTCCAATTGCTAATACACCCAAGACTGTGACTTTAAAGGACGACGGAGATTCAGTGTGCTAGCTAACGTTAGACAGAAAAATGCAGAAATGCTTTTGATGTGAATAACCATCATTTCATTTAGTCACCGCGCACATATCTCGCCAGCATTAGTGCTGGATTTCTATCTACCATGATGTATGGGAGATCTGGATGACAGGAAGATGGCGAGTGGGATTGGAAGTGAGTAACGTCGGTACATAGCAAATGTCATGACATGCTATCCGTTAGCAGCCACTATATCGTGCTATTTTAATGTTACTAACAACTTCCTACATGGCTGCGTCCGCTCCCTGCAAGAGAGTCTGAGGATCTGATCAGGGTCATCACGACTTGACAGCTTTGTTTACACTAGTGCTGCTTCCTAATGATCAGTAAGACACGCTTTATGTGGGCTGAGTCCTGACAGATCTGTGTTCTGAGGGAACTGCTTACAAAGACAAGCCCAAGTCATTAAGAAAACAGTCAAGGCCTGAGACGGGTTTGAGGGGTATCTTGCAATAATATCTTGCATTATGTATCATTTGTCCATATTTTTCCACATTTACAGAACACAAGCTTGTGGTTATTGGACCAACGGAGCCATGGTCAGTCAGGGAGAAGTTGTGTTTGGCCACATCTGTCATGAAGAGTGGAGATCAAAACTGGTATTGTGTTTATTTGCTTTGTCTCAAATGTAATATTCTGATTGTATGTGATTTTTTAAAAAATCTGTAGTTGTGAAGTCTTAAATAGCCACTTTGAAGGTGACAGATCCCCTACGTGTTAGTTTAATGTTTAACACATTCATTCATTCTTTGTCTCATTAAAGATATGATACTTTCAGACACAATGGCTTTTTTAGCAGTGTTCCCCCTCTAGCTGTAGTTTACTCTCACCTTACAACATTCACTTAAGATTAATTTGTCTAAGTATACATGGGTACAACTTTGTGAAAGAGGAGGATGTTTCCCAGTCTTTTATGTAATGCATACTGTATGCATTACAGGCAACCATAATGCTAAACATGAGCAGAGAATATTCATGACTCAGTTATGAATGTATGATGACTAATCTGTTTCATAATTATGGAGAAATGCATTTAACAGATAATGTGAAATATTGCTGGAAATATTCTTCTCAATTTAGTCATTTTATTTTAAATATTCATTAGGTATTTGTTTTTAAGAGGCTGTTGCCAAGAACATATGTGTTTATGTGTTTGTGCAACTGCTGTACTGAGTACTTAAGTTTGTAATAACATTAGTAACATGTATTTTCTCTGCCAAAATAAAAGTAAAATGATGCCCTGTTTCCTTAGTTGGAGTTGGACAAGCCTCTTTCTGCATGTGTGCTTTTTACATCATGTTACATCAGCCGTATTAAACTGCATGAACAGTTAACCTGATTTTACATCACATTGAACTTCAGTATAAACTATTAAATCTAAAAAGATCCAAATTGTTTATAGCAGTTACACAAGGAAGGGGAGGTCACTTCAGATTTTTCATCCTGAAATGACTTAAACTTTTACAGGGTCTCTGTCAGTCGAGCCATCAAACCATTTGCAGAGCCTGGTAGACCACCTGACTGGTTCTCTCAAAAGGTATGACACATTCAAAGCTCACTACATACACAAGCTGAATTCATGATCATCTTTGTTGCTTTTGCTTTGTTATATTTAATCATTTTGTTTTACTTCATTGCCCTTTTGGCCACTTTCACAGCACTGTGCCTCAAAATATTCTGAGCTGTTGGAAACAACAGAAGCTCCCAAGTAAGTTCTGAGTTTAATATTTGTAGAATTGTAATCATGCAGTGTGTTGTTAATTAAATGCACTGGGAGTATATAAAACACCACAGTGTTCAGAATGTTAATTATATTTGTTTCTGTAGACGGAAACGCGGTGAGAAAGGAGAGGTTGTGGAGACAGTGGAGGACCTGATAGTCCGTAGACTCACGGCTGAGAGGATTGAAGAACTAAAAAAGTTTATCAAAGAGACACAGGAGAAACACAGGTAAGAACATATAATTTTCAACAGCATGAACACAAAAACATAGATGTGAAAGTGATAAGAGGTGTGGATTTTTGTTTCTATAGGAAGCTGAAGAGAGAGGCTGAACTGATCCAAGCGGGCCACTTAGATTCAAAGCTAGAAGGTTTATGGGAAGAAATTCTTCAGTAAGAAACAATCTGTCTGTGGAATGTCTTTAAGTAATGGTGACATGTTTTTTTGTGTTCAGAAAGTTTTGTTTTAATATTAGATATGGCTGATTGTTCCACTTTTGTCTTCCAGAAAGAAGAAACAGGAAGAAGAAGAAGCAGAGATAAAAAGAAAGAGCACAGATGTGGCGTATCAGGGTACTACTTCACTTTAAACTGGGCAGTTTGGGAGAAGAAATTAACATTAAAAGGAGTTTTGAGTAAAACTTTTGTTTGAGATAAAATTAAAAGGATAAATTCTTCTTGAAAAACAACACATAGTTTTTGTTTGAGTAAAAAAATGACAACATTTTCTCTATGGTTTCTCACTCTTTCAGCCAGACAGGTGGCAAAGAACACTCCAAAGCGAGTGCCAGGTGTCACCATGCATTCACCCACCGGCTGTGGTTCCCCAAGCCAGGAGTTCTCACCAGGTGACTCACTTGAGTGCTTGACACTGGATCTTGCATCTACAAAAAATGTAAGTCAGAGGCCTACATTGCTTTTCAGTAACCATGTTATCATGTGGAACATCCCAAAATTTTTAAGAACTGATGTTGGATCAAAGTTTCTTGTCAAGTTTTCTACAGATCAGCCAGTTTGTGCCAAGTTATGCTTGAATAAGAAAAAAAATCTGAAGCAAACCTGGGGCTATGGCCATATCTACCTGATGGAAAGGGCATGATTAATGTATAACTGTTAATGTTTTATATTAACATGTAAAATTACTGAAAAAAGTCAGCGAAACTAAACCTTAGGCTATGGTCATGGGTTTCAGTTAGAAAAGACTTGATTAATGTATAATCTATTAACTCATAAAGACCCAGTGCTACTTTTATGGCACTTCCCAAATTGCATTTTCTCTCTATTTCTTCTTCCTCTCATAAGTGATCTTTCACCATTTATTATAATACTATCCTCTGTATTTTGCATTTTTCAGTGTTAAACATGTGTTTTTCCCTATATTTAATTCACTGATCACACAGACGTTCATAAAAGCTCAGAGAAAATTCAAAGGTTACTTTATCAAAACAGAAACATTTGGAAAAAGTGACTTTTTCAACAAAATATATAATTTGTTGAACATAAAAACAAGTGTCTCCATCCACTGTTGTTTATCAAACTCCATGGATTTTCTGGTGAATCAGTGTTGTAGAAGATGACGGTGTTTCCACGGTAACTACGGAGCCTCTGAACGTCCAAATGGGTCATATCTGATAACCATGAAAAGATGCCAAACTGTATTTTACAACAATTATTTAGCTGTATTGATAGAATGAGTGGATCAACAGGTATTAAATATTTTGGATCAGTAGATGATTTTGGTCCCTGGTAGCTGTTTAGGTCTTAATGGGTTAATGTTTGACTTTTATAGATTTAATGCCTCACAGTACCTTAACAGCTGTGTAGACCAGCACTGACTTGATTAATAATCTTCCACATGATCTATCCTGACTGTTAACAGAGCTGTTTAGTGGTTGATCATTTGAAGTATTTTTGGATTGGTATGTTACTGTAACATAACGCACCTCCATTCCACAGCCCTTCTGTTTACTTGTGTCTGTCACCAGGCTTCAGGATCAGCCAGGTTAATACCTTTGGCTGAATCTCCCGGAGCTAACGAAGACATCAGCCACGGGACACTCCTGGACGACTCTGCACAAAAGAAGCTCTTGAATCAGAAGGCAACGCCACCACCATCTCCACTCCTGTCCGAGTTACTGAAGAAAGGCACTATCTTGCCTGCAAATTCCAGACTGGTATGCTAAATGGACAGGCAGGCATATATCTGTCATCTGTTGTTGTGTTGTTACTGAATATGGAAACATATTGACAGACAGCAGTATATTACTGTGTATGAATCAGCATTTCCAGATTTTCTGATTTTGACCTCTTTCTTGAACACAGATAATATAAAGACTGCAAATGGAAAATATAAGTTAACATGTTCCTGTGTGTTTTTACTCCAGATTGGGGAAGGTGACCTCTCTGCTGGTCACATGACAGGATCAGGAACCTCACCTAGCCTACCTGTCTCTACAGGTGCTCATACTTTTAGCATTTTTACCCTTAGCCTTCGCTGCAGGGTATTGTCATCAGTTCGTTGTCTGTCTGTCTGTCAGTCCGTATGTGCAAAAACTATGGAGTGCACCAGTAGTTCTCAACCGGTTGCTTCATATGAGTGAAAATGAAAAATGTCTGTAAACTGATTTCACTAACCCTTAAAAGGAACATTTTAATATTTAGCATTCTGAAAAAAGTATGTATCTGAATTTTAGCGCTTTAAGTCTAGAGAAGGTTTGTCAAACATATGGCCCATGGGCCAGAATCAGCCCCCTAAGGGGTCCAAACCAGCCTCTGGGATGAATTTTTGAAATACACAAATATAGACTTAATCTACATATTAACATTCAAAGATGTCAAAATCATTGTATTTCAGGGGTCACATAAAGCCTAAGTTGATCTTAAATGGGTCACACTTGTAAAATACTATTATAATAACCTATGAATAATGACAACTCCAAATTTTTCTGTTGATTTTGGTGTAAGAAAGGAAAATTACATGAAATTGTTTACATTTACAAACTATCCTTTCAAAAAATGTGAATACTCTGAACAAATATGAACAGTCTGAAATGTGTTAAGAGAATAAGTGCAATTTCATCAATATTCTATTCTACTACATGTTTTGTGTATTTGTAGATCCACTGTTATCTGTAAATTGTAATAAACGTGTAAATGATAAACTGAGGCATCATATTATTAAAATTGCACTTGTTTTTCTTGAGAAATGTCAGGTTCATGTTATTCACATTTTTTTTTGTTATTATTTCACTGGTCTGATCCACTTGAGATCATCTTGGGCTAAATGTGCCCCTCAACTAAAATGACTCTGACACCCCTGGTCTAGAGTCTATTTAAATACTACAGGTCTTGCTCCACTTCTCACCATTGTGTCATTGCAAATCAGTATCAGCCTTTTGATGTTTTATAACCATAAATGACATTTGGGTTGAGCTATAGATGATTATGATTTTATCATTAGGTTTCATCACATTGTAAACTGTACTCCCATCAGAAAACAACCATGTTAATAAAATAGTCATAATTCACTAATATCATCTGCTTTTACTTTAAATTCCAAGACTATATAAAATGCTACTGGTGATTTGGAGTAACTGGTAGCCTACTCATAACTCCTGTAACTTCAAATCTCTGCTTTACTTAGTGTGTTAATGTGTGTGAATGCTTGTGTGACAGGTGCACCAATGTTGTCTCGTCTACTGGAGGCTGGTCCCACTCAGTTTTCAGCCCCGTTAGGTTTTATGGTCAATGCAGACTCTGGGTCCAGTGTTCCTGTCTCTGCTGCCACACCAGCCATTGTGGACACGAACGTCTCAGGTTGTGCAGGTCTGTGAAACTGAACCATCCAGACTTCCAGTTGTTCTTTTTGTCACCTAATATTTTAGCCATAGATTCCATTTTTGGCATAGTTTACTTAAAACCTTGTTTGATGACAATTTCACTTAAAATGTATTTTAACCCGTATTTATTTGAGTAAAAAATAGAATGACAGCTTAGTATATTATATGTACATGCACTATAAGACTGTACAATAAGACTATAGACAGCATGTGATATTTAAAAAAAAAAATTCACTTTGCAAATTACTGTATATTATACTTTTATTGTCACAAATTATATACTTTATAGTAATACTTATCTATAATAGGCTGTTCCATGTGATCATTTTATATAAAGCTATTCACAGAGAACGTGCTGTTTTGTGATATGTGTCGTTCTCTGGGTATTAGCTGGTATTACATTTTATTTCATGGTTATGAGATTCTACAGCCTTAATGTATTATTTAAAGAGAAAAGTCACTGAAGTGCCACAAAACTGAGTTAGGATTGTAAAATATGTATGCTTCCAACTGAAAATTTACCCTAAAACAGGAAGAGTCACTTTAATCCAATGTGTGTGTGAATAAATAATTATGAAAAAGAATTTTGAAAGACATAACATCCTGTTCTTTTCTATGTATATAGAGCATGATGTGATGGTGCCATCTATGCCCCCTGGATGTCCAACCATCTCAGCCGGAGATAAGATGTCAGAGCTCAGTGAAGAAGATGTGACTGTGTCCTACATGGGAGATGAACTGGACTTAAAGACAGTGGGGGACATCATAGCCATCATTGAAGACAAGGTGACCGGTATCACATATTTCCACAGAGATCACTTGACAGCAAGTTCTAAAACAACCATGAATATAAGATGTGACAGAGTATGAAGGTGTATAGTTCATTAATTATTTGATATTATTATTATGTGAGTGCTGAGTTATTATTTAAATATTCTTCTACAGGCTGATGAGACTGCGGAGGCGTTGGATGCAGCTGCAGTGGAGGCTGCTCTGTCACTTTGTGAGGAGAATGGTCATGCTCTGGCTGGTGACTGGGAAGCCGGGCCTTTTCAGTCTCATGAATCTCATCCCACAGTGGCCCCTGGAGACCCACAGTCTTCCTCTCATCAGACTAGCCTGGTGGGAAATACAGAAGGGTTAGAAGTGCATGGTGGGACTTCAGCTCCACTTTCCTCATTGTGCAATAGTCGAGATAACTGCCTTGCAGCATTCCCTGTAGGACTAAGGGGCCTTTCTCCCACCTCCTTATCCTCCTGCAACTCAAGTTTGGACCACTGCCACCCTGGAGCACATCAACAGTCCGAGGCAGTGAGGGATACTAGAGACCAGGTGCAGCGGGAAAGCCAAATGTCAACGAATGTTACCATAAAAAGTGAGAGTGAGAAGTGGGCACAGCAGAGACCCGATAAACCACATGGAGGTATGTGCATCCATATGTAAATAATAGTATTCACTTGCGTCACAACATGCAGTTTGCATGCAACTATGCATTTTGCGTAACCATTTCTTTGTTGTTATTCATCTTTGCTATCTCGGCAGACTCAGTATTAGAAGATAGGCCACTGACAGAAAGGCATCTCAAGGTATAGCACCCAATGAGGACAGAGCGAACATGATGCTTGTAATTGTACTGAAATGCAGTGTGCGTAGCTCCACAGTATCCCTGCACTGTAAGCTGCCTTTGAATCCTTTTGTATCTGTCTCCAACTTTGCAGGAGATGAAAGCAAAGGAGGTATCACATGTAGGGGGAGGGGGAAATGCCTCCAGGACTCAAGTGAATATTGAGGTCAACGGGCCAGGAGTGTGTGGAGTAAAAGTGGAGGAGGAGGACGGAGCTGAGGCATTTCTGTCCGAGCCAGATGGAGAGACGGAGCTAGAACCTGCGGCCAGCGAGAGTGAGGATGGATACAGCCTCCACACGGCGTCCTCATCTCTGCAACTCAACACAGCTGCAGACTCCATCCCCAGCAGCCCTGCCTCATCTCAGTTGTGAGTGTCACAGCAGGGGAAGGATGTCGCCATTTCTACTGAATGCATACAAAGTAGTTTTCTCTGTGGAATGTGTTTTTCCTAAGAATATATGAATTCAGTCATCTCAGGTTCAGCTGGGAAAAAAGAGCCATGTGTATTATTTATAACCTTTGCTCTTGAACTTGTACACTATGCCCATAAGTTTGTTACTTTGGTAAAGTTGGAGCGATATTTGCAGCTTTCTAGGATCAATAACTCATAAGCCAAATGTTAAAACACATTAGTTAGATCAGTATTTCCCAACCTTTTTGAGCCACGGCACATATTTTACATTAGAAAAATCACAAGGCACACCACCAAACAAAAATTTCACAAAAAGTATATTTATTGAAATATAATGCAAATCTAGTCTCTATTGACTTACTCAGTGTGAAACCTAGGCCTGTTTAGTTGAACACAAAGCTGATATTCTTGCAGGAATTGAAGGAAGACACACACAAAGATCCTCCTCATCAGCTCTGAGTCTCTCTTTTTTCATCTTTTTAGCAGTCATGCTTGAAAAGCCCACCTTGCATAGATACAGCAGGTTGTAGAAAAAGGGAAAAGAACTGAAATATCTTTGTTTTCCAGAACAGGGAAATCCTTGGTAACAGTCACCGGATACGGGGGGTGGGGGGGGTGTCAGTCGTATAATAGTATAACAGCGGCACACCCCACCCACCCCAACCTGATCCACAGGTAACCCACTGATCTGCGCATCACAAGTGAGAGGGCTTTAGCAACAGAACGCACCACATCGGGGCTGGTTCACTTTCACTTTCCATTTGCAAAGGGAAACAGGAGACTGTTGTTGTTGAGTGGATCATTGGCGCGTGCAGTCGTACATATCTATATCACGCCACTTACTTAGAGTACCAATCAGGTGAAACTGGATAAACACTGAGTTAGATAGTCTATCAACAGTAAAATGTACTACTGATATTACTCAGATAAACAGCATTTCTCTTTGTGCTACTCAGAAAAAATGGTGACTGTCAGCCACAGTGAAGCTGCTACTTCTCATCTGTTTTCTTAAGGATTATGTTCATATTCTTACCAACATTCATTCATTCATTTTGCGTTTGCATTAATTTCAAAGGGTCACAGCAGTGCAGGAGTCTATCTCAGTTATCACAGGACAAACTGGTGACCAATGACAGTTACAAAAGTTTAATCAAGGGCATGGAATGACCATAAAATAGTCATTTGTCATTTTCCTGGACAGAGTCAGTGTTCATAGGGGACTTGATTTTCCTTCTTACCTTTTTCAAAATGCTGTACACAGTTTGAAAGAGGTATTGTTTCTGTTGTAACAATGTTTAGCTTATGAGCTATTGATCCTTTAACTTCTGTAAGTTTGCAAAATCTGGAAATGTTTTTCCAAGTTCATCAAAGTTACAAAAGTTGGTAGATGTTGCAAATCTGTAGGCCCAAATTCTAAATCTGTGCAAATATAAGAGTGGATTTTTTTAACCAAGAGTGCAGACTTATACATTTTCCCAGGTGAACTTTGGTTGGATCTGTGAAATTGTGGTTTATGGTTTTGTCACTGCCATGTGACTCATTGTGGTTTCAGTGTGCTTTATTTTGGCAACAAACACATGCTATCGCCACTGTTGTCTGCCTTCATGTACATTTTTTCTCACTGACTTGTGCAGCTCTATGTGCAGTGAAGATCAGGAAGCTTTACAAGCACAAAAGATCTGGAAGAAAGCCATTATGCTGGTGTGGCGAGCAGCAGCCAATCACAGGTTAGAATGTAAACATCTAGACACTGATGCGGAACCATAGGTATCTTATGTAGTTCCTGAATTATCTGCATTACTAAAACAAATGTTATTATTGTGTATCTGTTGTAGGTATGCAAATGTCTTCCTGCAGCCAGTAACCGATGAAATTGCACCCGGATACCACAGTATTGTGCACAGGTATGGCCAGAAGAATATGCAGTCATGGAAAAAATTAGTAGACCATGAACAGTCATCAAAAACAATGGTTATGCAATCAAGTACTTACTCCTGTGTGTATCATGTGACTAAAACAGACAAAAGAAACCATGGAATGCCTAAAAGCACTGTTTTTGGCAGTACAATGCCATAGCTATTGGTGTAAGAACTTAAATTTGCAGGAGACTTTCGTCACCAATTTGTCATCAAATCTGTAAAACCAGAGGCATAGCCTAAGTATCATGAATCCGTAAGTTTTTCCGTGATTACTCATCTGAATCTATTCTGACACGGTGAACAATTTGGAAGTGTACTTCACCATAAACAAACCATTTGTTTACAGAGTTGGTGGGCATTTTTGGAAATTTGTCGCGGCGTACACTGTGGGAAATGGAGGTTCACACAGCCATATTATGGTTGCAGCGGCCTGGCAGCTGCAACAAACACGATGCAGAAACAGCTATAGTGCCGCTTCCCACAATGCACATCACGACAAAATTCCGAAGATGCTCGACTGACCTACCGGTTCTGTTTGTAAACAAATGGATTGTTTTTGGTGGAATACACTTCATAATTGTTTACCAGGAGGGGAGACATTCAGGTGAGTAATCACCGACAGACTAGCAGATTCGTGATACTTAGCCTACGAGTCGGGTTTTACAGATTTAGTGAAAAATTGGTGATGAAAGTCTCCCGCAGCTTTAAGTGATTTTGGTAATTATCAGGAAAACCATGGAAAATGGATAGATATCAGCTCTGAAATTAAACTCTTATGAGCTATTTTTGTTGTTATCATTATATTTGTCCAAGCAAATGTACCTTTAGTTGTACCAGGCATTAAAATGAACAAGAAATTGAAGAAAACAAGGGTGATCTATTAATTTTTTCTGTGACTGTATGTAGTGTGGACATTTTTTTCATATGACACACCACTGTGGATTTTCTGACACGAGGTCTACTCTCTTAAACCCATATGTGCGCTGTGGATTTCCAGGCCTATGGACTTGGCCACGATAAAGAAGAACATTGAGACTGGATTGATACGGACCACGGCTGAGTTCCAGCGGGACATCATGCTGATGTTTCAGAATGCAGTCATGTACAACAGCCTCGATCATGACGTTTACCACATGGCCCTGGAGATGCAGCGCGACGTCCTGGAGCAGGTCCAGCAGTTTCTCGCGACCCAGCTCATCATGGAGACATCTGAGTCTGGTATCAGCGCCAAGAGCCTGAGGGGCCGTGAGAGCACACGCAAACAGGACTCTACTGACAAGGTGCTTCACTAGAGTTTTGACAAAAGCAGAGTTCAGAAGAAGAGACAAGGGTGAGAAAACAGTCTGACTTAAAGGTAGAAGACAGTCGTAGTTAAGATCAGTGGCCATTTTACAAAGCATGCCACCAGATTTAGATTTAAATATGGCACATGATCTCAATGAATGTGGCTATTATTTATCTCAAACATTAATAAAGTTCATTAGAAGACAGGAAATTAATCTTGAAATTTATGGTATGCTTTGAAAATGGAAGGCAATCATGAAAAGCATAGACAGTATTTGTAGATAATGGGGGAAAACATAGAGATCCACCGGTATTGTCCTTTTACTCCCATTCTCTGTAGTAAATCTGATTGTGCTGGGTCAAAGGATCGTACCAGAGGTTCTAAGCGTTTTAGCCCATTATCTCTAAGGTCGATGTACTTTCCTGTTAGTGATTTCTCACAGTATCTCTGTTTCTTTGTTGCTTTTGTACCTTTCAGAGAGCCACTAGTTTTCATTCATTTCAAGGACAGTATTTAATATGTCGACCAATTTACAGACGGCTGTGAAATTTGAAGAAAAAAAAAACCCTCAAAACCACAAATGATCAAAAATGAATCTTATCAAAGTTGAAGTTGAGCTGTTCGGCATCTGATGTCTGCATCTTACCTTCTACCTTGAACATAGCTTTAATGTATTTGTCAGGCATTAAGTATAAATTTTAAAAAGACATTTGCAAATATGAAAAATATCTGAGGACCAAAAAAATGTCAAACATGTTTTGCATTGAAGTAGCCATACTGAACTGATTCAGCTTTAACATAAGTTATTGACTGTATTGACATTTTCTGACGAATAATATCACATCACAAATTGAGACATCCTCGCCTTGTCACTGTCATTTTTTTTAGACATCAATATTTGTTACTGTATCTGTTATTTTACTACAACGTACCACTATATTTTAGGATTTGCCAGATCTGCATTCAAGTAAATTTAAGATTAACTTGTAAGTCATATTGCAGCATGGCAAAAACGTGTCAGTAAGCGATGTAGGGATATCATACTTTTTGAGCACACATAAATAACATACAACTTTAAACTGAGGAAAATGTTTTGTTTTGTTTTTTTTGTTTTTTTTTAGTCTTTCTCCTTCTGTGGTTTGTATAATTCAAATGTGTGTTGTGCACATCGGGTCCAAATGCTGAAAAGACTTAAATAAGACTTCCACAAAGCAGTAACTCCTTAAAGCTCCTCTGGCCACCTCGGTCCTTGATCCTTGGTGTTCTGTGTGCAACTGAGGGAACTGTAACATCCTTCCACATGGTTGCAATTGAGCATCTAGGAGTTAAGTAGCTGAGAGGGTGTAAAATATGGAATTTAGAAGAGTCTTGGGAGTCATTTTCTATGCCGATTATTATTATTATAATTATTAAATAAAACCACTAGTAATCCCATCTGAAAGGTTGAAAATTAATATAAAGCTTCATAGTATGACCGTAAACAACTAAAAGTCTGCTCCTTGTAAAGCTAGGTCGTCAAAAAATCCTTTGTTATCCATTGAGCTTATATACATACAGTATATGTGTCCCTCTAATCAATATATGACACTTAATCTTTTAAACTCCTTTCCGTTCACTTCTGAGTCCCAGCTCTGATGTGCATCATTTTGCTCTCACAGGACACTGTCTCCATGTCCTCTCCTGCCTTTCTTCTTTCTCTTTTTGTAAGTACAACTTTCTACAGCTTCAGAAACTTTCCTTATCCTTTCCTTTTCTCTACAAATCTAACTGTCAGTGTTAATTTCTCCACCTACTCTTAGAAACCAGAATTTGAACTTATACTCGAGAGCGTTTAGTGACTAAACGTAATGTCTTCTGGCCTCATGTTTTGTGTTACTGTAGGATGGAGGCACTAGGGGGCGCCGTTGTGCCATGGAAGCTGACCTCAAGATGAAGAAATGAGCCTCGGAAGATTTTATTTGACAGCGTCCTGAAGTTGAAGTGAACTGTGAAATACTTTTCAGACTCTGTCGGCTGCATGGATGCACACTTTAAACACAATGAGCGTTAACGTGCAGTGCACTCTAGATTAACTGGGTAGACTGTAATGTGTAGAAGCTCAATTCAGACAGCTGCAGACAAGGATTACATACAGTATAATCCCATATTACAAAGGGGCATTGAAACGACTAGGTTAAACCTCTCATAGACATAGCTGCAAACTAAGCCTGCATGTTATAACATATGTCAGGTTGTACTAATGAAGACGAGTATGGAAAGAAGCAGCGATAATTCGTTAAACTGCAGGCCAAAGATTGTGATTCATGTCTTATTTTTAAACACCCTAAGCCCCAGAAATGAAATATGCAGGCTCACATATTAATTTCAGACGTTTATTTTCACTGTGGATAAAAAAAATAGTTTTGTTTTTTAATTATTTTTAATTGTGTTATTTTGTTTGTGCTGAATTGATTTTTACCATGGATACGCTTCGTGTGAGACAGTACTTATATACATTTTCTTACTAATTTTCAGTGTTTTAAGCAAATGTCACGGTTCAGCTCGTCTGTATTAATCTGTGTTATGATCTTTAACCTTAAAATGTCAACAATAAAACTAACTAGAGGGCACTAAAAATGCTTCTTCCGTTTCATAGTATGTATTAATACCAAAACACAAGTAGTTTTATTACTGCTATAGTTATTTACTGCTGTTGAAATCCTCTTGTTCGTCCTCTTTTCTTACTCTGACCTCGCTGTGTTTGAACTGCCCTGTCAGAAGCAACGTTCTGTTATTGAGTTGTGCACAAGTAAGTGAAAATGTTTTGATATTCCTTTGCAAGTGTGAATAGTTGGCATTTCATATATCTGCCTTTTTTTTTTTTTTTTTAATAAAGTCTTGCTTTTGTGAAATTCAGGACACTGAAGTTTCATGTTTACCACAAGGAAGTATTGAAGTTTCATCAAAAAGCTTCAATGAACTGGTTGCTTATTTAGCATAAGACACACATTGGGATTTAGTATTAGTTTTTACCTTCTCGTGTGTCTAAATTTATACCTGATAATTATTTTGAGCAATATCCAGTGCCATTTTTATAAAAAAATATTAACAATGTGCAGACCTATGTTACCTGTATGTAAAGGAGTGATCAAAAGAAACAAACACATTAATCCGACAAATGTATTCTTGTAACATCTTTAATTCTCTAGTGTGTTTTTGGCTGAAAACTGAATTCCGTAGTGCTTTGTGGCTCACGTTATGAATGATATCAAAACCTGATTTGTGAGTGTCACAGTAAAGGTTTTTTTTTTTAAACATCTTTGCATGTGGTCCTGAATATTCTTACCGACATCTAGTGTTAGCAGTAACGAAGATGTGTTCGCCCTAAAAATAAATACAGAGATAAAAACACTCAGGCCTCTCACTGGGGATGCATGCAACAGTAACAGTATGTAACACAGAGTTAAATTAACGTCAGCTAAAAAGTGCTTAGATGAACCTGAAAGTTTCACATTGAGAATGAGAACAGCTAAGGCAGTTTGGCAGTCATAGTGCACATGAAAACAAACACCAGGGTTTGACAGGGTTAAAATACTCCAAATCTTGACTTGACAAGCAAAAGCTGTGGGGGAAAGTTAGTTCTATTCCAAACATAATTACAAATCATCACATCTTTTTTTTTTTTTGATTAGGTTTCCCATTGAAACAGTCTGCTTTATAATACAACCATATAAAGTAAGTGTGCAGGATTTATAAAACGTCTAAAAAATCTGGGCTGAAAATCTTTTTTTTTTTTCCGAGCAGATAATCACAAACTGTGTGCAGGGTTCAAAGACAGAAAGTATTGCATGTGAATTTATCCCATTACAGACACCGCTCACACACAATCCTCCAATATCCATCAGGTGTAACACAAACAGACGACTGTGAACGGGCTTTTTGGTGGAAGTGGACCTTTTCCTTATTAGAAACCAAAATTCCCTTTTGAGGACTTGGCCTCACAACACACATTTACTAGATATCATACTGAACAGTGTCTGCAGCTGAAGCAGTTACTAAACAGTTCATGTGTCCTGATCAGTGCAAAGAACTTAACATATGTGCACATGGAGGGCAAGGGAAGCAGGAAGCACGAAGGACAGCGCTTCATTTTGGCAAGTATAATCGTAGTACATTTATCAGTAGAATGCAACTATTTTAAGTACAATTCCTCTTCCTCCTATTGCAAGAGCCGGAAAAACCACAGTATAAGTGTTACAGATCTGTTTTTATGCCTGATTTGTCTGTTTACACAATTAATAACAGCTCCTCTGTCTTTTCACAGAAGCTTTTGTTAGAAGACTACAGTGTAATTTAAGTCACTGTTTTTAACAATTTCCTACAAGAAACAGGAGCCAAGATGTTCAAGTGACATTCACTCTATGAACTATCAAATAAATACTCAAATTTCAGCAAGGACGCAAAAACTGTTGAGAAAATAAATATAGCTAAAGCACAAATCCTGAACAAATGTGTGAACGTACAACTACCTTCATAACCCCCGAAGGGAATCCCCACGTCGTGCCGTTTCTATAAGAAAGTTTAAAGGCTCTGAGACGTTGTACAACACTGCCACAATGAGTTTGTACCATGCCGCTACCACCGCAGACGGCGCTGGCAGCCAACATGCAACTCTATTTTCTACCATTCAAGAGGAGAGAAGGCACATTGTTTCCAGTGGCATTGTCTCCCACTGCACCGTACCCAAAACAAGATTTCTTTCAAATGTGGCCAGATTAGATAGACTACGTACTCTAATAAATTGTATTATTGTCTAGTTTTAAGATGAGTCTGCAAAGAAATGATTCCTCCTCTCAAACTGTCCTCATTTGCCTCTTTGACGCCCGACCAGTCGATGCAGTTTCTCACAGTTGTCCAGCCTCATCGACTCTGCCTTCTGTTTTAACCGCTCATCTCGGTACAGCTGCCCGAGGTTTGCCAAGTCTGATTCTGCAAAACAGAACACAATGACACATAAAGCTATACATCAGGCATTTATATTCGACGTTTACACCCAAAACAGATGATCTAAACGTCTGTTTACACAAAGGCCTGTCACAATCATTACACAGCCTGGTCAATCAATGAGTCTACTTTGATTATTCTGTAGGACTGTGATAATCGTCTCCACCGACATGTATAAAAACCTCTGAATGACTTGTCACATGCAAATGGAATCATATTTTGTTTTCCTGTACAGTTGGGCTCATAAGTTTACATACCCTAGCAGAATTAGAGATTCTTTGGCCCTTTTTCAGAGAATATGAATGATAAAACAAAAATGTTTCTTTCACTCATGGCTAGTGGTTTGGTGAAGCCATTTATTATCAAAAATATGTTTGCGCTTTTTAAATCCTACTGACAACAGAAACTATCCAAATGACCCTGATCATAAGTTTACATACCCTAGTTCTTCATCCT
>JAPQRP010000008.1:7659455-7695435 GCA_037367295.1 Apogon hyalosoma
ACTTTATGAACTATTAGGGTCCAAATACACAAATAAATGAACCAAAGACTAATAACAGTGGGTTTAACAAAATATGACCCCTTTAAATTGTAAAGAGACTTTATGGACAACCTGTATACACTGCAGTGGATATAAAGACATAGAATCATCATAGGTTTGCTGAGAGACCAAATTCTTTACCTTTGAATGCATCAGTTGCTCCTGGGGCAAAATTCTTGTCAGGGTGAAACTTGAGGGCTAACTTCCTATACGCCTTCTTCAGATCT
The DNA here is from genome assembly GCA_037367295.1 of Apogon hyalosoma. NCBI lineage: Eukaryota > Metazoa > Chordata > Actinopteri > Kurtiformes > Apogonidae > Apogon > Apogon hyalosoma. The sequence continues at coordinate 7,659,722 of JAPQRP010000008.1, forward strand.
TCCTCACTGGCATTTTTGGAAACACCAAGGATGTCATAGAAGTCCTTGCAATTCTTTATCCTGGAAAATCAACCCACAATAAAATCAGACATCCAGAGTGGAAGAGAAGTGCACTTTCCAAGCCTAACGAGTAAATATAGAGGAATCGAGGTTCATCTTTTTTAGGTTACAAAGACCATAGACGTTCATTTCTCATTCTAAAGATTAAGGTACAGCTGAAATATGCAGAATTTATGTAAACAACATTAACAGATCATTATACAGACCAAAATGAGAGATATTTAGGGTGATTTGTGTTTGTGCTAATGTGTCCTGAACTCTACACTGAATGTCTGGTGTTTCTTAAATGTTTGCACTACTTTGTGTGATGGGAAAAGAGGCTACACTACTGATGAAACTAATTTTCACCTGTAGAAGCCATTTAGTTCTGTTTTTGTATATTTTTTTATACCTTGCACTTATTTCCTGTCTTTTCTGGTATGATTTTAATAAGATGTCTTCGAAATAAATATACACACTCATTACAATGCTGCAAAAATACAGAATACAAAAGTGGGCCTGGGTGTTTGCACAGTACAGTTTGTGTACATGTGAATCCCACAAAAATGAAAAAGATGAGTTTTTGGGTTTTTTTGCGTTACTCTGTCTTATTGCACATTTTTAGTTTTTAATTTCATTTTTATTTCAGATCTGCCAACTGGCAGTCAACTTTTTTACACTCTACACTGCTGCAGGCAAAGATATATGTAAAAAATCTGACCAGCACCAGATAAATTATTAAACACAGCCTCGGTTCGATGTGGAAAAATAACAGCACCAACCAAGCTGATCTATTGGAAAGTACGAAACATATCTGAAAATAGAGGAGTCAGTGTGTACCTGTGAACACCTTGGCGTTGCTCCTCTGTGTAGCTCTTCTTATCGTCACCACCTGTGTTAGTTGCTTCATTGTTACCAAAGTCCTCGTCTCTCCAGCCTGACGGTGGAGGGACGTGGTTTGCTTCTGGAGCTGTACTTCCTCCATTTCTGACTATGGCATCTATCAGCACTGCAAGAACATAACATCATATGTCACCTAATAATTCAGGTTGAACAAGGTGTATATTTTCCATACTGTACATGTCTGCTGCCGAAGGATATGTTTGTCTTGGACACCAGTGGCATATAGAGACAAGATTTAACATTAACCAGAATCAAATGAATTACTAAACACAACCTTTGTTAAATATTGAAAACAGATTTCTAGAACAGCACCAATACAAAGACATTTAAGGATAATAGACAAAAATAAATAAAACTATTATCATTGAGGTTGGTGTTAGGACACCTTCACAGTCCATATGCTTTTAGAAGTTCCACGTTTCAGACTGAAATCTAAAGGGGATTGTGCTTTTTCTGTTCTAGCTCCAACACTGAGGAACAACCTCCCCCTCAATATCAGGTCAGAAGAGACAGAGGCTCATTTTAAAAAGCCTTCAAATATGCACTTGTACAGATTTGCATAATTATTTAATCACATTCCTTTTTACCTTATTTCTTTGCTTTGTTTTATCTTTGCTGTTTTAGTACATTTTATCTAGTTTTAATTACTTATAATTTGCTGTAGCCTACTTATTTTGTGCAGCATTTTATTTCATAAAGCACCTTGTAACTAATTTTGAAAGGAACTACAGAAAGAAAGGTTATTATTATCATCATTACTATTATCTTGATTACTACCACGGTACTAAATGGGACTGAGGTCAGTAAAGTACTCCATAATGGTAGAAACCATTCTTTTATGAACTTCTGATCATTGCTCAGGGATTAAATCAGAAGCAGACAAAGGCTTCCAGACTGGTGTGATGCCATAACATATTGGTGGTAATACACATTACTAATAATTGTGGAATTAATAGGGAAAGGTACATATGAACAGGGATTACACTGGTCTACAACTAAAATGCCCCCAGAACCTTTGAGTCTAAGCGACTAACAAAGAAAAACTCTGTCAAAAATGCTGGTTAGCTGTACTTTCCAAAATACACTGAATGTGCTTTTTTTTTTTTTTTTTACCGGGAGACTGCACATTAATAAATATGACCAACATTAGGAATTCCATGGAAATATGCCAGATTTAGCCATACAGGCTAATTGTCACACTAATTCTTGAATTCTGAGAATTAATGAGCGAATGGATTTTACACAAAAGAAAAGTTTATCTCAGCTACTAGATCTACTTCAAAACACTGCCTGCACATTACAGTACATTCACTTTTCAGGTTCTTTCTAGTGCGCAAGATTTATAAATCTATTGTATAAATGTACATAAACCAATATGTCTTATAACACTTTATCATATATATTGAAAACATCAGTGAAGCAGCATTTTTGTCATTTGTTGTTCAATTCATATTATTAAAATATGTAAAATTGTGCACGTTTAATCTTTTGGGTAGACAATTTCTAAAAAAAAAAAAAAAAAAGTGTAGACCACTGTAATAATAATACTAAATAATAATAGTAATGATGATAATAAAGAGGTGTATTTGCAGGCGTATTTGTATTTTTCCCAGACATTTCAGTCAGATTGCAAACCAAACATACTCCGTTTGCTTACATAGCAGAAAAAGCTCATCAGTCTGATTTTATTGTAATAAATTCCCAAATAAAGGATGCATAATTAATCTAATCTAATCTAATCTTTATCAGTGACTCTATTATCAGCCACTCAACATGACTAGAGAATTCAATATGCTGAAATAGATCAAAACTGGTTTATCATTAATATGATGTATTCTGTGTTGCTAAGGCACAAATGAGGCAGCCTGAGTTAAGTCTTTTTCAGGATGTGGGGTTTCTAGATGAAGTGAATCTTACTAAGTAAAACACCGTGCCCTTTTTGTTCATGCATATTTAATTTATGTACACAGGTCAATGGTGAGCTAAGGTATGTCTTCATTTTAACCCTGTTTATCTCTGCATAACTGAGAAAAACAACTGACAAACTGGTGTAAGATGACTACATCCTTATGGCCTAAAGGCATTTCATTAAAACTTAATCACTCAGCTAATGCAGCTACTAAAGGCAACTGTACAGAAACACATTATAGCACAGAGTGAATAAAGTGTAAGGGGGAGGGGAGCTTTAGCAGCCCTAAAATTTCAGCCTGAGCAAACAGTCCGATTACACCTGACCCCATTAGTGATCATCAAATCCATCCTGAAATCAGAGAATACATGCTGCACACTGAATGAACCTGCACACATTATGTATGCAGTTTTCGGCAGGGAGTAGAATTCGGCACAACAGGCAGGCTGCCATTGCAGAAGGTGCGTAGCTAATTTTACCTCTGGCCCTGGTGCTGGGATAAATATTCTGGGCTTCATATAGCAGCTGCAGAGCCCGATCTTTCCGTCCGGACCGTAAACACAGCTTCGCCTTCTCTATCAGCCGGTCTGCTTCGTCTTTGTCCATTTCAGCTCTAGATGGTTATTTTGCAGATTCAGTCGCCGTTTACTTAAGTGTGTCCCTGTGCAATGTGCGTCAGTATCATATGGCAAGAAGACCAACTGCCGCTAGCTAGCCTGTTAGCTAGCTTTGGTTACAGACAGCTGCGTAACGTTAGCTAGGTGAGCTCAAAATCCTCCACACTATCCGATTAACAGGCGCTGGGGGTTGTCAGGCTGCAAACACGCCTGCAGCTGGGCCATTTTTTACGCTACAAGTCTAAATAACAGACGGTTTTTAGCTATTCGGGTTTTGGCAATATTTAAAGGTCCAAGCCCGTTACACTAACTCACCCCCTGAGCTGGAGGTGAGATCGACGAGGGACGGAGGGAGGCGGGACCCACCATACGTCACATCCTGTAATGTACACGAAGGCGGCACGAGACCCCCTGGAAAAAACACATATTAATTTGTTTGTCGGTTTTTCGGAATGTGTTTTGATTTATAGTGTCACAGTGTTCTAGTTTTTAGCTACGTGTCAACAGCTGAAGGTTGAGTATTATCAGCAGGTGGATGCGGAGTGTTGATGCCTTCAGGTGCATTCAGGACTTCTGATGCTTCCTTCTGATGCTTTCAAGTACTGCTGAAGGTACCTTTCTTTGTGAGGATGAGCTATTTTAACCTATAAAGACCCAGTGCTACTTTTGTGACTATAGAGAAAATGATTTTTTCCTCTATATTTTACCTTTATTAAGTGATTTATCACCATTTATTACAATATTATGCTCCTTATTTGGCCTTTTTTCAGTATAAATCATGTATTTCCTATAATTAATTCACTGATCACATAGATGTTCATAAAAATTCAGATTAAAGTTGAGGGTCATTATATCAGAAATAGAGAAAACTGCAGAAAAAGTGACTTTTACAGCAAATATATCTGTAATTGAACACAAAAACAAGTGTGTCCATCCACTGTCATTGATTCAACTCCATGGGTTTTACTGGTGAATCAGTGTTGTAGAAGATGACAGTGTCTCCATGTTCAGAGCCTCTGAACGTCCAAATAGGTCATATTTGATGACCATGAAAAGATGACAAATCAGTATATGGTTTTAGGCTGTTTGGGTTGTTATGGGTTAAAAAGGAAAAATGAACCTTGTAACCTGTCCACCAATGACCAGTTTTTCTGTTTTTTTTTTTTGTTTTTTTAAAGTAATAACCCTCAACTTTAATCTGAGCTTTTATGGACATCTACATGATCAGTGAATTAAATATGGAAAAATATCAGATTTATACTTTAAAAAATGCAAAATACAGAGCATAATATTAGAAAGGTTAAAAATAGAATAAAAACAGAAAAAATAATTTTGTTACAGCTACAAAAGTAGCACTGCTATTACTACTACTACTACTACTACTACTACTACTACTAATAATAATAATAATAATAATAATAATAAAATTGGTGTACAAGTACAGTACCTCCAGAATAAAAGTAGTGAAAGTAGTAGTGAAAAGTAAATTATTTTTTAAGGCTTTCAACAGAGACCAAAACCTGTATATTTATGTAATTTTGTCTTATCTATTCATACATGAGCTATGAATATTAACAAGTGTAATATAACATTTTAAAGAAACATAAACAAATAAAACAAAGTAACATGAGGTTCCTTAATAGCTTAAATAGTTTGTACTTCATCCCCTCTTTCTTTCTCTCTCTGTCATCACTGCATCTAATAGAACACTGGCCTACATGTAAAATGCCTACAGAATTAAAGTAGTGAAACTTTGCCAAGTTTGAGTGACTATCAAAGAAATTTTTAGTCAAAAATCCTGGTTAGCTGTAGTTTCCATGATACAGCATTGAATGAAAATGTAAAATTCAGAGAATTAATGACAGAGTGGGTTTTTTGCAAAAAAATAAAAATAAAAATAAAAAATTGTCCCTATATCTATAGATCTACTTCAAAACAGAGTCTGCTCAGTCACTTTTCAGGTTCTTTCTAGTGGAAGCTTTATAAATCTATTGCATAAATGTACATAATCCAATATAATTGTGCCTACATAGGAGATATACATCTGATTTTTTTTTTTGTTTGTTTTGTAATGGCTCCCAGTTAAAGAATGCATGATTATTATTATAGAGGTGGGGTCACTACTTTCTTAGGCACACAGCATCATAGTTACAGTATGCAATATATGCTGAAATAGATGAAAATTTGCTTAACTGTTAGTTAATTTGTCAATAATGTAATGTTTTCTGTGTTACTAATGCACAAATGAACCAACCTGAGGTAAATCTTTGTCAGGATGTGGGATTTCAGAATGAAGTGAGTCTAACTTTGAAAGTAAGTAAAACACCATGCCCTTTTTGTTCATGCATATTTTATTCAAGAGTAAAAAAATGTGATTTGTCCCATAGGGCATGCTTACAATGTGTGTATCATTTAGGAAGTCAAATGCCAAAACATACTGTATTTCCAGAGATAATAAAAAATGTTGCAAGATAAAGTCCATTATATTTGTTTGTTGAAATATGCATGTAGACCATACAAGAACCAGAAACCGAGGAAGAAAAATAACCATAAGCTAAACTGTAACAATAATAATATCAGCAGTAAATATAATCAGAGTACAATGTTTCCTGTTAAACTTAAGTGTGACACATGATTTTCATTGTGTCCAATTCATTTACATCTGAAAACCATGCTATCATGCTTTGGCAGCCTGAAAGTTGCTTTTCACTGAGATTATATTCATTCACACTATTGAACATTTTCTGTACATCAGTACAACAGAAAAAAAACACAAGGCTTCACACCTTAGAAGGGCACCTCTGCATAACAATAAATCAATATAAAATTAAAAACAGTGGTAATAAATAACAGAATGAAAAAAATGGACAAAAACAATCAAAGGAAGCCTATTTATAAAAATTTATAAAACAAGACAAATAAACTACAAATATATTTCAAAAAGAAAATAATTCAAGTTTACTATTTGAAACACAACTATCACAATTATAATCTCACATAACAATTAGGAACTTAATTGCATGCATTGATGCGTTCCATACCATAGATGCTGTGTTAAAAATCACTGTTTTTATCCATCCTTGATTCACGTACCATTATGATTAAATAGAAAGATGAAATATGAAGTAGAAAAAATAATATATGAAAGGAAATTCTAGAAATTTACATGGTAATAAGCTTTTCTGAGCATTAGGGGTTTACGAAGTGCCAAATAGTTAAAATTCCATCTTTTAAACAGGACAAAATATTTTCTGTTGTCATCTTTCCTCTTTTTATTTCCTTCAGCTAAAAAAAGACTCCTTCAGTTCAACAAAGCATTTTTAGATAAAAATGAACTTTTCATTAAAAAATGTTTATCTAATATTTGGCCTGTTTCACTGCTGAACTCTACTGTAAGATAAAAAAGAAAAAGATATGATAGTTGTTTCCCACAGCAGCACATAATTAAGTCAGTTACTAACAGTTTTGATTAAATTTATTCTTCTCTGGATAACCAAATTTGTAGAATTTCCTTCTTACTCTGATAAAGTACTTTGTGTAGATCATAAGCATGAAATTTCATTGATTTTGCAGCATAGCAAAATGTGCAAAACTCAAAGGGTGGCAATGTTCTGTATACTTGTGTGACTGCGCATAGTTTTTATTTCTCTTTAGCAACAAGCAAGTGAGAAATAATCAGGTAGTGTGTGACAGCAGGGTTGGCCCCAAAGTTCAAAATCACTTCTCTTTTCTTCTTTCGTCCAAAAACTGGTGTCAATGTCATTTTGCTCGCCAGGCGTCCCGGTGCAGAAAAAATAAGTACCATTCCAGAGTGACTGCTGGACATGTGTGAGGTATAGCTCAATCAAACACAGAGTTAAATACAGGAATAAAATAACTTTGAGGATGTTTTTGACCCAAATATAGGCTACTCCTCTCAGATTCACTTAACATGGAAGCTGATGAGAAGTTGCAGTCTTGTAATGCCTGTTTTTAAGGGGATAGTTTTATGCTTTAAAAATAATCTGTGATGATTTAATTTATATATCTACAGAAAACAGTGGAAGAACATTTCCTTTGTGCTCTTTTCTTCCTTTCCCCTAACTTTCCTCATCCCCTCCAAGTTGACTGCCAGCTAGGAGATGACTGATACGGAGGGAAGTGAAGAAAAGAGCAACACCGGAAAGTTCTGAGCAAGCATGAGCACTTGTGAGCATCCTGAATGCTTTCCCCTTACAGAATGATGGCATCTTACTACAAGGTAAATCAATAAATAAAGTCCAGTGGTAAGATTGCACTGCAAGTTTAAGAGGTCCGTGTAAGGTTTTTTTTGCTTCCATTCTTTTTGCACTCTCTCACAAAGCATTTTAACTTGTTAATACTAGCAAAACATATTGGTAAACAAGATTATTTTCCTTATGAAGTGAATTTGTAAGTGATTCTTAATAAACACTTTATAAAACAGTAAAATGATTTGTGTGGTATGGATACTGCAATTATAACTTCTCTCTGGCTCATCTGGTGATGAAGGAGCAGACGTTTGTCAGCGTTCAGAACTGCACAACTCCCGCCAATTCAGTTTTTAATTGAACTGTGAAAAAGAACAAAAGGCAGGAACAACTTTCCGCCAAGCTGCAGCCTGCTGTCTTCTCCTTATCCCTGCCCAATGCTGTGAACCCCTGCTCCCCCCTCCCCAACTGTGCAATGACATACTGTCATGAAATAAATGACCTTATCGCCCGTTTTAGATTTGCTGCAGATTTCATGTTCTGTCTGTGGGCCTGTTTTATTTCTATGTTCGGAAGCCTGAATTCCCGATTTGGCAATGTCTTGCTGCACAGCGCAACAGCAGCACGGTTCTGAGGCTACGACAGCACATCACTGGATGTTGCTGTTGTCATCCGTGCCATTTGCCTCGGACATATTCATCTTTCCCATGGAGTGACCCACGTGGTTCACCCCGTCCTTTCGAGGTGGCATGCGTTCGTTAATGCGGTCCAGACCCTTAGCTTCCTCAAAGCTGCTAATCTTGTGTTGGGGGGAGAACCCACGGATGGCTGTAGACAAAACAGAGAACCACATATAGAAGAATCAAGGTCAGTTTCAAACTATTTTCAGATTATTTCACTTTGTGTAATTTCCCATGTGTTATATATAAAGAATACAGTGTTGAATATGAATAAAGGGGGCCACAGTATTTCAAAATAAAAAAAAAACATATTAAGTATATTGCATAAAGCTTTAAAGATCACATTTTAGCTTGTGTGTGATTGAATTTATTCATAAAACAAAGGATGATGTAATCAACATGAAAAGATATAAACTGTTGTAATTTGATACTTCCTTCCAAAATGCTCACTGTAACAATCAGTGATCCACACAAACATAAACAAACAGGTTCCCTCAGTGAATATCTCTGTACACAAAACCCTTCTGAAGGCTTTTTCTCTGGAAAATTCTCTCTCTGTAATATGTCCTATCCCTGTATCCTAGTTCAACTAAAAATACATCAAATTAAAAAAGAAAAATGTACACAAAATCCCTGTAAAGCCTTTGTTTTTGAGTAATCCAAGAAACACATATGGTGACAAAATTGCAGCCAAAAAGTAATCGTGAAAGAACTTATATTGCTTAGCAAACAGGAAAAAAAAAAAATTACAATTCTGTTGAAAGATATAGACTTAAATTCTAAAGCAATCTGTGTGCTGATGGTGTAATTTGCTGTATCATAGCTCTTTAGTGAGTTAAGATAAGCTCAGACATATCACAGAAGAACTGAGGCTTCAGAATGCATATTTTATGTTGATTCTCTGGTTTGTTTCTTGTTCTTATGCATGCAATGCATTTTAGAACCAGATGGAGACCATTTACGAGCCAAACCCGAACAATGGGATATTTTAATCTTGCATCTCTAAGCAGTACTTGACTTTGCAGTGTTTTATTTATGATGAACATGTCTTGATGGCACAGAGAGCTGTTCTGTTTTTTGTTTTTTCTCTTTTTTCCTAGGTGGAAATGGCGCATTCTCAGTGTGACTTATATTTGATATGGAGGACAGACTGCCAATCCACTGATACAAATGGAAGCACCTGATACTTCTTTTCACATTTCCAAGAGGATAAGAAGAGCATAAACTGCTCAAAGATCCATGTAATCTCTTTTTAGCTGCCAAACCCAGTACAGACACCTCATCTGAACAGCTGGAGTTATGCAGCGACAAGTACATGAACCTTCACTGGTTTCCAAAGCTGCATATACTGCCAACAGGATTTGATAGAGCATCTCTGAATCCTGAATGCAGGCAGTTTTTTGACAGACACCCACTATCAGTTACTTAAATATGGTAATATTATATACTTAGCACCATTAAAAATGCACGAGTCAGAATAATATGTATATTTGGAGATATATTAAATTAATTAGTTTGGCGCTACCTTCATATTAAAGAAGGAAACACTGATCATTAGAGAATGAATTGTGGGCAAATTGTGATCAACTTAAAAGGTTTATTCAGTCACTGAATACAGGTATTCAGAAATTGAAAGTGTCATCATTTAATATCGGATGTGTCCACCTCTGGCTTCCAAACAAGCAGTGCAGCAATGACGCATGGAACTAAGTCTGATGATCCTGTCCTGAGGGATCCGATCACTCAGACAACTGATTGTACTGCGATGACAACGCAGACAGCGAGCGACTTCACCACTGCTCAGACCTGTGTGTAACATGCAAATGGCACGTTCTCTCTGTTGTATCGTAAGTCGTGGCATTTTGAGCTGCAAAAACATTTTGGTGTTTTCTTTGCTGCCTTTATATTGGCTACTGACCACACCTAAAGTTACCAGTCAAGTGTGACTTTGTACAAGAGATTCAACTCAATGCCTGACATTAAGGGATTAGTCCAAACATCAACGTCATGCGCGTCGGGAATGAAAAAAATACAGCTGTTAGCTGTGTTACTCATCTCATGAGTGACATGTTCAAAATAGGCACCTGAGCAAATCATTTTCTGGAAATTACACCACACGTTTGGACTGTGCGTTTTTAATGGCGCTAAGTATATATTTACTAAAATCCTTCTAGCATTAAGCTTAGCATCCCTCTCTCTGAATAATAATTAACTAGTACAGTTTTAAACAATTGAATGAATATAGAAAAAAATCATGTAATAAAATAAAACAAAACAGTAATTGCAGAAAACAGGTGTTTAAAGTAGCTACATGTAATTTTAATGACGAATTGTGGCGCCAAAGGTGTTAACATGTTGTACTGCCAAGATACAACTTTATTCATGCCGTCTGGCAGACGTTTCACTGTGAATGTATGTGACCACTAGAGGGTGTAGTGAGCTACTCTGCTGGTCTCCCGTGGTGTCGAAAAATAAATCCAAGACCGATTTGTGGATGAGAAGATTATAAGGCACAGTGTTATTTTGATCAGCTGAGATTTTGTTGATACAACAATGACCTTCACATTGTATTCACTGAGTGTGGAGTGTTGAGACACTGCATTCATTCATTTGTGGAGGGTTTTTTATAGTCAAGGGTGTGTTCTGGTATGTGACTTCCCCCTGCTGTTGATTGTTTGTAATACTGATCCTACATATAACCCCTTCAAAGTTACATACTGATTTTAAGAGTTTTAAACACTTTCACCTCAAAATGACAGGATGAGATAGAGGGATGCAGACATGCTTCCATACTTTCATGCAAAAATGAATTCCCTCTCATTCTCATAAGTAAATTTCAAGGGTTATGGCTGGGGACAGGCTAGCCACCACTATACTTTAATATGTGTAGCTAATGCACCCAGTTATGGTTTATAAAAAATGTTTTTGGTTAATTCTGTGGAAATTTTACTATTTCAGTATTTTGTGTTTTTCTTTATATGCATTTTTATACATTTATTGAACAGAAATGACTATTATTATTATTGTTACTGTTATTATTAATCATCATCGTTTAACCACTTTAATTAATTGCAAATCTCAATTGATATTAAAGGCTTTTTATATTGTCCTTTAACAGAAATCACAGGTGTTTTAAAGTAAAGCACCACCTATAAAAGCATTAAACCTTCCTGTGCAGTGCGACTTGAGGGACTTATTGTTGTGTGAAGCTGTTTTGTGCATGGACTCTGCACGGTTGGAAGGAACCCTTACAGTGGTATGTTGAGAGGGGTGGGAAAGGATGCACATGTTTACCTTCTCTGTCCTCATCATGCGGCTCGATGGCTTCAATGGCCTCAATGGTGGCTGAGGGGGAGGAGGGGAGCAGGTTACTCATGAACAAGCCATGCAAGTGTAGAATGCAGCCCCAAAGAAAAAGGCAGCTCAGGTTAGGGTTTGGCCAGATGAGCTATTGTATATGTTTCACTGGTAAATGCAGTCAGAGTCAGAGGAGCGTCATGCATGAATACTGGCTTGGGGATTAGTCAGTCAGTCTCGGGTCAGAAAATCCATATGAAAAATGACAGAAATACATCCATTTACAGAGAGGAGGAGACATAGAAACTGAAAAAGCATTAGGTTGTTTGCAAACTATGATCACTTTAGAAGACAGAAATGACTTAAATTAGTCTTGAACTAGATGTCTTTGCAGTTTCAGAGACATCTTCATCATCTATGTGCCTTTATTTGACAGATGATGGTAGAGAGGAGACAGCAAACAGGGATAGGGGGATGTTGAACTGCATGCAATGAAGATGATTCAGACCAGACTCAAAACTGGGAACACCGTGTGGTTCACAGATGGCACATATAACCACCCTACACCTCTACAACCAGGCCTCCTTTGTCAATCTCGATGCCTTAAATGAACCATAATATGATGATGTACATCCAATCAGTCATAATTTTTGATGCAGGATCCTAGCATGATTTATCAAAATGATTGATTTCTTTAGTAAATAGTGACATAATAAGCCACTATTTACTAAAGAAATCAGTAATTAAATTACTTAATTGGTTCTGCTTAATAAAAAGTCCCTTTCATTCTGTGGTTGAAACTTTAAATAGTGCAGAAACAGCCTGCTATTCATAGCAACGGTCTAATAACATATAGATACTATACTACAGTACTACACATATGTCTGTGTTTTAGGCTAAAGAAAGCCCCGATTATCCTACGCTGCTATGTATCAAAAGATGCTCTTGCTTTTGCTAATGTCAGCACAGCAGTAACACAGAACATTAGGGTCTCACCCAGGGTTTGTTTCATCTAAACTGCTTTATTTTAGTATTAGGTAGGAGATGATTAAAGCATAAATGCAGTAATTTAATATAATCACTGTAATCCCTATATAAAAATGTTTGATTTTTACTGTACAAGTACAAAAGTGCTTTCTCATACTGTGTAGTTGGCTTTGTATTACACATAACCTCTGCAAACTTTATATAACATAGCCTTATGTAAAAACATCACTTAAAGAGGCTAAAAACACTGGTTCACTGATCTGACTGCATAAAAAGCAGTGAGATAACAACAAAGATATTTAGAAGAAGACAGAGACAGGAGTAAAGAAAGGACGGAGACCAGTGGCGAGAAAATGGACCAAAAAAAGATGGAACAACGGATAAAGAAAAGGCTGATACTGCTGAGCCTTGTACTCACCGCTCTGCAGTGTCTGTCTGCCTCCTGAGAGAACCCCACTCGGCAGCATGCCAGTGGGCGTCAGGCCCTTAAGCGTCAACACATTTTCACTCTCCTCTCTGTAGGAGACACAAAGCCACACAGGTCAGAAAGCTCCACTGAACCCTGATCAAGCTGAGAAAAACTTCACGCCCCCACTTTAACAACAGTCTATATGCATGTAGTCTGTGCATACCTAATATATTCATACATGTGCATGCAAAAAAAAAAAGATTCATACGCTCATACAGTACATTTCTACACACAAACAAGCATGGACTACCTGAGAACTGAGAACATCTTGGCCATTTTCCCAATTGCACGGATCTTGTTCTTGATCACCTCCTTACGTTGTGCAGCTGCATTGGCTGCAACAGAATATACATACTGTCACGACACTGTACACTTTGGTGTTTAAACAGATGCTCTCCTGTGCAATTAGGGGCTGTATTTATAGATCTCTTTGAAGCATAAACTGCTGTGAATACAAGTTTTGTTTTCTTGATTCATTACTATGAATACAGTACTGTCATAATAGTCCCATGACTAGCACACAACTCAAGTATGCAAATCTTATTCACTGTGAGACCTAGTTTAATTCATCAAGTCTGAAATGAACACATGATGCACCAATGATAAATATTTACAATGAATCATGACATTATGTTTTACAAGACGTCTTACCATCAAAGATCTCGTCTTCATCATTCATGAGCTCATCGTCAGAGCAGATGCTCAGCACATTCACCAGCATTTCTGTGACTAAGGTATACAGAGGCACCGAACACAAAGCCATAAGTAAAACAGAATTAGACATTAAAGACACCTGATGCAGAGCAGTAGACTGATTACCTTTTTCTCCAACAAATGGCAGAGACCAGGTGAAAACATCCATGAAGTTGGGCAGCCAGTAGGGATGTGGTGAGCAGTTGAACTGTCGAATGTTCATGACGTTATTTTCATATTTGAGTACAGCAGCTGGAGGGAAGCAAAACACAGACAGTGGGCAATCGCTTGACACTGAAACCTCACAGAACTGTTTGTAGCCTCTCACTGACACACTATAAAAATTGCAATTCATGAGGCAAATTTTGAGTTCTAAAAAGCTGATGTCTGTTCTGTTCAAATGAAGGAATTTAATATGAATAAGAATGAGGAAAAATAGATTCTGCAGGGTGCAACTAAAGATAGTATGTACAATGATGTCCTGCATAAAGATATGAGGTGTGTGAGCTGAAGAATAAATAATGACACGGTATGAAAGTTAAAAACAATTTTAGCATGTTGCAAATATGTTATAGTAAGAAATATTTACAACTGATTCACTGAAAATCTGATTTTAATGGCATTTTCTTAGTGATAATATGATATCTACAGTGAGTCCATGCTCAACAGATGTTTACTGCAGGTGTTTTTATGGTTACAGCATCATAATGCCTTAAATTCCAATTGATATTGATATTTATTTTATTTCCTTGTGTAGTCCAGTGTTCAGTAGCTCTCTCCAAAAGCATTAATGCTCATAATTTCACTTTGTTATTTCTACAGACAGGCTTGTACATGCAGTAGGTGTGAGATCAGAAACAATGCCGAAAGCCAGACAGTCGACCACTAGATGGCCTCGCTGAGGCCAGGGATTGCTGACACTGTTACATCAAGAGGGATAAAGCCACATGGAGATAGTCAGCCATGCCGACAGTCCCTCCCACGCTCCCCATATCCCATAGCCCATGGCAACCAAGACACAGATCTGAGAACACAAACAAACAGGGGCTCCCTGATGCATTGTCAATCCTGCTCACAAGCTAAATGCAGTTTTATTAATGCACAGACTCATGTTTGGGCTGTAAAACCATTTTATTAGACTGACAGAAGAGCTCTTGGTAGTCGTTGTGAAAAGGACCACCTTGTTGTGAGTTCTGAATTGCCAAATATACCATTAAACTCTAACAGAGATGCCTGTACTGTAAGTTTGTCAAAAACATAGGGCTCCTTGTGACTTTTGTTTTACTTGTAGACACATTTTAAAGGCTAAACATCTGATTGTACCAGAGGCAGTTTACAACTATCAACTTTAACATCATGAATCCCTCAAAAACAATGTTATTCCCAGTGTTTTAACATTTCATACACCTCAGTGCCAAACAAATGTTATTGCTGAACAAAACATAGAGAGCTAGGTACAACAGTAACATGCATTATGAATAAATTGTGAAAGAACTGCAACCTGGAAAAAAGATGGATATAAAATTTCCGAACCTTTGTTGTTGTAAACATCCAGGTAGTTTGGTGCTGAAAAGATGGTAATGAGGGATGGGAACCCAGTGGTCTGACTCTTGCGGTACATCCGATAGCTTCAAGGCGGTCCGATGGAAACAAAGACAGACAAAAAACAGAGCTTATTCTCATCTATGTAAACATGTGTGTGTGTTTTTGTGTGTAAATGTGTGTTACAGGCTATACCATACCCAGCATCTTGTGCTTCATGTGCTCGGATAATTGATAACAGGTTATTGCTCTGTAGGAACTCACACACAGCTGGATAACTGGAAAAAGGAGAAAGGAAAATTGGTTTTAGAGCGAGACTTGGCCATAGAGACTTTATACAAAATGTTCAGTTCGGATAGTCTTGCAAAGTTCTTCCCTATTAAGGTGCAGCTCACTAATTTCACATACAGTTCCAGTCTCTAGCAAATGCAATAATAAAGATTTATCATTCATAAATGCATTTATGAAAGAGCTGCTGAGGATGATGCAAGTGTGTGAAAAACCCATCCAACAGCTATCTGTTGCGGCACAAAAAAACAAACGAACTCAGCGAGCTGCTGTCAGAGCTTCCTGCCTGCCAGCTCTACCCCAACTGAAAATCTGCCTTAAAGGAAATAAAGCCATGTGCTACTACAGTCACACATTACATGTTAGGGAAGCTCCAATGCAAAACTAGTACAGCCTCTGCAATAAGGACAAGTATGGGCTGCATGTCAGTAGCAAGAGCAAACTCTGATCACATCATTTGAAGGCAGAAAAAAATATATCCTTCTGGGGGTTGTTTTGTGGCTACATTTGTGAAGACTTTAATCTGTTCATTTACAAAAGATGTACAAAGAAGGATGACAAACGGCCTGCATGGGTTTTGTGTTGATTGTTCCTGTGTTCTGTTCAGCTAAGCTGGAACAGAGAGACACACGTTCTTGTCTGTTCTTCCGTTCTTGCGTTCTCGTGAAACATCCTCAGTTGCGGCCCAAGTACTGTTCCAAGTTCGCACAAACCAAAAACGCATGGAATACCCGGATGTTGTTCTTGTCTGCCAGCTTAAACCAAGGATGCACTGGTTGGTGACTTGCGTAGACTTGGCTGGGAAATAATTCCCAAGATGCAATTTGTGTCCACACAGCTGGGCGGCTGTGCCCGGCTGAAGCGACGCAATGTAGTACAGTTTTGAAAAATATACAAAATGTATAAATGACATATAAATACTAGTACTTGAAGTCAAATCGAGTGACATTGTGGTGATTTGAAGGAAATACGTTAGGGAGCTGATGACAGAAATACAGCAGAGACAGGGAGGAAAATTCACAAGTACCAGCCGTTCCAATTACAGATAGACTTGGGTTCTTAGGAAGTCCGTTCTCTGGGACCGTTCTTACCAAGACCGTACTCGCTGAGTTCACAAGACCACACTCTGTGTTCTTCATATTGAGAAACAGCTTGTAGTCAGGTCCTTCAAACAGCAACTTAACGTACTTCAGCCATTGCCTTTTATAAGCTACACTTGCTCTTTCTCTTGTTGTTACATGTTTAAAATGTCCTTTGGTAAAAAATGTTTTTTTTGGGGTTACATGGGTTCACTGCAAGCTAGAAGCCTACAGGACATCACAGTGGTCAGTTTGTGTTAAGATGTTTATTAAATGGATTCTGATTTGAATGTTTTTGTTATTATTCATGGTATGTTAAGGTTGTTGGGTTGTAACTTTACACAAACAATAGTTTTAACCTACAGAGATCTAAACAGCTGACAGCGACCAAAAGCATCTACTGATCTAAAATGATTAATAACCTTTTTGTTTTTGAACCACTAATCCTATCAATACATTTAAATAATTCAGATAAAATGGAGTTTCTCAGTTTTTCACCAACATTAGTGTGTTTTGTTTGGATGTTGAAAGGCTCTGTAGTGAATGTGGAATCTCCATCAGCTTTTGCAACACTGATTCACTGGTGAAACCAATGTAGTTTCAGAAATGCAGATGTCACAGATTTTTTTTGCTGGATATTTTGCTGAAAAAGGTGCTTTTTCTTCAGTTTTCTCTGTTTTGATAAAATAACCTCTGAATTTACTCAAGGGTTTATGAACATGTACAAGATCAGTAAATTAAATATAGAAAAATTCATATGGAAGTTACCACAAAAATAGTTCTTTAAGGGTAAAAAGACTCCATCGTTACAAAAGACTGTACTTTATTTTTCAATAAATAACACCTCACCTGAACTAAAATGCACCATATGACTGACTGTATTATAAATCCTGATTAAATCTGCAACAACCTCTGTAATACAGCTTTCAATTAATCATTTCCCAAATTCTAATTAACATTGTGATTTTGTTATCTCTCTGCTGGCTGCATGCCGGAGTCATCCTCTATGTTGTTCTGACCAGATGGACAATGAGTTGTCCCATGGGGAGAGATGACAAAACCGCATGACTTCCAATGTGACAGGGCAGACTGCGCTACTGTGGATGAGATACGAACTGCGCTTCAGATCAAAATGAAATTGAAAACAGAAACGAACGCTCTGAAAAATTCAGACATGTGTCACACAGAAGGGACGAGTGATTAGAATTGGGACACTTCCAGCTGCAGTGTGAAGAGCCGACCATTTAGCAGCTCTCTCCACAGCTGTTATGTAATACCTAGAAGGTTGTGTTATGTCACTCAGAAACTGTACCATCCCTTCCAACTGTGTCTCCTGGGTTAGAAAAAGCAGATAGATTGGACTTAGATTTTCTCTGTTAAAACGCAGTCTTAGATTAGTTTTATCTCTGCAGTCCACATTTACACAAGTTTAAAACAGACTGTATTAATAACAACTCTTAACCATCTGCCACTTTTCTAAGGTTTATGAATGAATTGTTTTTCATCTGCCTCTGTTCAGTTGTATATTAAGTTCATTTCTGTGTATTCAGACTCTACATGGTTGAACTGAGTGATGAACTTATGCCCAGTGACACCAGCATCTGGAGTCTTTCAATCACTCTTATTGAAACATCTCTTGTAAGGCAAATACTGTAATGATTAATTTAAGTTGGACTAACATGCCTTTTCTGTCGATGACTAATCTGTTCCTGTTATTTCACAGTTATCCTATCCAGTTATGACATCTTAAAATCACAAGTAAGACATTTCCAGGACATAAATATTCGCCAAAATGTAAAATATGCAGTTTTTGTCATGACTAATGACTTAACTCAATAAACATGGATTTAATATTCTGTCAGGCTTGTTTTCACAAAAGTCATTTCAGTTCTTCTTACATATACAGTAACATACATCACTTCCTCCCCTGAAACAATCCTCTGTTCCTCCATCTCCTTACAGTCGCTGCTGTCCACAAACCCATCAAACTTTCAGAAGTGTTTAAAATATTTAAGTGCTCAAAGGTTTGCGCCAGAAGAAAAAACAAGGAGACTGCTGTGCCCTGAGCACCTGGAGAAACTGTGCCATCCTTATATACAGTATCTAGGTCACATGGCTGTGATTCCCTAGGTGGCCAATATATAAATTACAGAAATAGCTGCGTTGCACACTAACATGAATATATTGTACATGTTTCTACTGTGGCTGACGGTGCACTCTGAAAAAGAATTATATAGAAACTGACTGGTATATTTTGCAATTTATTTAAAATAAACAGTGCAATTCTTGTAAAAAGCTACATTTTTAGTTTCGGAGTTTCTTGCACAAAGCTGGCAATGTCGTCTACTAACACCTAAATACAAAAATTCCAGCATACACCATGTACTCATTTATTTTTCATCCCTTACAACAGTGGACAACAATATTGATTACGTGGAGGGAACACAGTACAGACACATTGCTTGCCTGCGGCTCACATTCCTTCTCTCCCCTTTGTGAAAACACACAATTATGTGTCGGTGAGCCTGACAGCGAGAGCGAGCGAGAAATCTGACAAGTGAGTATGAGCGAGAGAGACAGAGAGGGATGGAAGTGCTGTGCTGTGAGTGTGAAATAAAAGTTTTTGTTTTTTTTGCCTTAGAAAATCCATCTGTGAAGCTTCGGGTCATCTTATTCCTATCACTCAATATTAAAAAATGGGAATTTTCTGCTGCCAGTTAAATCTACGCAAGCAGAATCAGTTTTATTTTCTTATTATAACTGCACGATTAGGTGATTTTTAATAATAATTCATAAGTGTCAAAGACAAAGGCATATGGTCGGCATGATGTGCTGGAGTAGACGTAAGAAATTGTTTTGGTTTAAAGTATGTACATTATACTTTTATAGCATTAGGACAGCGTTGCCGCACATGACACGTAAAACCTGCAGTTAAGCAAATAATACAGAAGTTATTCCTTAATAGTTAAAGGAACAGGTCTCCCTTGCAAAAGTTTTCTGATCTCAAAGGGGCTTCCTGTTTAAATAAAGGTAAAGACTACTACTGCTACTACTACTATTACTACTACTAATAATAATAATAAAGAATAATTACAGTCCAAAATAAAATAAAATACATACAAATGTTCAAAACTCTGATCTCGATGGTATCTTGCCATGAATAGAAATAATAACGCTAAAACTGTGGCTCATTATCATAGCTAAATTAAGAAAACAGTTACCAGGGTTAATAAACAATTTCTATAGTTAGGCATGTTCACACATTCTGAGATGTGAGAAGAAACAATGTAATTAGCGATTATTGTGAAAAATGTACAAAACTGATTTTATGAAACGTATATCAGTGATGTCACATGGTCTTGTGCGATGCAGTGTGTATTTGTGACGACACGGTTAAATGTATGACAGCTGACTGTGGTCAAATATAAAATATATGTAATGTAACTGACTGATCATTCATATATTTTCTTATATTTTCAAATAATCACGCTGAACTGTGTATATACATGTACACTTGGCAAGAAGGATTATGATGGAGAGCTGAAGTTTTTAGAAACTTGTGAGTGAAGGCAGAGGAACGTCACAGGAAGATGGACGACTATTATATCAGCAAACTCCACAAATGTACACAATAATCCTCACTAAGCTCCACTCTCACTGTGAATAGACTTTTTCCTTGTTGCCGACCATTTAGCAGCAGTGAAAGAAGAGGTTAAAACCTTTCATCTGCTTCTGTTTACTGCGTCACATGCACTACTCTTCCAACATACAGTATTATGAGAGTCATTAATTAGAAATAAATACCACGGTCTTCTTGAAAAGTTTCCCAAAGCTATTATGATGATCAACAGTTTAAATTCATTTCAAGGAAGCAATAAAATCAACATTTAGACGCTGGAAGGCTGAGTATTATAGGGGTTATTTATCACAGCAAATTAATATGTTTAAATGGCCATGAACACAGCAGTGAAGAGGTTTCCGATGTAATTTAAAAGGCATTTATGGCACAATAATTGCACTAGTGAGTATGAGCGAGCAGTCTTTGTGTTGTTAAAAATTGAATCTAAAAATATATAAGCAAAGTTATATGAATACATGTAGAAAATCTTGACGAAGAAAAGAGAAATACACAAAAAAACACATCTTTGTGGACATATATTGTAAAACGGAAACTTCCACACTTTGCAGAAGTATTACACAAGATATAATGTGAAGCAAATTACACACTGACTCTTGCAAATGCACTGAAAAGAGAATCACATTCAGGTTATAATGTGATTCTGAACTGCAATTATTCCAGACTCAGTGTCCGGGGCGTCAGTTCCTGTTAGCTGCAGATATAAATCTTCCTGACTTTACTTATGATTTGAGCAGATCTGCAGCTCCCACGTAGAGGTCTGTACCTTTCTGAACTTTCATTAACAAAAATCTCAGCGCAATTCCCACCTAATCTCTTTTCACTGCTACCGCCTACTTCCACATTGTACCTCCTTCTCCTAAAAATATTAGGACAGTGCTCACTCCTTCTCCTTTCACATGCTCTGCCTTGGAGTTTGAAGAGTTACATAACGAATACATCCCCACTTTGTCTTGCTATTATGCATCATATTTTATTCTCCTCTCTCTTTCTCAGTTTTCATCTGCCTACATGTTTAACCACATAATCCCCTTTCCTGTAAAACAATTTCCTGTCAGAGCCAAATATTAGCCACAAAGTCATCAAACCCATTTATTTGCTGCACAGACACTACATATGTGCATATACCTTCTCACCGATCCATCCATTCTTCATTTACTCATTCATTCATTAAAGCTACTATTTAGGATTCACACTATTAGACAAATGAGACATTGTTCGGGTTGTCATTAAATAACAGAGCTTGTCCAACTCCATTTCCATTCATGTACACAGCTCACACATCAATGTAATTGCCCCTTCGCTAAGCCCCGCCCACTTAGTTACTGTTGCTATGCCTGTCAAAGTTTGACACATGGCATTCCCCTTTATGGCTTTTTCAATGTTGTCAGAGAAATACAGTATTCCTAAGGGAACAAAGGACATTTCTGTGGTAAGAACTTCGAAGTAGCAGTGGAAGGTATACAGAAATGACTAGAGGAGCTATTCTTATAATATAATGTTAAAGCAATCAACAAAAACTCTAAGGTAAGATGCTAACTAACATTAGTTAATTTAGCATGGAAATAGTTCATTCATTCGTATTCTGAACCCCCTTTATCCTCACTAGTGTCGTGGGGGTTGCTGGAGCCTAGTGTTGCCAGATTGGGCGGGTTCCTGCCCACTTGAGCTTGTTTTGAACGCATAAGGCTGGAAAAAAAAAAGGCATTGGGCGGGTTGATAAGATTTGGGCTGGTTTTCTTAACATTTACACTAGAAAAAATCAAAATCTTACCAAGTGTATTTTTGTCATTTCTAGTCAGAATATCTCATCACACTTAAAATAAGACATAATCGGCATCCTCAGTCTTTGACAGTCATTGGTTGCTCAAGTGTCACTGTGATTGGTCACTGTCTGTTAACAGCCCAAATAAATGGAGTTTTAGCCTGCTTACCTGGCTTTCACTGACTGTATATAGTTATTCATGTTAAACATTCAACATCAAAGTTCAAGAGAAGACAAATTATATACATAGGCACGATCACTTTATCGTTCTGTGTGTGAATGACTTAAGTGTGGTGTCAATCAGGTGTGTGGGGGCGTTTGTGTGTTAAATAGTAAGTTTACAGCTGGCTTTAGTTGTTCGGTTGCTCACATTTGATACTGGTATTGGAAAACTTCTTTTGCAGTTGCTATGACGTCTTGATTGGGATGATAATCTATGTTGATTATTTGATTGTCTGATTGCACTCTGTGGGGAGCCTGCTTGTGTTACCGTTTTTACCCTTTGGCCAGTATTGTAATCGTTTTGTTGTCTGTCCGTCCGTCCAGTCTGGCCGATGTTCACCGTATGTTCTTTGTGTATTTAGCACACCTGGTGCAGTGTGCTTATGACATGTTCTTTATAACGCATGTAATATTTTTATGGTTTTAACATGAGTCTCTGAAGATGTTGAAATTTGGGCTGGTTTTTAATTAGATGGGCGGGTTTTACGTTGGATTTAGGCTCCAGACTGTCAGTCATATCTGGCAACACTGCTGGAACCTATCCCAGCTACCTATGGGCGGAGGCGGGGTTTACCCTGGACGAGTTCATCGCAGGGCTGACATATAGAGACGAACAACCGCTCACTTTCACATTCACACCTATAGGCAATTTTAGGTTGACCAACTAACCTATCAGTGCATGTCTTTGGATGGTGGGAGGAAGTCGGAACACCCAGAGAGAACCCATGCAAACACAGGGAGAACATGCAAACTCCACAGAGAAAGGTCTCTGGTTGGAATTGAACCATGGAAGTAGTTGGTGCACAAATTCACTGGAGCATTTTTTTCCATCTTATATTATTTGTGCTTGCTTTTTACGTAAGTTAGGTGGTCGGTTGCCATTTAAGGCTGAATAAATACTGTAATAGACTTAAAACAAACACCTGTAAGACTAGCTTCAGACATGCTTATTGTTTACTAAGAACTGTTTGCTAATGTTGCAATGTTTGTAAAACATGTTGTTTTGCTGCTGAAGAAAGAAAGACTGACAAAACGACGGCTTCAGTGATTCCATAGTCTAGTTTTTGCACTGTAACGTAGAATGAGTCTGGTTTACACAGATGCTTCAGATTTATGTTAGAGTGTAAAAAAAAAAAAAAAAAAAAGGTTCATTAGAAATTAGGCTACAGTCTGTGTAATTAATGAAACACTGCAGCGTTACAAATGTATCTACAGTTTGGAAAATCTGAGCTAATTCTTCAGATATTGGCAAAAATATAGCAACAATATAGACCAAATTTTCCAAAAATGCCTAAGTTTTAGAATATACAACAAAAAGGTAACACACTGAGTTTAAGCCTCCAGAAACCAGAGAAAAATTGCTTGTTTAGATTGACTGTATTCTGCTTACATTTTGCAAATGTGAGAAAATTGTGACTGAGATTGCGAATCATGACTCTACATCCAATGTTCATCACATGATCACCCAGCCCTCCATCACGCTATTTTGGTGTTCTTGTGTGTGCATCGATTGTTTGTTTCCCTGCTTCCTTGAGTGTCTAGCCCTCATTTATCGTTTAAATGATGTTGAAAATATTAAAACATGTTTCACGTCACTGATAAAATAAACTTTACAGAAGAGGATTTATTATTGAAGAATCCTCAGTTACTAGATTTTCCATTGCAGCTGGTCATGTGACATCACTGCAAATGTTTTAAGCAACTATTTACAAAGCAAATGGTCGACACATGAAAGTGCTGATAGTGTATATCGGGGGTGTCAAACATGCGGCCCACGGGAAGTGCAAAAATTACACTGAAGATATTAACAGTCAAGGGTGGTGAACTTGTTTTAGTTCAGGGGCCACATACAGACCAATGTGATCTCAAGTAAAATATTAGCATAATAACCTATAAATACTGAGACAAAATTTTCTTTGTGGTTTAATGTGGAAAAATTAATACTACATTATGGCTATAAATAATGACAACTCCAATTTTTTCTTTGTGTTATTGCAAAAAACCCCATTAAATTATAAAAAAATAGTTACATTAACAAACTATCCTTTAACAATAAAATGTGAATAGCCTGCACAAAATCCTGAACTTTCTAAAGAAAATTAAGCACAATTTTAACCATGTTCTGCCTGTTACTAAATGTTTTGCTCCTTTGTAGATCCAATCTGTGATGCACATGTATAAATGATAAGTTGAGGCATAATATTATTAGAATTACACTTATTTTTCTTAGGAAATTTCAGTTTTTTTCATCAGTTTTGTTTGGATAGTCTATAAATCTAAATATTTTCATAATTTAACGTTAGTTTTTTTTACACTAAAACAGATTTGGAGTTGTCATTATTTATAGGCTGTTATGCTATTATTTTACTGGTCTGATCCAGTTGTGATCAAATTGGGCTGAATGTGGCCCCTGAAAGAAACTGAGTTTGACACCCCTGCTTTATATTATCATTAAGTAATTTTAGATTTTTAAAGCCTTGCAGTTCTTTTGGAAGTATTTCACAGTGTGAAAGACAGCAACATACATGTTATTATAATATACAGTAATAAGACAAATCACCTGGTTAGACAGGTGGGTGCTTGAGGGAAGGAGAGAGGAGACTAACCTGTAGAAGTAGGAGCAGCCTCGCACTGTGTTGTGGCTGAAATATTCCTGGGTTTTTTCGTTTCCGAAGTCTTCCAGAGGGTCAGACCACAGCAGGTCACACATGGGCCCGAAAGCTGGTGGCTCCTTAAACCGATCCAACTTAAAGTAAGGAAGCACAAATATGGTTTTTCAAACAACATGAATGCACGGGTAATCAAATGAAAACCTGAATGGAGCAGAGGCAGTGAGCTATTACCTTTTTAATGTCGTCTAAAGTGTGAATTTCAGGTGAGAGTCCACCGTGGACGCACAGAAACTGCTGGTTCATGAGTGCAGCCAGAGGAAGGCAGTCAAATGCATCCATACATGAGTCATACACCTGCTCTGAGTACTTGATTTTACCTGACCAAAGAGAGAGAGTTATTCATCAAAATACTGTATATTCCCTGGTGTAGTAAATATGATCAGTTTATTTTAGTTTGGGTTATGTGACTCAGCTTTATCCCTGATGACCACCTCATATTCACTTTTTTACAATATCTAGACTCAGTGCAACTCTATTTATAGAGAAAAAATACACAAGTACATTGGTTAAACAAGTGCAAATCTAACTTTCATCTTTGTGATACTGCCACAGGAGCACCATGTTTTCTATAGCTACATAAAGTATAACTAGTATCACAATGTGTGCTCAATATCAACTATTCCTGTTGTAAATAATAAACAGCCATCTCTTTTGGTGCTGCTATACAGAATTTACTTGAGTTTCTTGACAGACAGGTGCATTGTTGCCACCAAAAATGCTCCAGGCTACACACGACATTACTAAAAAGAATAATAAAAAAAAAAAAAGAATGATGAACTCAGCGGTACTCACATTCTTGTTTGAAGGTAAAATATTCTGTCAAATGTCTACATTCATGATTTCCACGAAGTAAAAATAGTGTCTTTGGATACAGGATTTTCAGCGACCAAAGGTATAAAACACACTGTCAAAAAAGACACAGGAACAAGGTATTACTCCATAAAAAATTAAACAAATGTACAAGCACGATATACTTTATGCTCAAAGTCTTACCTCAATACTGAAGTAGCCACGGTCAACATAGTCCCCAAGAAACAGGTATCGTGTTGTGGCTGGTGATCCTCCCACTTCAAACAGCTTCATAAGATCAAAGAATTGCCCATGGATGTCCCCGCACACTGGAAGTAATAAAAAATGCCAAGGATTTCAGTAAATATCTGCACCATGTGTGTTTTAAGTGCATATTTTGGCATGAGCATCACATAGAAAATATGGAGCTCAAGTACATCACAGGCCTAAGCTTTCATTTAGATGTAGTTCTGTATTCAGCTCAGTGTGGTCAACTACAGTAGCACCAATAACAGTAGTCTCCTGGACTCTCTTGAACTCTCTTGGACCCTGAAACACTCTTTTTTCATAATAGTAATGATGTGCGAGCAAGTGTTGATCTGTGCTGCTGACTTTTGTAAGAAAAAGAAAAAACAACACTTGTCAACTTTATTGATTCCAGGAGAAACAGCAGTGAAGTTTCTGGCACAATGTCATGCCAGTACAGGAGTGGTACACTTTGTACTAAAAGTGTGTCTGTACACTCTTCTGCTCACAGTTAGCTTCATAAATAGACTGACAGGCAAGGAAGACAGCAGTGTTTACAGACGCCATAGGCTGTTAGAAGCCTATGTGCTTCTCAACGGGATAAATGATCATGATGAAGGTGATAAATGGTGCTGAGGTATGCAAACTATGGTTTTACAATGGGTAAAACAATGACATATAATATATAAAATATAGACGTTATGCAACCATTAACACGGACATAAACAGCAACAGCCATTAATAACAATAACCGGATTTTAACAGTGAAGTGTATGCTACTTTAAAATGTGTGAATATGCATGTGTGAGCCATGAAAATTTGCATTTACACATTTGTTCATCGTGACTAGATTACTGTGGACAACTGGATAAATCATCTTTCAGTGAGCGTTTCCTCATTCATAAAGACAATAACAGTCATTTTCTAATTATGCATCTTTTGATCTTTTCACATTTTGACAAAGTTTATGAAACAAACTAAAAAAAAATAAAATAAAAATCAGACTTAGACTTATCCAACTTTATCTTTAAACAACCAGTCAATAATAAAATGATAACACATTAATGAAGTACTTCACGATAAAACCATACTGCTTCACCTAATAAAATAATAATAATAATAAAAAGACCCTTAGACGTATGCCGTTCATGGGCATATAACGGTATAATTATCTCCCCGCTGCAGGTCATGGTAATACTGAGATATTTCTATGTTCTTTGGCTAAAAGGCCTCTGTCCTTCACAGAGAAATGAGAAACCCTACGTCTCTAAGAGGAAGAAAAAACTCTGGGAGCTTAAGCCCCCAGGGAGATACATACTTTTTCGTAGTGAACACTCTGGCTCTGGAGTGCAAACCTACATCTCATTTCCTCACTGTCTTCAATTTTTCATTATCATCTTTCTCTGTCTCCTTCGCTCCTACTCATCCTCCATCTCCTCTCTCTTTTCTGTCTCCCCTATCAGCTCCACAGTGGCCTTCGCCCACTCAAAGCTTAGAGCAATGTGAGTGGGAGACCGCTTGTGTGACTAAAGCAATCAAACACACACATGCACACACACACACACACACACACACACACACGCACACAGAAACGCACAACGAACACATCCCTGCAAGTAAAGATTCTCAAGTGCATAAATGCCTCATAATATATGAATGCACACACACACATACGTACATGGAGGTGCAGAGACACAGCTCCAGCTCATGAAGATACAAACCAGACCTCCACAATCACAAACATCTGTATACAATCCTCAGTCCATCATCCATATTTCATGGTTAACACATAGAGCATCCATTTTCCTGATGCCAGTCAAAATGAGGAGCTTAAAGTTAATGTGCTTTTCATCCACGTGCTCTGTTTGTTTCAGGTGAATATTGTGCTTATTTCAAGGCAGGACAGTTTCATTCATGTCCACAGCTGATAACAAAGCAATAGGTGATACGTAAACAATCATTTTGGACAAGGTTTCAGTTAAGTTGCCATTATGTAACTGACAATTTTTGAATTAAAGATGCCCAAAACATGTTTTTTTACCTTCAGTAACGACAAATGTGAGGAAGAATATCTTGATTTATCCCATTTAAGGGCAAACTATGATTGCAAATGTGGAAAAAAAAAAAAAAAAGTTCTTTTCATGTTTGGTGCATACATGTTGAGTTTTGAACATAACTAGGACACACTGTACGTTGATCAGAAGGAGCGACTGACAGGTAGAAACCTAGTCTTCTGCAGAATTAGTGCACACATCATTATAGTGAACTGTTTTTTTTTATGAACTCTAAAGCGAGATACAGCGTTTTTAAGTGTTTTACGTACATGACAGGATGACTCTACCTAAAATGACAGCTCACTGCCTGAAGAATTTACATTAATATAGATTTCTTTGTTGTCTGTGTTTCATTGTTGTTTGAGCTCTGGTCAGGTGCTTTGTTTATTTTTGTACTACAAACAGCAGCAGCCTCTCTGCACATCCACATCTTTCTCTCTTTGTCTCTCAAGTCTTTTGCCCTACCATTTCTCTTCCAGACTCTTTCCTACTTTGCTTCTGTCGCTCTCTTTCTTATACATAATACTGGGGAGATAAACCTCACCTTATAATGTAAACTACAAAATATCAAAAATATGTACATGCCTTTAATCAGATTACATCAATATACCCTTTGATATGAATCATACTGAGAAAAGGCTAAAAACTATTGTACAAAAAAGAAGTAAAAATAACAAAAATGAAACACAATCTCCATTAAAGGTTAATGTTAGGCAATGTTATCACTATAGAAGAGCAGAAGAGAAACACCAAGGCATACACATCAGAGTACAGGTAACCATGGACGAAGGCAACTGAGAACAACAGGAAACCTGCTCGCTTTAATGGTATCATCTATTCATATCCAATAAAAGTATTAATACATGGAATTTCTTCCCATTGATACACAGAGTACTTTTGAGGGTTTTTTGAACTTCTGTTTTATTATATCAACTATAGCTCAGACAAAAAATTAAATCCAAATATTATGAGTGTTTATGGGCATTTTGTCTGCCTGAATGACCTCAATACAGAAGAAAAATGCCTGGTGCAATGTAAACAACAGTAACAAAAAACTGTCCTGGCAAAGGTGACGATGTGATACATCTGGTAGAAAAGAAAACCAAAAAAACAGAGATTTAATTTTTAAGTTTTTGCACAAACAAGGACTTGAAGAAGCACTACTATGATTTACAATTTTTATTTTTTTGACAGTTTAAAAACAAAAACGCAATTAACGGCACAACTATCGGTGGGTCAAATTTACCCACCTGTGTTTTTCATTTGTGCATAATTCTATTTTAATAAAATGTTGAGGCTCCCCACTACCTCATCAAAATATATGCATTTATACCTGTAACAGCCACTGGTTTAATTTACCCCTATATAAATGCATTGGCTTTCTACCATTTGTGTCTAAACACTGTAGGTTTTCAGACAACAGCATTTGTATGTTATTTAGATATGTTATTTACGACACAATGAAAAAAATGCGGATTTTTTTCTAATACCTATTTTCACTGTCATTTTAGACTGATTTGAATTAATGTCTATGCAAAGCGATGAGTCATTTTATAGATTTAGTTTAATAGTGAAACATGATGACGAAAACACAAGGAATGATAAAACAAACTCATGTTATGACTTGAGATGAATCATACCAACTTAATACAAGAAGAGAGAATATTATTGTGGACAAGAAAAAGCTTGAATTAATTTTATTAACTCATGGTGGTTCTAGTCTTAATAAACTTAATCTGATAAACTATGCAGCCTGACCTTAGTGTGAAAATATATTCATTTTTTAAATCCTCTTTAGCAGAAGCCAGTAACTACACAGATTCAAACCCCACGACGAATCACCTCTGACCACGTCATGTGAAATGCCACTAACTGAAGCAGTGAGTAAGTAGAACTTCTCTGAACATTAACTACCTGTGACTGGTGCCTCGATGTCCAGGATAGTTTTCTCCTGACGTAGGATAGCGGCTCCTTCGTTGATGATACGGAGCGCTACGGCTTCTTCCACACGGCCCTCTTTGGTCAGATGGGCTTTAAGAAGGTCCACGCGAGGCTTCCCTTCACAGTCAAACACTTCCTTCATCGTAAGGCGGTGGCTCAGGGGGAAGGGGACAGCTGAGGACAGACACATTGATGGGGAATGATCACTTTCAATGCCATTTTAAATACATCTCGTGTATTGGTTTGCTACATCTGTAAGACAGAATGGGCAGCACCGCTTAAGAATGATACACACAGAAGATCATAAAATAACTCATGTAGAAATCCCATTTGAGAAATCCCCCTACATGTTTTGCCTGCAGGCACTATTTTGCTGCTGCTACTGCGTCCATTTTTGTTGACTTATATGTTCATCTTTGGCAGAAGAATCATCAGTGCAAACATGGCTTTGTTAATATACAAGATGACAATGCAGTGGGATAAGCTATGTGCAAAGTATAATCATTGTTTTTTTGTGTTTTTTTGTCCCTGTGGTACAATTGGATCCTAACCAAGTTTTTGTTTATTTGGGAACAATTTTAATTGGTCTGTTCCTGGAACCCAGAATAATGCGTATTTGTTCATGAATATATTATAGTTATGCCGGCACAATAAAAGGGGCATCTGTGATGTGTAATAACACTGTATAATACTGCACAGTAAGACAACAGTATGACAATCTACAAAACTAACAGTGTTTCTGAGCACCAGGAAGTATTCATATCATGTGGCTCAATCAAAACACCTCACAAAAACATGGATGATAATAATATAATCAGATTACTTACAAAAATAAAAACTTACTTTAGTCAGTGTGTTTGCTCTTAACCCAGACAGAGTGATGCTGAATGTGCTCAACACTCAGTAATACCTTATTGCAAATTTGAAGATTCATGGTAAACTAAGCTAAGCAGTTATGCTAAATACACTTTTTTTTTTAACTTATGATTCACAGTTTTTTATTAGATTTAAAAGCATGTTATACTGTAAAAGATCAATAACTGCAGCCAAAGCAGGTAAAAATTTAGGTTTTTCATATTTTTAATGGTCATTACAGTCAACTTGAGTAAAGCACACAGTAGATTAAAAAAGAGAAACAATTTTGATTGTGATTTGTATTAGTCACATATGTCGACATGACAACATTATTTTTAGTCAGCACTAATTCAAGTGTAAATTCATGCTTTTATGCCATTAGAAAGTGTGCTCTGACTGGAAACAACAGCAGGCAAAGATCAGGCGGTGAAATAGATTAACTCGAAAACACTGTCCTTCAATAGCACGTATTACAGTGCAGATGTCTGGTTACTTGCTAAGTATTTACTGAGAGCTGGATAAAACTCAGCTAACATCTAAGTACACCATTCATCAAGCACTCTCCCTGGATTGCTAAAGCCTGAGGCCATTAAAATGCACCAGTCACCTACCCAACAGACAGTCTGTGAAACTGTGAAATCCAGCCACAGATCATTACTTTGACGGCAGCAAAGGTTATTTATTAGATCTGCTGATCTGCGTGTTCTGTGGCAGCAAGCTTTCAGGACCCGTGCATTGAAGTTAATCTATAGGTCATCTGGCTTAACACTGAAAACTCTTTCTGCACGTCTGAGCTGTAAATAACTCTGACGATGAAGAAAGGAAAAATGAGGCAGATGAAGATGAGGTCCAGTAGTAAAATTCAGAGGAGTTGCTCACGGCTCACACACATGCTCACATATGTACACAAAAACACAAGGCATCAGTAGTAGAATATTCAGGAGTAAGAATGTGCTTGCCAGATTTGTGCTGTGCATAGCAAACAGGGCCACTCAGCAGTGCCAAATGAAGAAAAGACAAAGAAAGAATCTCAAAGCTTAGGCTTAAACTGAACATGATCAACAAGCTCCTTAATAATGAATGCTTCAATGGAGGAATCTCGAGTCACCGCTCCTAGGATAATGAGGCGAGCCCCAGAAAGCACTTTTAATAGGAGTAAAATCTTTCCTTCACAGTGCGCAGTGTGTATCTGTGATTGCTATGTGCGTTTTGACACTTTTCCAGAGAGTACAAGCTCAGCTCAGTCATCACACAAGTTTTCTCAAGTTTTACTCAGGCTACTGTCGATACACTGATGAATTTGCAGTGTTATTGATTTGACTCCTT
Organism: Apogon hyalosoma; assembly: GCA_037367295.1. Lineage (NCBI taxonomy): Eukaryota > Metazoa > Chordata > Actinopteri > Kurtiformes > Apogonidae > Apogon > Apogon hyalosoma. The sequence goes on from JAPQRP010000008.1 coordinate 7,691,940, forward strand.
AGTCAGGAGCCAAATACTATTAATACAATAAAAACAAAACAAATAGTGTAGAGCTTGAAATGTGTGTAAAAATGCTGAAATTACAATGCTCATTAACACTAATTTTACATGGCCTTCAGACTGTTATATAATATTTTTCATGGTATAAATGCACCAAATAAATAGACAGTGTAGATAATGAGAATACAACATTATTTTATGCATTTTAAATATGCTGATCTAATTTTTGCCAAACTGTATGGAGTCACAGGGGAATTGAAACAGATATAGCAAAAAAATTACATAAACTGGGAAGCATTTGTAGGTAAACTGCAGGAATAAATTGCCACTAATAACAAAGAAATCTAGCAAAGAAAACCCTAATGCTGACTGACAATCAAAAACTCATTTCAGTCGTGCATGTTTGTACACAAAGACATATCAGCGTGGTGATGAAGATATATGGCGGGGCTGACTTCTGCTCAGCAGGCGAGTAGAGTTGAACTATGAAATACTGTATGTTGCCGGGCAACAGCAGCAGCTGACTGTTGGAGGACAGCCAGTGCCGGAACAGAGAACTGCAATTTGCATTGGAGGTTCACGTAGACATACACATACAAGAGCCATATGTCAAATTCTGAATTATCTCAACATGCCTTAGTGTGATGTTCAGACTGCACACCTCTTTATGGCGGAGGACATTTTCCTGTAACGTTTCTTCAGTCTGAAAGCCTCAAAATTAATGTGAAATTGTAGTGTTGCTAATGAGCAACCAGGGTTTGGTAATAAATGTGGCTTCGTCTGAATGGGCACTAAGCAGTGAGGTCCATTTAACACAAACAGACTTGTGTTAGAGGAGGTATTTTTAATCTGTTTTAACCAAACCCATCTACTCATGTTTCATAAGCATTATTTAACATGTGTAATGTATTACAGTATTAGCACTGCTGAAGCAAATTTGCATGTTTTATTTGAGTGAAAATCTATAGCTTTCATAAAGTACATTCAGTTAAAAGCTCAGCCCTCCCAATCCATTTTTCATATTTCATGGAAACATTCACATTTATTATCGAACAAGTTGGCTATGAAAGTCCATGAAAGAGTATCCTTCAGTGTGGAAGATTACTTCTAAGATGTACTTAGTAACAAAGTAAGACAGTTCACAGGTGTACTAAAGGCCTCCTCCCTGAAATAACTGACCTGAATATGCCTCACGATGCCCACAGCACAGTGGTGACAGTGCTGTGGAAAACAAACTGCACAGACCAGCAGTTATTGTATCTCTTTAGCTATGTTCTGTCAGGTTACAACACGTATGACAAATGTGAACCTGTGGGAAAAAATAGCACTTCAGCTGGAGACACATACATGGAAGTAAAAATAACTTTAGAGTAGTTGGTATCAGCAGCGCATACATCTGTAGAAATGTCAGTCTCAACTTATTAAAATCGGCGGCGTCTTGATGGCTGCCTTTGATCATATGAAGGATGGAAAATGGCATTTATTGCAGCCCTATATTTTGCACTTTTCTGAATTTTTTGGCAGGGAAAAATGTCCTTGGTACTTTCTCAAAGATGTGACACATAAAACTGACAAAAAGAGACTATACAGTATATGTGCTGTTTCAAGATGATGGAGCTTTAGAATACAATTAAAAACAACGTGAGTCCAACAACAGTGTTTTTTGAGGGGAAATTAAAAAGATTGACACGGTCTGCTTTTGTTGTGTTTAATGTCTGTATGTAACCCAATAAAAACAAAGACATCTACTGGAAGACGAAGGAACTATTTCTGAGCATGATGTAAACCCTGTAGCACATACATAAATAAATGTTACATGACTGTGTTACAAAAGCACAAATACTGAGTCAGAAGTCTTGGATGTGGGGCAGTTGAAATTATTTTTAAGTGCCTGGAACACATCAAAAAAGGAAATTCACAAAGCTCTCTTTATATTTGGGCGTAATAATCGAACACCAGTGCATTTTAGACCAAATCTATTCTTAGATTATGGAAAAATGAGGCCGCCCAGCACAACAACAGTGACTAATGGATTAAGACGTGTTTTAACATAACAATTAATTATTGTCACTTTGAATGCAACAGTCAGCATAAGCAGTATTTGTTAATAAGCATAAAACATAATGAAATGTGTCAGCAGTGTAATATGAATCCAACAAGGTAATAACAATATGTGAATGTTTAGTTTATAATTTAAAAAAAAACAAAACTTGCTGATTATAATTGACTTGACTCATCTTCTGTTCTAACTAATGCATTTTGTGTCAGTGGTCATTCATATAAGGAGGTAAATCTGAAAGTGTACATTAGTCCTTATATCTCTGTAGCCTTGAGGCCAGTGTTGTTAATGCTGACAAATCCTGACTGAGCTGCTCAACCATTGCAATATACTGAGAATATACTGTATGTGAATGAAGTCAGGCACTGTGCTGACTCTGACCTGGTCCATAGACAAAATGAGCAAAGCTAAATGAGTTATGACACAACTGTGAGCGCCTCATCCTCCTCCATTGATCCAAGTTGGATTCTCAGATAGAGCAGCCTTTAGTCCACATCCACTGATGCAGCTTCTTGGGATTCCTCTTAGACCATTTAGTCAAATTGAGACAGACTCACTCCTAGTGAAATATCCCCCATTGAATGTCAGTTTCATACCCTCTTCCATCCTCTCCCACTGGCCCTGTCAAAGCCTGTGAAATCCTGCTGCATCACTGCCCCAGCTTCTACCACAAGCTCGGCAATTCAGCTGTTTTTCCTACTCTGCTCTCATGCCTAACCGAGCTAAATCCAGCAAACAGTCAAATGATGACAGCCAACATTCAAACAGAAAGACATCAGAAGGATGTTTTCAAGAAAATGCCCAGTGCAGCCTGTGCACCGGTAGTGAACCTGAGCTTTGTCGCCGCTTTTCGTGGAGGCTGTGCTGCAAAGAAAACCGGATTGTTTATCAACATCAAAGCTTCAGCAGCCCACTATCTTCACCATGAACACAACTTGACGGCCCCATACAGGCTTCAGCATCACTGCACGACATGGAAATACAGGCCAAAATGCACTTAACCACTCAACACTCCAGATGTTATGTAATATCTACAGACATAACCGAAATGTAGGCGAACTTACATTTCACCATCCGATCGGTGGCGTTTAAGACGATGTCAGCGTTAGACATCTTCATGGGCAGTTGCTGTCTTCGAGGCTGAAGCGTTTTCTTTCCCTCCTTTAGGATCAACTCTCAGTGTTTGCTGTCGAAATGCGACTGATTCTGTGGCATCACTCAGATGATGCGCCCCCTCCGTGCGTCGGTGCCTGCGCCGGGTAGGACTGCTGCTCCCCAGGCTGGGATGGATGCAGGATGCTGCTGGATGCTGCAGGAGCTGCTGCTGCTGTTGCTGTGCTAAGCTGTTAATGTGGGGGAGGATGCAGAGAGAGAGAGAGAGAGAGAGAGAGAGAGAGAGAGAGAGAGAGAGAGAGAGAGAGAGAGAGAGAGAGAGAG
>JAPQRP010000008.1:7697343-7713686 GCA_037367295.1 Apogon hyalosoma
CTCTCTCTCTCTATATACACACACACACACACACACACACACACACACATATATATATATATATATATATATATATAAAATGCTTTTTTTCAGTTGACTTCCCAACTTTACTTTAGTCATGAAAAAATTTCTCATTTTGTTTGAGCACTATGTATACTGAAAAATAGTCCAAAGACTGCTACTGATATGACCCTTTTGTCTGATGACCTACAGATTCAGATGAACTTTATGTTCATTAATATATTATGCCATGTTAGTGTATAATGATCAGAGAGTGTTGTGTTTAATGTTCATGTCTAAAATTGAGAACGGGTGGCACAGTTTTATTTTCAGAGTTCATTTAATGGTTAAAGAAGATACATTGGTGGACATTTAAAAGATATGGTTTTGTAATATGATATCACTGAGATGTTGGCTCTTTGTTGCTTTCTATCTTTAAAAACAAATCAAACCCACCAATTGATCTGATGGACGAGCAGACAGACAGGTTTGGTTTTGGGATGCTTTCTGGGAAACAGACTCACAAAGGTGCAGTGAATCAGTGTATGGATTGTGTTTTGAGACTAAAGTGTTTTGAGAAAGGACTCTCCTGCCTATATACATTTCAGTAGGACTGTGTCTACATGCATCTGCTCTTTCTTGCCATGATGCAGTGAAATTACAGTGACCCAGTAGCAAAATACAAATGTTAAAAAAAAGAATGACAGTAAATTAGTGACTGTAAAATTAAAGCCTCCTTTTTCACCTCATTTCCATGGATTCCATGGATTCAGTGGATCTTATCAGAAAGTAGCGAGAAATTAAGTGACTTCTAATCTTAATTGCCTCAGCAGACAACAATCAGCTTTAACTTTGAGAAATCTGCTGCAGAAAACCTCCACTAGATGGCGCCCTAACCCTGGTTTTAACCGCAACAGCAGGAACAGCTGGTCTGCTGGTACTGCAGCAGGAGGGGCAGTGTTTACCCCAACATTAAAAAACAGGATAATTTGGGAAGCCAGTGACACTGCCTGTTTAGTGGTACACACTTAAGAGTTGTTAATGTAATTTGGGGATGCTTCTTTGTTTTTATACTGTCAGCCAAGACATGGAGACCACTTTCCACCTGTCAGATGAGCCTGTGCGTGTGGTTCTAACACAATAACTAATAAATCTGTAGAAATGAAGCCAGTGTTTCTCCTGGGCCTCCACAGCTGGAGGCCCTCACAAGGCTTCACTGACTTAGGACCGTTCAGTATGATGAAAACACACCACAAAATCCATAACACTTTAGACTCTCGATTGATAGCAGGGCGTCCAATACCCATCGTGCATGTGTCCTTGAAGTTGCCAATATTACTGGGACAGATAAACCAGGCAGTGGTGTTAAAAGTGCAGCTAAACTACTCTGTATTTCAGACTGCTTTTCCTCCCTTCCATTTCAGTACAGAGGCATAAATGAATAATATTGTATGATTATAGCTTATTATACAAAAAGTGATTAACTAATGACTAACTGCCAAGCTTAATTTTCAACTATAAAAGCCTTGCAGTGACTTGAATTACCGTATGATTTTTAAGAACCCTATTGCCATGTGTCTAGAGCTGAGAACAGTTATTTAATTAAACACTCTGCACACCACAAGGAAATACTAAGAATTCACATGTGCAGTTCATACATTAATCAATTAAACTGAACTCTTACATCTACATGGCCACAATCAAAGTAACTCTTTGTTAAATTATCATGCATTGACAGCCTGGTTAAAATTATTTAGGACTTCCAGATGAATCTCCATTTAGATCAAATAGACTGACTATGATTTAATAAAATCTAATTTTTAATGTGTTGTTTGGAAAAGCGTTGTAGACTTTAGAGTTCTGGGCTTTTCAGGTGCAGGTAAGCATAAAATTTTAATAAGACCAATTATACTGAAAGCTCAACTTTAAAACTGTGATCAGATGTGAGTAGACATGATTATGAATAATTTGCAGGTTTGGCTACACATCCAAACATTTACACCAAGGTTTTTACATTTTAATTCACCTTTGGATTACTTCATGTTAATAATATGGTCCTGGGAACATTTTAGTGTAAATAAATTCACTTGAATATTTTACTATAATCATATTTGTGCAACTTTTTTCTCCTTGCTGAAATTAACTTTTTCATTTATTGTAGTAATTATAATAGTAAAGTTTTCAGGTCAGTTTATTGACTGTATTCTGCTCCTGTTAAAGTTTTTTTTTTTTTTTTTTTTAAGCGCAGCTTTACTGGATTACTGCCATGTTCTTTTTCACAACGTGGCCAGCGATTTTGAGGTCTGGAACCCAGCTAGAGGTTTACTATTAACAAGCAGAAAAGGTTATTTCCAATGTGTGTTTTCTGTTAAATGTATTTTGCATGTTAGTTGTTACAACATGCCATCATAAATTGCAGATGTAATGTTTTCAGTTACACTAGTATAGATTGACTCTAATGTCAGGTCTACAGTAATGTTCAAATACTGCTAAACTACAGTATTAATTTAGATTTAATGCAAACATTGTGTACAAATGCCTGATATACTGCAGTGCTCTTACAACAGACACTGCAGTGAAAAGTAAAAGAGAGAATGAGGATCGTACAATCTAAACTCAGTTACCTGTATGTAACATTAAAGCCTAAGATGTAAATATCAGTTTACTCCTCTCAGGGATTTTACTTTCTTCTGCTTAAGCAGTAGACTAAAACACCCAAAATGTGAGAAAATGACCCTCACGGTGTAACTGTGGTCATCTTGGCTTTGGTTTGGGACTTAAATTTAACAACAGAAAGCCTGTTTAACAAACTTGGCAAATGGAGTTAAAAGAGTGACAGGCATTCACGGGTACGTGAGGGTCAGATGAAAAATGGTTCAACAAAAAAATAAATAAATGAAGGGTGGTAGTTAGGTGGAGCAGGTCTCCAAAAGTCACGTATGAGCCCAAGTGGAAGTAGATGACTGGTGAGAAAGGTAATGATTTTCAGGCAAGCTTTCTACTGAGTGACATTGTCAAATGACCAAATGAAAACGTTTGCGAGGCTGTGGAAGGAAAACGCAACTGGAGCACTCGAAACTAACAGCTGGTAAAATGTGGTGGCAGGTGATCTCAGCATCTGTGGTATTTTAAAGGAAGTGACATCATCGAGGACCGTAGACCCGCCAATAAGAGGAGGAGATAGTCCAGAGCCTCGATGATAGATAGATAGATAGATAGATAGACAGATAGATAGATAGATAGATAGATAGATAGATAGATAGATAGATAGATAGATATCTCAGTGCTGCAGAATGTTCACATCTTGCACCTCTTCTTTTCGGGCCGTCTTTGGGGGCTTTCCTACGGTGCTGGTCATGAGTGCAGCTGGGGATGGAGGCCACGCAATGCTAATCCTCCTCCCCAGTTCAGGAAAGTACCCTGCCTCCCTGCGCAGAATGAAAACAACAAAGAGCTGAGTGTGGCTGCAGCCTCCGGGGTTCAGTGCACCCACCAGAACATGTCCAAAAGTCACAGCTTGCTGCTTCCTCCTACCCATCTATCCATGCATGACTGTCCATCTCTCTCATGCTTTTTCTCTTTGACCCTCTTTACAACCTTCCAGAGACATGTACGATTGCAGAATACAATGTAATATTTTCCCTCCCTTTCCAGAGCAGTGATGGAGGTCTTCAAAAGATTTGGTTTAACAAAAAGGAAAGAGGCTCGAGAAACAGGTTTATTTGTTTATCACTGACTCCTAGATAAGATCATTAAAATGGTTGTTAATATATGTGCATTACCTTCCTGATTTAAAGATATTGGCGCTGGCTGGTGAAAATTCTACATAAGAATTCTGGAAAAACCAAAAACTGTCTTGTGATGTGTCAAGTTGTTAGAGGCAGATGTTGCATGTAACAGTTGCATATAATATACCACCTATAACTTTACATAAAAAGACTGAATAAATACAATCTGGAAGCCGAAAAAAAAATTAAGTAAAACAATTTTAACTTTTGCTCCAATTGAAGCCAATGCAAGTATGTCAGTGTTGTAATACTAGTGAAAGGCCACTAGGGGTGGCTCTACAAAGCCCTATCTCCATAGACCTACAGTTAAATTCTCTAAAAATACTGAGACTTTTTTTTTTTTCCAAGTACTCATTCTGGTCTCATTCATCTATCTTTTCCTCCATTAATAAGATCTCTTCTCCAATAGAAGAGTATGAAGACTTTGGTCTGTATGACCGTTGAGTCAGACTTTCAGGGCTTCTGTTTACTTAACCCATGAAGACCCAAACAGCCACTGGTGACCAAAACCAACTACTGATGTAAAATGTTTAATCCTTGTTGAGCCACTAATCCTATCAATACATGTAAATAATGGGTGTAAAATACCGTTTGTAGGATTTTCATGGTCATCAGACATGACCCGTTTGGATGTTCAGAGGCTGTGAAGTGAACATGGAAACACCGTCATCTTCTACAACATTGATTCACCATTAAAACCCATGGAGTTGGCTCAATGATAGTGGATGGACACACTTGGTTTATGTTCAGTTAATGATATATTTTACTGAAAAAGTCATTTTTTCTTCAGTTTCCCTGTTTTAGGTATAATAACCCTCAACTTTAAGCTTTTATGAACATCCACATGATCAGTGAATTAAGCAGAGGAAAATACATTATTTACACTGAAAAAATGCAAAATACAGAGGGTAACAATAGAATAAATGGTGATAAATCCCCTAAGAGAGGTTAAATCTGGAGAAAAATTAATTTGGGAACTATAGCAAAAACAGCACTGGGTCTTTATGGGTTAATGAAACACAGTTTTTTTCAGCATACAATTTGACTGTAGTTGTGTTTATTTGTTTCCTCTAAAAAGACTGTAAAATGACAGTTACACAATACTGGGTGTATATAACCATTTTACCGAGTCAATAAGCTAGAGTTTGGCATTAGCTCACCTGTGATTCCTTACAGGTGGCTCTGACCCTTGCGTTCCTGCAGCTCCACCCCTTTTGTGCAAACATTTTCACTTCTGGCTCCAAAAAGCCAATACAGCAATAGTCAAATTGCAAACTACTGACTTCAAAACAGTAGTTCTTCCATTCACTAATGATATGAAGTCTATGGTATTTAATTTATTACATTGTTTAGCAGGGTCCATAAAACTGTCAACTCAAGAATGATGGAAATGATGGTTTAGTTCTACAATCCAGTACTACACAATTCACATACTTTGGACATTTCCAACATATAACCTGCTTGCCACATTCTTCAGAATAATAAATCTGAATTATCTTATGACACATCTTCTTGCATATGTCTGTCATTTGTATCCAGCTTTTCATGTCTGAATGTATTGTCAGATTGCGTTCATATTCCAAGCTGTTCGATTCGTTTGGGTCTATGGTAAGGATTTGACTTTAAAAAATTGGGGAACTAGGTAAAAGAAGCAGACAGTGAACTTGACTTGACTTTTCAAAAGGGGGCACAGGGCACCGAGAGAAGCTTAGTGTGTGGGTCTTTTCTAGTTTAGCTTCACTGGTCTTATTTCTGATGGAAGCCCTACATTAATATTCACTTTCCTCACTTTGATGGGCACATCCCAGCCCACAAATGGATGGTTATACTTAGATATAACAAGACATACAGACAGAGACATGTATACACATCATATAAATAGCTCTTGAAAGGATGCTTTTCTGAATAAAAGCTCATTGAAATATCTATTTTTGTTGCACTTTACACCACCAGTAAATGAAAATGAGTCCCATGATATATGTCTAGATGTGCAGTTGAATTTTGTGCACACAGTAGATCACTATCCAATGCTTTTGTTGAATCAAAACAACCATTGTGGATTTAATTGTAATTAACATAATAATGTAAGTGCAATATGTCACACACACAGTAATGACCTTGAATTGGACCATATGGCAACATGTTTTCATTTGATATTTGGAAAACTGTACAGTCACTTCATGGCTGCCATAAAATCAGCACATAAGGATAATAATAGAGACAATGGATCATTTATAGCATAAAACAGGTTTAACAATACGACAAAGTCTCACAATAATATATCAAAGAAAGTAATCTCATTTCACTTCACCGGAGTGGAACTGGTCTTTGTCAAAGAAGATTAAAAGTGGATTTTTGATCATCTGTGTAATACAAGTGTTACTTTCCAAAATTAAGGCTTAATGTCTTAATAACTAACACTCATTTGATTTACATAGGTAAAACGAATTAAAGTTGATGGTGTTTACAATTTTTTTTTATTACTAAGTACACTTTGCTTTGAATTAAACTGGACAAAATACATGTCCTCTGCTTTGTGGTGAATTTCAGTTAACAACATGAGCTATACATTAATCTTTGTGCCAAGATGAAAAAAATAAGTTTACACATTAGATTCACTTGTATTTGCTTCTATTACATGTATTGTGTTAAAGTCCCAGAAAAAGTGTCAATGTAAATTTCTAAGTGGTGATAGCTGTTTCTGATTTGATATTACTATTTTATTTTAATTTTTTTTTTTTGGGCAATATTGAACAAGTATTGTTGAGGTGAAGCAGTCTCGATAGATTTAATCATATGTTTTCACAACAAGTTAACAACAACATATTAAAACCAGTTGCTGGGTGTGAATACTATGTTTGTATGTGTTTGTGTAGACGTTTGAAGGCCAGTTCCGCGCGTAATTACGCATTTCGCGGACCTTTGACCTAAGTATTTACTAAGTGAGTGTCATATTTATGAGAGCCAGAGCATATTTGTTTGCAGGGAGGTTGGTTGGCTACTGGCAGAGTTGGTTGAACACCCCCTCCTCTCCTCTCACTCTCTTTCTCTCTCTCTCTCCCTCTCTCTCTTCAGCTGCCGCGATATTTTCCAGCTCTGGAGCCTCAACCGCACAGCTCGATCGATTCGCATTGATTGTCCCTGACGAGCTGCTCCACTTTCTAGCCAATGTCAGCCAGTCTGCGATCGGGAAGGAGAGAAATGAAGGAAAATCTCTGCCGCCCTGGCGGTGTCATTTCCACACACTTGGGTTGGCCGCCTGCCAGCAGACAGGACAGTCGAAAGAGGTGGAGTGGACTCTGGGGCTGAACGAGAGGAGGAACAAAACCAGGAACGGGGTTGAAATCTGTCAGTCTTGCATGTGGATAACCTCTGTTCTCCATGTGAACTGATAAGGAGTGAGTTTACCGTGTGAGGCTTATTTTTGTGCGTAAAGGATGCGCAATGAAAAAGGAAGAGATTTATTTGGACTAGAAATCACATCGGTTACAGCTGTTTAATCACACAGACACAATTACGCATGCTCTAATGTTATTTTTTGCATTTATGTTTATTTTATTTTTTAATTAAGGTCTCTATATAACACAGTGTAAGTTGTTATTCGCCTCTTTCTGGCTACAAAACCAATGGAAGTTAGAAAATATTGGATTGGCGCACATCTTTACTTTCAGAACTTTTTGACTCTTCGTGACTCTTTAATTTAAAATGGATTAATTGTTGTCGCAGTCATCGTGGAACGTATTAAATCTCACAAAAGCCCAGAGCTTTATTCTGAAACATCTCCTCAGTCGTCCTTCTCTCCTCCTGAGCCGCTCGGCTTCTCTCCGTTTATTATGGCCTCAGCTGAAGTGCGCGCACCGCAAAAGTCCAGTTCGGTTTTTCCGCGAAGCTCCAAAAATCTATGAAATGTGTTTGCATGTTCCTCTCTGCAAGCGGGGATGTAGAGGTGGGATTGCAAGGACCGAGAAAGCTGGGGGAACCCACGCGTTCAGCCTCTGAGAAAGTACGCTTTTTCCAAAATAACTGACGGTGAATCATTTTTTTCTTTTCTCATTTGTTATCAACAAGCGGCCACTCTGTAGGATTGTGTTGTCGGAGAATAAGCTTTTTTTCTACCCTTTTCTTTTTTGTCACCATTCTGCACGGCAGGCTGAGAGACGGACCGCTCGGACTGTGGGAGCCCTCCCCTCTGCTCGGATCTGCTTTGGTAGGTGCGAATAAAATGGACCCGTGTTTGCAAATATGCAGATACATGGAAGGGGAGGGAGGAGGGGTGGGATGGGGGGATCATACTTTGTTGAAGTCTGCTGAAAGTTGGGATGTCATCTTCATATAGGATCAAGTTATAGCCGGGTGAACCGGGGGGAATGGCTCTTCTGTGTATCCTCAAATGTGCGACTGCAGACCATATGCTGCCACCGCAGATAGGCTACCGTGCTTTAGATCTGTGGGTCCAGACAAAAGACAGCTATTTTGCTCTGCTTACTCTGAAAATTAAACACCATAAAGCTTTTAAAACCATCGGGTCTGGGGTACTTGGTGATGCTTTGGCACTGTGCTGGGATGAAGGGATATTTTACATCTGCTCTCTGAAATAATTCTTTTTTTTAATTATTTTTTTATAATAAGGCTAGCACGGGTCGGCACAATATTTAACCAAAACGGTTTAATCTAAATCAGCTGTTAATGATGTGCGCTCCAAACTTGACGCTGCCAGTTAATAAAATAAATTAAATCCGCGCGTCACGGGTTTGACAGCACACACTTTTTGATCGCCTCCATGTGTAACTTGAACTTATTTCATTCCCTGTCAACGTTAACGTCCTGTTATCACATTCAAATCTTACATCAGACCAAACCAGACAATGGAAAATCGCCGTTTTCCACTTGCGTAAAAGAGAATTAGCTATGTGAGAAAGTGACTTCTTTTATTCTTAGTGTCATATTCGATTTATTTTTTCTTTGTCTTTTCCGAGCATGATTAGATTAGAGAGAAAGTTGTTGCTTTCATCCCTCCTCTCGGAGACACAGTCATCCCCCCTGCATCGAGATACCAATATCGTTTCCACGAGTGGTCCGTATGTTTGTGAATAATCTGAAGTCACAGTATGCACGGAGTGGTTGTTTTTCTCCTCTAACTTTATGTGTGCTAAGCCTAATTAGGGAGAATGAGACGCAGCAGGTTATGGACAATGGATGAAGCCTTGAGTCTAATTATTGTCTCCAGGCTTTTTAACTTCCTCTGCGTTTGTGCGTCTCGCATGTGTGGATGCGTGCGAGTCCCGTGCACACCGGTGCGTGTCCGTGTGCGCGCGTCAGTCGACAGGAGGTGGGAGGAATAGAGAATGTGAAGCTCACCGTAGACAAGTACAGAGTCCGCAGACAGCGCGTCTGGAGGGAAGAACACTGCATTTGCATTGGACTTCGCCTGAACCAATGCATTAAGCATTCTCGCGTCTCGGGAGGTGTAGTCAGCTCTCCAACTACCTCATAAATCTGCAGGAAGATTAGACAGACAGCGTTTCTCCCTCCGCCGTTAAAAAGCTGACTACCTGGCACCTGCGCATGTAGTGACGTCAGAGGCGGAAACTCATTCAAGAGTTGCTTTAGTGCGCGTGTGATTCACTCATGAACGCACCTGACAGACGCCTCTGTGGTCAGGCACACCAGTTATCTGCCCACAATACATCTTCAGTGTGTGTTGATATTGTGAACTGTTGATAATAAAAACAGTATTTAAGCTCCGTGTAGTGGTGGCTGATGGACAACTTAGACAAAGATCCATGTTTTCTACTTAAATATTCACATTTCAGCCCTGCACCAATTTACCAGAAAGATCATCTGCTGCATCTTTGATTATTAGCTTAATTCGTTTGTTAACAATTAAATGGTTTAGACTAGTTTTAAAGAAAAAAGTCAGAGTTTTCACATTCTAGACCAGGGGTGTCATACATTCCCCAGGCCAAAACCAGCCCTCCAAAGGGTTCAGTCCAGCCCACAGGATGAATTTGCAAAAGGCAAAAAATTACACTCAAGGGTGTCACTGAGTCATGACATGTTGTTTTGATCATAAAGTTAAACACAGTTTACGGTTCCAGATGAATCTTACTTAATGTTTTATGCCTTTGTTGTTCCATGTGATCTGTAAGTTGTAATGCACATGTGTAAACAATAAGCTGAGGCCTAATATTGTTAAAATTGCACTTAGTTTTCTTTAGAAATTTCGTGGATGCTCAGGTTATTTAAATTTTTTGGTTTGAGGATAGTGTGTAGATATAAACCTTTTCATTCATTCAGTAATTTTACTTTTTTGCAGTTAAAGATTAATAAAATTTGGAGTTGTCATGATTATAACTTATTATGCTTTTATTTTACTGGTTGGGTCTTGATGTCAAATTGGACTGTGTGTGGACTCTGAACTAAAATGAGTTTGACACTTATGTTCTAGACACAAGTAAGCATTTATTTAGTTTTCTATGATTCTAAACTTAAACGTCTCTGGCTTTTAGATTAAACAATACATTTGAGGGTGTTATCTTGTGCTTTTGGAAACTCTTTGGCATTTTTCACAATTTTTTGACATTTAGAACCAACAACTAATCAGTTAATCAAGAAGGAAGATAATCATTAGTTACAGCCCCTGTATGTATTAAAGAAATGTTAGTATGTTGAATATCAGCAGGGCCCATATACACAGATATGCTATATTTTATTTAGGATCCATGGCACTGTTACTGTAGTACTGATCTACCCAGAAGACAAAACAAGACACTCAAACATGATGCTGAAGACGAGCCAAAGTACAAACAAAAATAAAGATAAGATTATTCAATAGTTGTCACACATTTCTATTACCATGTCATTAAAAAGGTTAAAACAAACAATAGAGGTAGTGGGTATGATTTGAATAATAGTACAGAGGAGCATGAGCTAAATTTGTACCAAGATAATTACGAGATAATACACAATCAAACAAGAAATGAATGTAGCGTTTACAAGTACGTATTTCCAGTTACATAATTATGTGCAGCCAAAACTTATTTTGTATTTGTGGTTTCTTTTTAAAACTGATCTCACTCAAAATCTAGGTTACATGCAGTGGTAGTTTTCTCCATGTTAACACACTGGAGCACATTCTCTGTTGTTTATGGTTGTAATTACATTCACATATTCTGATTTGATTATTCTCAGGCTTTAAAACAATAGTGGGAAAGATAAACACACACTGGCCTTAATACATATTTTTCTCCACTCCTCCATCACCTATTGATCAGACATCCAACTCATCACCCACTGAAAGAGTCAAACATCCACTAAACTGAATGAGGACTGTCGGGCATTTATACAGGCACCGCTTTTCTTTTCTTTTTTAATTTATTCAACTTAAACTATTGGTAAATGGTCATACGCCTGAGAGAGAAATCTGTAGAAATGCTGTTGTCGGACAGATAAAGTTTGCACCTAATACAAGTTGAGAGCTGCATGTGAATGTTAAATGAGCTGCTCTGGCTTACACAAGTATCATAGTGCTGACAACATTCACCCAGAAGCTCAGTGGCAGCGAGAAAGTACTCATGCTTTTTAGTGCTGTGAATGTACAATCCATTACTACTTTATTCAACAATGAACTTAGCTGAAATTTGGCCTAAATGCTTCACAAAAACTGAAGACCAAGTGTTTGGAAAACCACTTTTTCACCGTGCCTGTGCAGCGATCGCAACCTTTCCCTGTTTTGTGTGGGGTTTTACTTTGCCCTTATCCATCCACCAAGTTGAATGAAAATTGGTGACAGTTTTTTTTGTATAATCCTGGCAGACGAACCAACAAACCAACAGATGCAGGCGATTGCGTCACCTCCTTGGTGGAGATAATAAATTTGACTGATCGATAGAATGAACCTGTACTGCATTTATTTTGACTTTGGGATCATTTCACAGTGTTTTGAAGACATAACCTGCTTTGTCATGGATATACAGAATAATGCCATTGTCATGACAGTGTTATAGTTTATGCAGCTAATTCACTGATAATGAACTATAAGATTCATAAAAGTGATTATGTCCAGGTTGCACAGTCCCATTGAAAACCAAATAGAGCATTCTTCAGCTGAAAGGCGTGGGTACCAGCTCCTCTGATAGTAAATATCAACGCTGCTGAAGTGTCCTTGATACACATGTTCGATTCTAAACAACACGCTGAACTCACATGGACATTGAAGATTTTTTATAAAGCATCAATACTGTTTTCAGTAGTGCAGGAGTATCTGGATAACAGCACATTTCAGGCTGTCTATAAGAAGTAGTACTTTAGAAATTTTTAGTTGTTTGAGAGAGTTTTTTCAGTATGTAATCCTCTTTCTGATGTAGCTGCTACATTTACCCTCACTTATAAAGTATATATATATATGTAGTGAGTGAATTAAACGTGTTAGTATTTATGCAACATCTAGTGAAAAACATTTAGAAATACATGGTAATCTCTAACATATGGCTTTAAGATCATACCTGGAGCTGTTTGATGCTTTGTCAAGAAATGAGTCGTTTCACAAAACAGGCTCACATTAATGGCATGTTGTGTCTTTTCTGAATGTACAGTTGCCTTAGTAATTGCATTAATAATGTGTTATATCACTTCTGCCTTATCAATAATTTGTCAGCAACACTGAACGTATAATAGACCGATAAAATATGTATCGAACGTAAGAGGAAACCCTTTACCCCAAAGCAGCAGTCAGAAAAGGAACAGAGGTGACAGTTGCTTGTGTGTTGTCCATAATGAAGTCTTCATGATGTCAGTCCTCTGAATAATAGCTGTTCCTGCTTAAGTTTTCAGTGTGTTCAAACAGGAGCTCACCAATTATTTTTATGGATGCTGTGATTGCAGGTTCACATCTTGCCTCTTTAGCCACACCCGTGCTCTACAGTCTCCTGCTGAGCTCAGTGGTCGATCTGGGAAAAAAAAAAAAAAAAAAAGCTTCACATGTAGTTGTTGGACGATATTGATCAGTTGGACCATTTATATCCAGATCTTTATCTCAGCTCGCTAATCCTGCAGCACGTTGTTTGCGGATGGATTTTTCAAAAAAAAAAAAAAAAAAAAAAAGGAGAGAAAACAAGAAAAACTCTGGGATTTATTAGAAACAGCTGATATTTACAGTCTGACACCTGATGTGCTTTAATATGGACAGGAGTGTTAAGTCTGTTCACATGCTTAAATGACAAAGTAGCACAAATTACAGCGTTTTGTGGTATCGACACACAGCTAGGAGAGACAGGGTTGTGTTATAGACAGTTCACACGAGGACAAAAAGCTGGTGAGGGGATCAGGAGAGTCATGACGTTGATTAGCCAGAGGCTGTACTGTACGGCACATTTGGAGTTGATGGAGATGAAAAGAATGGAATTCAGATGTATACAACACACCGTGCAGGAAGGTGTGAGTGTGGGTGTTTGTGTAAGTGGCCCTGCTTTTATTTGCTGTGGCACGAAAGCCTGTTTAACAGTCTGAACACAGAATCAAAGAGACGGACGTTCAGAGACTTGAGTTTTTGTCAGGTATCTCAAATTACAGTTGATGCATATAAATAAAAGAGTACTGAACAGATGGACATAGGAGAACGTCCTACTGCGAGGCCACAAAATGTTATTATCTTGAACTTGTACTTACTTATACAGTGTAACTAGCTGCTTATTTGCTTATATGTTAAAATGTCTTGTTTTAAATCACTTATTTGTATCTTTAACTTGCCTTCAATGTGATACAACGCTGTCAAAAAGAGCTTCAAAGACTGAGAAATCAAAGCTCCGACTCATCCTCATTGCACTAGTGTTCTATACTGCAATACAAATAAAACCCACGCTTATTTGTGAAATCAATATTTTATTCAAGAAACAATAAATGTGTTGTTGCGGTATCGTCATGCAGCAGGTGTTGCTTGGATTGACGCAAAGCAGAACTCATGAAAAGCACTGTGTCACATCACAATGATATCCACACTCGGAAAAAAAAAAAAAAAACAGCAGTGACAGTCCATATTTTAATTTCAAAGACTTTAAAACTGTCATGTCATCAGCCCGTTCGAGGCAGGGTATGATGTCCTGGATAAATTATAATGTTACAGCTGATCAGTGCTATTTTTGAAGCTGTTTTCATGAACTGTTATTGCCAAGTTTGTCACTTTGTAGATGACTTAGAAACCCATTTATTCTGGTTATATTGATAATGTGCCAGGTCATTAATTATGTAGAATACTTTTAACACATTTACTGCATTTAGAGCATTGATGAAACAGTTGCATCAGAGATATTCTCCCGGGCTGTGATAAATCAACACAGTGTAGTGGGCCCGCACGATATGAGGAAAATCAGCTATGCGTGATAGCCTTCACTACTGAGATGATGACATGTTTGCAATAAACAAACTAACTAATCTCACAATTACCGCTATATTTACACTCAATTAATCCAAGTGAAGCTTGATGAAATGAGGAAAAGAGCACTTGTTTATTTGAAAGTGCCTAATTGATACTCAGAATACATATTATTGGAGTTTTTTTTTACTTTTTAATTTGACTTGAGAGCCATTTATGAGCGTCTCTGTTAAGTTTCGTGTGAGATTTAAATGTACATTGGTTTTCAGTGATGTTGACCCATAAAGACCCAAACATCCACATGCGAGCAAAACCATATACTGATCTAAAATTATTAATAACTTCTGATCCACTAATCTTATCAATACAAGTAAATAACTGATATAAAATGCAGTTTGCCGTCTTTTCATGGTCATCGGATATGAGCCATTTGGACGTTCAGAGGCTTCATAGTTACCATGGAAACACTGTCATCGTCTACAACGTTGATTGACCAGTAAAACCCATGGAGTTGAATCAATGACAGTGGATGGACACGCTTGTTTTTATGTTCAGTTGATATCTTAGCTGAAAAAGTCAATTTTTTTTTTGTTTTCTGTGTTTTTGATAAAATAACCCTCAACTTTACTCCGATCTTTAATGAACATCTACATGATCAGCAAATTAAATATAGGAAAATACTTGATTTACACTGGAAAAAATGCAAAATAAGGAAGATAATATTATAGTCAATGGTAATAAATCACTTAGGAAAGGTTAAATATTGAGAAAAATTCATATAGGAACTGCCACAAAAGTAGCACTGGCTCTTTATGGGTAAATCAGTATTGATATCTCTGAAAAGGCCATATTGGTCAGTCCCATGTACAAATACCTGAGCTACCTGTATGTACCACTTTTCTAAATGCACAGGTGTTGGAGCTGAAATATAACACTCAATTTCCCCCTGTTTTGAGAGTGTAAAATGTTGAAGAATGCATAACTTAGAAAAAACCTGACCCACTGTATACATCCGCTTTCAGACTCTGTATTCTATAAAACCACAAAACCCCCATGTATTACTCTGTGATGATTTGCAATACTGTTACGCACTCACCCACAGCTGAGAAGAGAGATGCAGTTAGTGTTGAGATGCTTTTGGGAAACCGGACCCTGGTCAGTGCTGTAGTGGGAGAAACTGAAACTATGGGGCTGAGGGGCTGTGGAGCTGGCTCTGGTTCGCTGGCGCCACATCCCCCTGAGCTGGTGAGAATGTGGGGGCTGTGCTCTTGCCTTTGAAGCTTTACCTCCCACTAATTCTGGCCTTCCAATTTCCACACACTGCACAGACACCCCCCCCCCATCCTCTCCCCCTCCCTTTCCCTTTGTTTCCCTTATAAGGACTGGCCCGGCCATTTCCTCAGCTTTTCTGTGGGAGGTGGTATGCTTGTTTGTGAACATGGACAGGTCAGGAGAATAGCGGCATAGTTTTCTTTTCATAGATGAGCAGTCACTGGAATCTTACGGTAAAAGCCTCTGTATGCATGTTCTCCTGGTCACTGGGGAGTTCCCAACACAAGCCCGGTGAACTCTCTTCACAGAATCCCAAAAGCAAGTGTGTGTTCCAACATTTTTGCCTAATTATGTCATTCTACAGGTTGGGGTTTGGTGACATCATGTCTCCGTGATTAAAAATCCAGTTTCAGACAAATGCTTGATTAGTACACTTAGTGACAGCCATAAACCTGACTGATTGTTTCAAAGAGCTGTAAAATGAATGAAAACTCTTTTAAGATTGATGGTTAAGAATGCTTAATCAGCCCAGTCACCAGAAAAAACAAATGGCTAATGTATATTTCACTAGTGACACATCTGTGGTGTAGACCTACCTTCACCCACTGGTAACTGTACAGTTGTACAGTGCCTGTTTACTTACTGCTACTCACTTGTTTTTTTTTTTTTTCTTTGCTGCACAAGTATATACTAATGATCACATGAAGCTACTCACACTGACAGTGTGTGTATGTGTATGATGATGTCTAAAATGTCAATATCTGTTTTTTTTTTTTGTATACTGTTCTATGATCCACTCAAACCATATGGGAGACTGTTAACAGAATGGCCCACTGTGGGATAAATAAAGTTATCTATCTATCTATCTATCTATCTATCTATCTATCTATCTATCTATCTATCTATCTATCTAT
>JAPQRP010000008.1:7713720-7732211 GCA_037367295.1 Apogon hyalosoma
TATCTATCTATCTATCTATCTATCTATCTATCTATCTATCTATCTATCTATCTGTCTGTCTGTCTATCTGTCTGTCTATCTGTCTGTCTATCTATCCGGGACAGGCTCCAGCACTCCCACGACCCTCTCAAGGACTACGGGGTTCAGAAAAGGAATGAATGAATGAATGAATGAATGAATGAACAAATGAATGCACATTTGTGAAAATCACAACAGCATATAACCTCAGTGGCCTTTGTCATTTAATTTACTGCTACTTTTTCACCCTTCCTCAATAAGTAGCAGGTGGTTGAGATGAATAACATTTACAAAAAAATCCAGGATTTGGGCACCACAGAGCAGTGCTTTAGTTAGGGTTAGGAAAAGATCATGATTTTGCTTATATATGGCTAGTCTTTGCTGACTTTATGAAACCGAGTCCTTATATCTCTCACTAATTTAAAGGGAAGTGCTGTCAATGCGTTAAGCTGGTCGTATCGTTATGTAGTTTAATATGTCTAATGTCTGAGACAGCATGACTGGTGAAAAGACAATACTGACATCCATATCTATAAACTATGAAATGAAACATATTTTGCCCTAGAAACATTGAGATTATGCACATTCCAGTTTTGCACAAATATACAATGGAAAACTTTTTATTGTGGTGAAAAGGCTGTTCTAATAAAGGATGGGCTTTGTTTTTATTTTCTCATATACTGTATCATAGGGGTATACACTCGGATCAGTGACTGTGTAATTGTTAGTCAATAAATTCAATATTTCTTAAATGAATAAGCTGCAGTCTGGTCAACACAATTTCTATGTAAAGCATAAGTATTCATACGACAGTTAACTTTCATGAGGGTCTGGACATAAAAGTGTGCTTAAGGATGATAGTCCTAACATGGGTTTTTAGTTCAGCTTTAAAAGTAGCTGCGTAGGTTGACAAATCAATCAATTTTCCCTAAATATGATTCATTTGGTTTTGTTAAACCTAAGTTCACATGCTCTATCCTTCAGTCCTCTCTCTTTACTAACCAGTCAAAAAGCTCCAGGGGAGCAGGTGTTGCTTCACTGATCAGGAGTCTGTGAAGTCTGATTTGTAGACTGATGTGTTAAAAGAAGAAGCATAGAGAAAATATTGAGAGTTTGTTATAGATCATATTTTTATAGCTGGCTGAAGGTTATTTTTTAAGGCTTTGAGTAGTTTGAACTGAGAGACTCAAACCTGTATCTTTATGTAATTTTGTCTTATATCTTCACACATGACCTATGAACATGAACAAGTGTGAAATAACATTTTAAACAAAGGTAAACAAATAAAACAAAGCAACAAAAGGTTCTTTATTAGCTCATCTGATGGGGTTTGTACCACTTAACCACAATCCAGCCTAGATCAGATTCATCCCCTCTTTTATCTCTCTGTCTGACATCACTGCAACTAAAATAACACTGGTCTCCACATAAAAAAAAAAAAAAACCCTCCAGAGTACAAGTAGTGAAACCTTACAAGAAAAATTAAGTCAAAATGCTGGTTGGCTGTAGTTTCCAACATACAGTCTTGGGTCAAAATGGGAAATTCTGACAATTAATGAGAGAATGGGTTTTACTAAAAAGGCACGATTGTCTCAGAGCTCCCAGATCTACTTCAAAACACTGTCTGTATATTACAATACATTCACTTTTCAGCTTTAATCTAGTGGAAGTTATTATTATTATTATTTTGATTATGGTGTAAATTGTGTAATAACACTTTATCATATACATATAATATCAACTAATCAGCACTTTTGTTATTTGTTTTCCATTTCATCTTTTTAAAGGATGTAAGATTTAGCACATTTAATCTCTGACACATATAAATTGTAGACCAGCGTAATTTGTCGGTTAATTTCAAGTTCTTAAATAAAACTTTTGTATTGTTTTGCAGATGATGTAACCTGTAGCTGACCCATGTCTCTCCTCTTTCCTGTGTAAAGTTTCCAGATTGCCCATGGAAGAGCGTGGATGAGGGCTGAGCTGTAGTGCGGGCAGTGGGCTCCGGAGCCTGCCTGGTAGACCAGTCCGTCAGGGTGAGGCCTTACTCTCACCGGTACGCAGAACGGACGGAGAACACGGAGGAAAGGTCTTCGCTCCCCCTCCTAGCTCACCCCTGTCCCCTTTCCACCCTCACCCCCAACCCGGGCACGTACGCTCTGGACCATGTCTAGCGGGCTGTCGGAGGGGGGCCGGACAGAGGACCTGGAGCGGAGTAGCTGCAGACAGGACTCTCCCATCGTAGAGCGCAGGAACCGCAGTGGCATCATCAGTGAGCCCCTCAGTAAGAGCCTTAAGAACTCCCGCACCCTCTCCCAGTACACAGCCGTCTCCTCTGCTACTACCAATGGACACAAGGACAATAGTGAGACTAAGGCCAAACCCCAGCCACCCCCTCAACCCCAGCCCACGGTCTCTGCACTGACAGCAGCCAAGTTGGACCGGACCCTAGAGCAGGTTCTGGAGGGACAGAACGGCCTGCTGCACTTTGCCCAGGCAGCAGCACTCTTAAAGCGGGCCGGTATGGAGCACATGCTCCTGCCTGGGGGCATGGGAGTGGGAGTTGGCGGTGGTGATGCAAGCTCGGGGGCTAGCGACTTGGAGGGTACGTCTGTCACGGACGCCGTAGGTGGTCCTGTTGACTTCCCATATGGAGTAGGGGGTGGCTTCCCCTTCAACCCGGGGCTTTTCATAATGACGCCGGCTGGAGTGTTTCTGGCGGACAGCGCACTACACATGGCTGGCCTGGCTGAGTACCCGGCACAGAGCGAGTTGGCCTCTGCTATCAACTCCGGTAAAAAGAAGCGAAAACGTTGCGGCATGTGCCCACCTTGCCGACGGCGGATTAACTGCGAGCAGTGCAGCAGCTGCCGGAATCGCAAAACAGGCCACCAGATCTGCAAGTTTCGCAAATGTGAGGAACTGAAGAAGAAGCCCTCTGCTGCTCTGGAGGTAAGAGGATAGTAGTCGTGATGTGATGGTTTTTTTATTCCATGCCTCAGTTTTACCACAAAAAACTCAAACCGGAGAAATCACATTAAAAGGAAAAGTTCAGCATTTTGAGTTATGGGAAAATCAATAACTGTCATGCCAGAATATGAAGTTGGAGCCAGCAAGACTGAAAACACAGAAGCAGTGAGTGTGTCTCTAGTTAATGACCGTGCTCATCAGCATCACTAAAGCTCACTTATTAACATGTATGGAGTGTTCATTAACTCTCCTAAGTGTGTGTTTGTTGATGATAGTGTCCTCTACATAGAGTGTACTGAGGCTGTTATGGATGCAGGAAACAGACAGTCCAGGGAGATGCTAATTTTTTAAGGTACAATCTGTTCGCACATTGTAAATAAATTAATTGATACATGCAAATGTCCTCACATATGTTAATGGATTTAATTTGACATTTTCAATCAGCTCCAGTCCTGAGAGCATAATAGAGATCTGTTTTGATGCAGAATTCTCCTATTGCCTGGTTCATACCTGAATGTGAGTCTCCTTTAAGGGGAGTGGTACAGGGGGGTTTTGGTGGAGTAAAGCTCCACTAGCACAGAAATGACAGGTGGTGAGGAGTGTTGAGGTTATGTGCAGGGTAGGCATCCGCTATGGGGTTTCTTTAATCTGTCCTCCACCCTGCCCACATCGCTCAGTTACAGTTGTTGCTCATTTAATAGCTAAAAGATTTTTTTTCATCGCATAGTAGCACAGTTCATCGGAGCATTTTGTGTTTGTACATATGGACATCCGGCTTTACTTGAAGAATGTAGCACATGGAGGCTCTGTTCCTGTGAATATGTGTACAGTATGTATCTGTACCTAAGTGTACATGCATGTGTATGTTTGCGTGTGTGTGTACATGTAACGGCGTCCATCTGGCCACAGAGCTGTCATCTGGAGCACCAGGTGTCAGTGTGGCACATGCGCCCCCCTTTGCTGATGCCGTCCTTCTCTCCAGTGACACTCCTGCTGCCTAAATTGCCCTCTGAACTTCCTGACTGAACACTCAGCTGCCTAACTAACCCTGTCTGTGGTGACAGAATGACCAATCATGAAATCAATTTCAGCAGATGTTCCATCTCAAAGGAAATAAACTTTTGTGATCAATGGATAATAGTGTCATTTTGGCGTTACATAATAAATTGATATGTAACACAGTGTGAACACGAACCATCTGAGAGGCCTCTGGTCTAATTGACACTGTGTGTATAAACTGGATCTGTGCTTCAAACTGCTAATGGCTTCATTTCTTTCTCTTTCTGATGTTGATTGAGGATGACAGCTTGGCCTCTTGTTTGCAGGCTGAAAGGTTGGTTGTTCAAACCCCATGTGCTGACTTTGGCAGACCACAGTGAAATGCGGCTCAAAGGGATAGGGGGACTTCAAGACTTATTTCCTTTTGACGCAGAGTGATAATAACTTAGGGAAGCCTTTTTATATCTCTGAAATCATGACTGAAGTTCTAATTTTGAAAGCAGACAGTATATTACAGGGTTAATGGATAATAGGATCTGAACAGAGATTTACATATACACTGTTGCCCGTGAAGTTGGAATAAAATATTTTACCTCTTTTTATGAATTGATTGTGACAACGTGATTTATTTTTGATAGCTAAAGTGTAGCTGGGACTCAGTATGTAATTATTACTGATGTGTATGAATAGGAAGAAAATGAGGAATGTGTCTGTAACCAAAATTATTCCAACTTAAGGGGCAACAGTGTATATAATCCTCTCCTACATGTATGAATGTTTACATGCTGCTAACGTTAATGTTCGCACATGCACGCATACACACATTTCTAATATGCTATCTAACATCTAAATAATATCTGGATATCATATGATAAATATACATTTTACTTTAGAATATCATCATCTTGGGTTTTATCAGGCTGTTAATAACATATCAATACAGTAATTATGAGCTAACAAAACAAACGACAATGTTTTAGCAATAATCTTCATACAATATAACACTAAATGGAGATGTGGTTTATTATTAAATAATAAAAAGAAAAACTGTAAACAATTTCTTAATCATTCATAAAGAGTAGCATTGTGCTTTAATAGTGTGATATTAAAACATTCATGAAAAAGCCTGGATTTGTCACATGTTGAGAATAAGATTGATGTGTCTGAAAATCAATTTTTTAGTGTCGTATTGTTCAGCTGCAAATTTGATGAGAGGTTTCATTTGTCTTTGGTGATGATTCACCACAACGGTGAAATGTGTCATTCTGCTATGTAGGTGGTAAGTCTCAACGTCTGTAACAGAAATAATTCAATTTTAATTTATGATTTGCAATTGATGTTGTCATGGCAGTTAGCCCGATACCAGTTGTTCACACCAGTGATGCCAAACTCAAGTGGGGGGCCTTTGAATATTCATGATTGTTGATATTGATGTAGGTCATCATGCTGCTTTTAACGTCAAAGACTACAGATTTTGCCAGTGGCCACCTCTTAAGAGCAGAACAGCAGGCTACCATAGACCTGCCAAATCTCCCTTTTCTTGAATAACTTATAATAGCAGTCATATTATTGTTCTTAAGAACTGGAAATCCTGTAATTACCTTGCGCAAATTCATAACATCTCAAAATGATTTTAGCTTCTCCTTTTCATACCATAAACTGGAAGTAAATGTAACATTCAGTGTACTATTAAATATTAAGAAAACATATTGACCTTGTTTAAGTTTAAATGTATAAAACAGGAACTTTACCTCCTAAAAATGTTTGTTTTACTTGATTGTTTCATTGAAGAAAATGTCATTTCTACATGGAGCAGTAGTTATAATGTTGATGTTAAAGTGTCTTGTCTTGCTCCTGTTGCTTGACTCCTCCTTCCAATAACTGTGTGATTTTATCAAGTTTTATGCCAGTTTCTGTAAATGATCTTGCATATGATGTGCACAGATACACCCCAAAACACTCCTTAAGATACTATTGTCGATGAAATGCCTCCTAAATTTCTCTGTTAAAGGGTACCTGCAGTGAATTATCATTGCTACCAATTTCAAATGATCATGTATAATTCTAGCAGTGCTGTCAGGTAACTTTCGTCATAGTCAGTTGTCAAGTATGCGGCAGTACTAAGTCTCTAGGACAGTAGTGGAGCAAGCATGAACACGTGCGTTCCACTCAATCTTGCTCACTGACCGCTACTTGTTTACTTGTACTCCATCATCAGAAAACAGCGACAGTATGTAACTTATGGCCAGCAATTTCTGCTCCCCATAGGTTCTGCCCCTGCCCATAATTCATTTAATAAAAAGGTCAAGTGTGGTGCATTTATGGCAATTTTTTTTAAACTGAATTTGTGCCTTTTGCTTATAAGTAATACACAAAGCACAATGAATGTCATAAGCATGACTAGTACAAGTACACTTTAAGTAATGGATGTGACTGCCCCTTGGTTCCTCTCAATAATTAATTGTTCTTTATCCACTAGCTGCAATTGAAGACTAGCCGTGTGCAACCACTCATTAAAAAAAATCTGGCCTGGATCCATTAGAATGTAGCAAATATGAGCCAATTTGCAGCATTACCTTTTATTAAATAAATCTCACTTTGAATTGTGACAGAAAAAAAACAAAACATTTAAGGAAAATCTGAAAGTAATGATGCTATACTATACTGCGAGGATTAAGTATGGTTTTTGATATATTTGATTTTAACATTTTGGCTGTGAGGCTGTAGCAGGTGCTTGTTACATCTTAGATGGCTCTGAACTTGAAGTGGTTTTGTTCTTATTTGACAAATCAGAATCTTTCATTTGTACTCCTTACTGTCCTGTATATTGTGGAGTTCCTCAGGTGTCAATATTCAAAACACTTTTTATTTTTACTATATATGCCCCTATTTAGACACATAAAATTTCACCCCACTGCTACACTGATGACACACAGATATCCCCCAGTAAAGGTTACAAATGATCTAACATATTAGATAATGGATGTCAGCAAATCTTCTGAAATGAAACTGTTTCTCAATATTCAGTCCCTTACGTGAATTTGGTGACCTTTGACACTAACCCCTTTGAGAAACACATTAACAGCTGAAGAATATTCCTAGGAAACAATCAAAACTAAGTTTTAATGACACTCATACTGTCATCACTGCTTTTATTTCCTAATGGTTGGACAACTGTAATGGTCTTTTAAAGAGGATGAATCAGAACTTATAAAGAGGCTCAAAAATTGTGCAAAATGTGTCAAAGTGGCACTTTGACGTCAAGCATAAACCAAGAAGAAAGAATACATTACTTCAGTTATAATGGTCTTACTCTGACCATTTATTTTAGGATTTTACCTATTATTTTTTTAAAGATTTTTAAGGTCTTGTCCCAGAACATATGAGAACTTATGTCCTTTTTACCAATCGTTGTGCTGCCTGAGTTCCTCAGGCAGGAATCTGCTGACCTGACTTTTCCACCTCACACTGAACGAATAAAGGGGATTGAATGATCGCTGTTCAGGCTCCTCAGCTGTGGAACAACCTGCCTGAGGAACTTCAGCTCACCACATCAGTATCTTCTGGAGATTTAGTTTCACTGAAAGGCTTCCTTATAAGTTTTCATTGTTATGTTTATTTCTCACTTTGTACTTTACTTGTACTGTACTTTACATTGTATTTTTAACTGTACACTTGAGTCTTTCACTGCTGGAGGATAAAGTTAAAGTTTCAACCAGTTTACACTTCACGTGTGTTTTATTTATGTTCTCTTTGGTAATCAATTATTTTTACTCTTATTCTTTTTTCAGTCCTGATGCTTGCTAATTTACTCAGACTGTATTTCAAGGAGACAGGGTCTTATGAAACCTTCACTTTATTCATTTTTTGAACTGGTAGAAAACACAGATCACTCAGATTAATGGTTGTTAATGCATCAAACAAAATGGATCTCAGCAGGGTGTGAGAGATTTAATTGTGCCACAGATGACATGAAATTATGTCATATCATCAGAGATAAATCGACCTGTGGAGCTGATGATGGTACCTAATTCCTAACAGTGTTTGGTGTTAAATGTTTTTTAAAATTATTAAACTCCATAAATGCCATGTACACAGCTGGCGCTCGAGTATCTACTCACTCAGAGATTTGAAACCTAACCATGATCTCGGTCACCTGACGACAGGCAAGAAACAAAAGTCAATGTAATCCCTGTTATAATCCTCTAAATTTAATATTCCTGCTCATGCTCCTGATGGTATAATTCTGGATATTTTGTGGTACAATTAAAATCAACCAGGTCTGACACATGCAAGTAAAAGACTTTGAAAGCAGTTTAATGTTGGTCAGTTAACGATAGCTGATACTTCACCTTTAACTCAGTTTTATACTTGTAATACTTCCGTCTAGCCGCTGTATGTATTCATTGATTGACTGAATGAATCTACATTAAAGTGTCCTTCACTTGTTTGGTTGCTGAGCCCATATGAGTTTAAAAGATGCTTTAACAGACAGATGCAGACAGAAAATGTCTTGTAATATTGAATTGAGGGTCCTGTCTCAACATTCCTAGCATTGTCGATAAATTTTGCCAAAACAAAAGTCTTCACATTACAGCCCAACTTAAGATATCAGCATCAAAGAGGCTTAATGTTAATGAAAAATCTAGGAGTAAGACAAAACTATCAGTTTGTTTAATGGAAATAAGATATAGATGATATATTTAAAAAAGAAAGCATATAAAAGTAAGTAAAACCTGCAATGAATAATCCGACATTAATCAAATTATTACTAATACAAAGTGAAATAAGTTTTGTTTCATTTCTTTACCACATTAATAGCTCATACTTAATAGAACAGTGGTTTTGTGATGTCATCCATTCATCAGCTTCTATAAATCATGTCTTTCCTCTAATGAATTAATGAATGGAAAAAAAAATGTACTTACACTAAAACTAAATAAAAGTAAGCTAACGCCAGTCATTTCATAAAATGAAATGAAAACTACTAACTAAATACAGAACCAAATTCAAAACAGTACTTAAAAAAACTATACCTCTACTTTAGACTTTCTTTTTTCGCATTAAACTAATCCTTACGTAAACAGTCCATACCACAGTGTATTTATTCCCAGCGCAGAGCTCTGACAGCACTACAACATTTTCAATTTTGCCTGCTTTTTATTTGTCCTCATGCGCTCATACATTTCCCATTAGCAGTCCAATAGCTGTCTCAAATGGCTTTGTTATTAAGTCAACAGCTCTTGTTCAGCAGGTGATTAGATCAGAGAATAAAGCTGGGGCCTCGCTGTCAGTGAGCGTGATGTCATCAGTACAAGCTAAATGTCAGATGATGAGATTCATGGCGGAGGTGCTGTGTCAGGGACGAGGGTGGCGGATGGAGAGTCAGCAGTAAATCCCAGGATGTCAATAATGGGTAGATTATGTTCATACACATAGTAGAATGTTGTAATTCTCTAAACAGGAAGCTAGTGTTAAAGTTAATCCTGCTTATTTTGAAAAACGTTAGCAACACCTGGTCCAGGAAAGCAGAAGAGTCCACAGTAAACCACGGTGAGCCTCAGCTGTAGCTCAAACATCCCCTGAGCGCCACATTCCCGTCTAATCAAAGATAGCGTGGCACATCCCGCGTCAGTGTCGCTAAAGGGACACAACGTTTTAGCCTGTGTCTTGTGGTCAGTTCTTCCGGTAGTTTTCTGTGGCTTGTTTTGACTGTTTCCTGAGTAAAATCCTGGATGAAATACACTGTCTTTGTCTTACGTTTGCATTGAGGGTTATGTTCACGCGGGTGAGTGTACGAGTCTGTGAGCATATGCGTTGGTACACAAGTGGAGTCCAGCAGCAGTGTGCTTATTTTAAGGGTGTTGACGTTTTCCATTGAAAGCTCATGGCAGCTCAAAGAGGAGCGTAAAATTGGCAAGTGAGGGGGAGTTAGCATGCTGAGGCCTTTGCCACCTCATAGCTCACTGGCTGAAGATGTCTGGATTTATTCTGGGAATGCTACATTTGAGAGAAATAAGTGGGAAGGCAGTTCTTCTCTGCTCTCTGTCTGAATACCCTCCAGTGGTGTCAGTCTCAACGTTGCTGTTCCACACCAAGAAAAAGAAACAGAGTCGGGGTTACAAAGCTGTAGTGTACCTTGTTTTCACTTGTATGCCAGTGTAGTTTTTACATTCAGGATGTAGGCCACTGTATCTGTCGGTGATATTTTAAAACACAAGATAAGTTAGAACTTACAAACGTTTTCTTAAAGAATAATGTAATCATTAAAGGAATAAATTAGTTTTGGGGTCAAATAGAGCCAACACCTGGACTTGGCAGCATCGGACATGCTGTCCAGTAGACGTTACTCGTATCAGACACATTGACATGGGAGTAGCATATTCCCTCATGGTCTTTGCTGCCTCCCAGACACCGTACACCAGACCGTCAGGACAGCAGAGGCACATGCAAACTGACAGGCATGCAGACTGACACCGAGACACATGGATCTGTGGGCAAGTTGCTGGGCAGACAAAGAGACAAGTTGGAGTGGACAGGGAAGTCTGAGGAAGACGAGGAAGCAAAAAAAAGAGAGAGAGATAAGTAAGCAGACAGGCAGTCAAGGTGTTGTACTGTAGACTGACATCAGAATTAAGCGAACAGTATTTCACTGTAAAGATGACATGGTATCATTAGTTAAAAACATCCCTGAGCTGCTGGTGGGCCAGTCATTAAAAGACTGCAACCACACATCGCTTAACAACTGTGTCTAAAACTTTAATGATGATTCAAAAAGTTGCCAAAGATATCAAGTTTGGCACAAAGTATGCACATGTAATTGGATGGTGAAACTATGCTTGAATCTTTAACTGGGGATAAAACAAAGCATGGATGAAAACAGCACAGACATTAGAGTTCTAAAGAAGGTTCAGTCAGCTCAGTATCAACTGTATGTTTTGTTTCTTGCTCTTGTCCAACCTTCATTCATGAGCCACCTGGTTTCCAGCAGGTTTTGACTTTGCAGAGTAATTCTTGAGTGGGTTATTGGTTGGATCATGTTCCCACTGCAGGTGAACTCCTCCACAATTAGTTTCCAACCAAACCTTCATCAAAAATAATCAAATGTTTCAAACAAACAACTTAAAATAAGTATGCAGCCTACCGTTTTTTGTTTTTTTTGTTGTTGTTGTTTGTTTTTTCAGGTGAAATAATATCTAAACAATGAAGTCATACCTGGGTTAATTTTATTTTAAGTAAGTTTAGCAGACAAAATAGCCTCATCTGTATTTCAGAGACTATTTTTAACTCTCTGGCTATGACCTGTTTACATGCAGAAAGCATCAGACCTGAAATGATAAAGAAAAGACTCTTTTAGTTTATTGATTTTTTTTAGAACAAAAAACACACACGACAGAAACAACAAATAAACAAAGAACAACAGAAAACACTATTCAGACTAAACTATCCGTACAGCCCTCATGCTCAAACAATTCCTGATCAGAATGGTCGACAAAAGACTCATTTAAAGTCTGTTGTCTTTGAACCAGTGAACACTGATATGAAGATTTTTACTCCATTTATCATCATCCAAACTTGCAAATTCTTCATATCATCACTGACATACTTACATGAAACATTGGCATGAGAAAATAATAAAAGGTTTAATCTGGTTAAATTTGATGTAAGTCTGATGTTGAAGCTTCAACCCTTTTGGCTGTGAGATATGTTTATTTGCCCAGTAAGAGAAAATGTAACATATTTACATATCAATCACAATTGACTTCTGGAAGGGAGAACAAGCTTGGGAAAATGCCTCCCCCTTCAGCTAGACAAACACAGTGAGTGTTTATGCCAGCTGGAGGTCACTGGTGTTTTGATTCACTTGTTTTAAAGGTTTACTTTTCTGCTCCTGTGAACCGCAGACAGTTTTACATCCTACATACAGAGTGTGGAGATGCGTTTGCTTCATTGTGCCTTTTTTTTTATTTTTTTATTTTTTTATTTGTGGGTGTCCATAAGGGAATCCTCACAGTCGTTGATAAAAAAGCCATGAAACAATAACCAGAATGCTCTATGATGCCCTGGAGCAAAACACAAGACGGCTTAAACAGACTTACAGTGATTTGCATGAGTAACATCTAACACAGTACATTGTACTCTCAAAGGTATTCCACGTTGTGCTGGACTTAGTTTAAGAAGCACTTAGTCTGAAAAGATAGGTTGAGGCCCTTCTGTGCTCTTCTGGCATGTTACGCAGAAAATGTTTAGTAAGAAGAAAATGCTTACCTTCTTTCAAAAACAACATCCATTGATTTTAGTGATTGGCTACTTCACACCCACAGATCCCATCTGTTTGAACCTGTGCAATCAGTGCTTGTGAAAGAAGAATTTTCTATTCCTGAACTGCTGCCATTTTTCCATTGATTGCACACGTCTGATAATGACAAAAAAAAAAAAAAAAACAGCATTTACAGTTAAATCAGAGGATGTGTTATTTGCTTCCCACACATTACGTCATGGTCAGTCCAGCCTTTCCAGGTTTTTGACATCTGTGGCAGCGCCAGATGTTGCTGTCCTCTGCCTGTCTTCTTAACAGCTGAGTGCTGCTGCAGAAAGGTCACCACAGAGATGGACGAGGGGCTAAATATATTTAACACGCAGACCATAAAATAATGCGAGCAATCTGTTGGTGGTTAACCTCCACTTCCATGTCCTACACAAATTCAGTTGTGCCAGTGAGAAATTTCTAAATATGGATCTACTCTGTGAGCGAATGTTTAGTCAACATCAATATTGAAGACATTTTTCAAGCAGTGTGACAGTATTGTATCACTAAAAGGAGAGTTAAAAGTCTTTATAAAAATATCAATTTAGCCACTAAATGTTTTCTGTAAATGTTATCTTTCAAAGCTTTCTCTTCAGAGCAATAGTTACATTGGAATTAGGGCTGCACGACATAGTAAAAAACTGACACTGTGAATTTTTTGTAATCCTGTAATATATATTACGATATGAAAAAATATTCAGGAGGATATAATAGCTATGTGGAGCCGACGTAAATGGTCAAACAAATTAGTTGTGTTTCCTCTGGTTCTGGTAACAGGTGCAAGGCACTACTGACAGAGAACATGTGTTTGAGTATCATCCTTCATGGAGCCTTAATAATTCCAGATAACTGACGTTGCTTTTCTTTTTGCCACCAAGTCTTCATTTTCAGTGATTTTCTCTTGTCCATTGCTCATTTTTCAATGTTGTCGCTCCATGTGCAGGGGCGTGGTCTGATTCGGCAAACTGATTAAGAACGACTGTGATTGGTGGATCACTGTGCGCAGTGTGTGTCAGGTACCCTTGAAATTAGATGAGAACACGTTGAGTTTATTTGGTTCCTACATTGCAGGACTTGCGATGTGACTATTGTGCACACGTACATCGCAATGACAATGCTCAAACCATATATTGTGCAGCTCTAATTGGAATATACATTATGCTTCTTGTTCTGAGGTCGATGAGAAAAAAAATCACCTTATGAGCTTCAACTAGAAAGTGATTAGCTTAGCCATTGCACAGTATTTACACTGAAAACACCATGTTAGCCTGGCTATACTAAAAACTCAAACCTGTAATATGTAACCACAGTAAAATATCTAAAGACTAGACCTGTTTTACGTATTTTGTTGATGTACAGTATGTGCTTATGTCGACTCAGAGAAATATGTAATTTATTCAATATGACAGCCCCTTTCTTTTGGTCTCCTGTCAGTGCTAGTATCTGCATTAATACTTAACGTGATAAAACTTTAATGCCTTATAGTCTGTAAACATGATTTTTGCCTGAGTTATGTCAGATAGAGTTTCATCTGATGTGCTGTTGAGAGCAACAGCTCCAGCGTTATGACACTACTTAACAACGTCATCTTCCACATCTTTGACTGCGAGATGCTTAGCGGCAGAAATTGCATATTGTACATTTAAAAGCTTAACAAATGAGTACACAGACTGAAATTAGTGTAAAGCTGCATTTTGGCATGGAAATAAATATTAGATGTATCTTTCATTATAAAATGAGGCAACATCTGGAATAGCTGATTGATTCAAATTTGCATCAGCAAACAACTTTAATACATTTTTGACATTTTGGAAACGGATTTGAAATTGATGTGAACTGGCACATGCGTAAGTGGGCTACGAATGTCACCGTGGTATTTTAATGTTTCTGCTGTCAGATTATTCCTGATTGAGTCAATTTAACAAATAAAGCACAGTGTGGGCCATATTTGGTTGAAAGTACCGGAATAATTACCTTGTTTGAAGTCTTTTCACCCAAGCAATTTTTGTCAGCAGGAGTTAACTTTCAAAATGAAAGTAAATGGAACCTGCGGAGCACAAACCCTGCTGTCATTCAGTTTCATGTCCAGGTTGGAACAATAGCATTTAAAAGAACAATGTTCTAGTGATTCAAGGGTAGAGGGATGGTTTAAGTGGGTCTGAAAAGTAATTAGGCCTGGTAGTGTTTTTGGTTTCAAACAAACTTCTACAAACTAATGGGCCATTTGCCTCTGAGCAAAACTCATAATTTCACTGCAGCTGTGCGAGAGAAGGCTGCCAAACAAGATGCAAGATTCAGACTCTCATTTTGTGCAAATTGCACATTATTTTTTCATTACAATTAAATTAGTGATTGAGTTTGATTTTTAAAGCATCTGATATCTAGCTGTAATTAATGCGAATATGTTAATGTAACCTAAACAGCACCTTTCCTGTCCTTTTCTATTAGGTGTGACTGTAGGCTTGGATTTGTATCTATTTAGATTCATTATTAAGCCATTATTAAGTATGGAAAGCAAAGCTAAGCTGAATCTACCATGTATGAGAATTTTAGTTTAACAGACTGGTGTGATTTCGGGGGTGTATTGTGAGTGTTGGTTAACGTGCCACTGTGTGTGGAGGTGTGTGACTGTACTTGAATACATATTGGTTCGGTGTGAGAGTGTGTGTGGGTGCATAAATGTTTGCTGAGCTCCTCCTGCCTCGCTCCAAGCAGAGCTGGCTAACGGAAGAATCCGTGCTGCAGGATTGAGCTGCGCTTTGCAGGACGCCAGCCGTGCCGCAGCTCCAGGGACCCAAACAGCTCTCTATCTCCTGACTGGCAGGCCACTACTGAGCCCTGCAGACGCATGCATGCATGCCACTGCAATCAGACACACAGATAACCACGCTGAGAGAGGAGTGGGGGACGGGAAGCGGCATCACCATTGATGATGGTGTAGGAGAGCAATGCGTGTGGTGGTTAAATAATAAATGTGGCATATCGGGTTTTGTGTGAAGCCAGGGCTGAAACCCGCTCATGTGGTGGTGCTGAAGTGAGATGGGGGCTGCTGATGGGCCAGACAGTATGAAAAGACTCACAAATAGTTCTCATCTAAAGATACACAGTAAAACCAAGGTAATGCTGAACTGGGTAGTATTATTTCAGAGACTTAATATCAGCTCTGGAGTTGTTCTGTATTTCCGGTATTGTCAGCAAATCCCATAAATAGACCTAAAGCAGCAACAAATTGATCCTAATGATGAATGAGCTTTATATTTATCACTTCTTTGCACCTTTGTTGTCCAGAAACCCGTCAATGACGTCACCATGTCAATGCGCTACAGACCGGGTGATATGACGTGGACTGTAGTTTATTTTGAGTCAGTCCCTCATAGACCGTCTCAGTGCTGTAAATACTCACCAGAGCACCAAATTCACAGCTGAAAATAGAGCAGCTGAGGAACACAATGCGTACTGTTTGTCTAGCATATATCAACCACAGCTCTTTTACATATTTAAGGAAATTATTTATCGGAATATACTTGTGACCCATTTATACATTAGTCCAGACCAGTGTGCTCGGGGCCAAGCCTGACAGTCCTGACAGATGGACTAACATTTTTATCCATGGAACTGGTTGAAAATAATGAAATACTAAGATTTCCCCAGTTTTACCATTGATTTCCTTTCAAATGTGAATAAATAATTAGCGAGTATTGGCATTTTATGTTTGCAGAATAGCTCCTTGTGTCTATTCTTTGTAACTGAGAATCAAATGTCGTGGAGCTTTGGTGTGTTGGTTAAACAAAACAAGAGTGTAGCTTGGGTTCCCCTTAACTAATGGTGGGCATTTAGTATATCTACTATAAATACACTGATTCATAAATGGAAAACAAAATAAAGTATCAGTTGCTGCCAGAAATATACACCTTTTAAAATGACAAAAAGGTTCCCAAAAGGTGTTTAGAAATG
The DNA here is from genome assembly GCA_037367295.1 of Apogon hyalosoma. Classification (NCBI taxonomy): domain Eukaryota; kingdom Metazoa; phylum Chordata; class Actinopteri; order Kurtiformes; family Apogonidae; genus Apogon; species Apogon hyalosoma. The sequence goes on from JAPQRP010000008.1 coordinate 7,729,970, forward strand.
AAAAAGAGTGGATATAGGAGGGATTAATATTTGCAAAGACTTATAAAAATGTGTTGTTTTTCATTAACAACGCCAACCTTTTCTTGTCTCTCCCCTCCCCTTTTCCCTCCTTCCCCTCCCTCCTTGTCTTCTGTTTCTCCAAGAAGGTGATGCTTCCTACAGGAGCGGCGTTTCGGTGGTTCCAGTAGGACTCCTCCTCCACTCCCTACCCAAAGCTCTGCCATCAAGTGCAATGCCAACTCTTGGATTGTCTCCGGAACAGACACTGGCTAAAAAACAAACAAGCAACAACTAAAATGCTCAGAAAAAAAACAACAAAAAATAAAAACAAAAACAAAGCAGTAAAAAAAAAAGAAAAAAAGAGAAAAAAAAAATCAGTCGGGTAATGGATGCACCTACTTATTCCTTGAACCAAAAATGAAGCGTAAAGAAAAGCATCTATGGCAACTTTCATTCCCTTTTCTATGTTTCCATTTTGGTACCTTTTGTCCTTTTTCCAGCAGGTTTTTTTCTGTCGCTTAAACATGGAACTGTTCATTGCCGGAAACAGAAATGACGGACTGAGTGTGGACAATCAACTAATTTCTGTGTTTGGTGTTAATGTTGTTCATGTGTGGAAAGATACAGTACTTGTGTAGAGAATGTAAATTTACAGCTATATTTTAAAACTAGTGGCTAATGGCAAACATTATTGTAATTCTTCAACATTATGTTACTTAAACCCTTGTCTATTTTATGATTCATTTTGTCAAAGGACACGGTTTTCAGACAGATCAGTGGTCGTCTTTGAAAAACAAATTGTGGCACTGTAGATTTCACATTGAAGCAAACCTAAAAAGATAGTCCTGCTACTGGGCAGATTTCCAGAGACTCTTCACTGGGTTGAAGATGCTGTTCGCCAGAGCCGTCACTACTGTAATCTCCTCAATCAGCCCTTTTCTGCATTTCCAAACTTTTTCTTTAGTGAAACTGGCAGCCTTATGTTACTGTGGCCCTACTGAGCATGTGCCAATACTGCTCAGGGCAATAGCACTAAGAGACAGCACTTGCTCTGAGTCTACCCTACTGAACGCACTGAGACAAGATTACATTTTTTATTTGTTTATTTGTTTTATTTTCATTATTTTTGTTATGTTGCTGGATAGCTACAGCTTTTAAGAATAACCAATCTTTGTATTCGTTTAGAAAATTGGACTGGTTTTGTGAATAAAAAGGAATGCATGTATTCGTGTCAAAATTTACAATCCTGATGTTTGTCTACTTGTCTATTTGCATGTTTTTTTTTGTTTTTTTTTAAAAACACAGCCGGTTTGACCAAATGAAAACCTTACGAATACGTTTTCCACCAAATGATAAAAAAGTGTTTTCTTTTCTTATGATTGGATGGTATGAGAAAACCCTGACAGATTCTAATGTCGGGGGACATTAAAAGTAAATCAGGTGTTGGTATGGATCACCATGATGTCCTTGGATTTACTGAGATATTTCTCTCACAGCCTATGTATTATCTTTCCATAGTGGAATGACTGATGGAGCCTTGCTATGCTAAAATGTAACCAAAATAATTTAAAAGATGTTTGAATAAGACCAGTTTGGACTGCAGTGTTTCTTGAAAAATCATCTTAAATGTATTTTTTTTTCTTCTATGACTGTCACCCACTTAGATCTCCCTATTCACTCTATGTTATTTTTATTGACCGAAAAAACACAAAAACATCGATAGTTGTTGATTACTGATGGGATGGTTTGTCTTTAGAGCTTTTCTAGGCTGTTGTGAAGAAACCTGAAGAGTGTTTTGGGTGTGCATGAGGAACAGAAGGGAGAGAATTTTGGATAAAGACATGGATAAGTGAAAGCAGTCCTCATTTAAAAACCTTTCCAAATGTGGTCAATATCACATGGGTCTTAGTGTAATTACTGATTCTAATGCCTCAGGTCTGTGACACCAGAATGAATTTCCATTTCCTGCTAAGTGATGATTTCTTTTTTTTTTTTTTTTTACAGCTCCATAGTCACTCTCTCATATCCAGGTGGGGAAGTAGATGCAGATTTCTGCCGCAGCCGTAGTGCTGAGTGTTTTTAATTAGTGAATATCCGTGGTGGAAGGCCCAGTATGGTGGGCTTGTGTACGAGCTCGTGATCAGCTTGGCGAGCCGAGGGTTGGAGAGTGTAGCTATATTCCCAGCTTCCCCCCCGGTGACAGCGCTGGGCTAGTGCCATCGCCATGGCGAAGGGGGGAGTG
>JAPQRP010000008.1:7732240-7744476 GCA_037367295.1 Apogon hyalosoma
TGGGAGGGGGGCGGCTGAGGCCTTTCATTATTAATGTGCACCGCGGCGTCCTTACCTCCTCTGAGCCCGCACAGCTCACTGCCTGACCTGCCATCCAAGGGAGAGGGAACGGGGAGGGGGACTGAGGAAGCAGAGATAAAGAAAGAGAAGTGAGCCAGAGAGAAAGAGAACGAGACAGCACGACTGCACAGAGTTTTGTAGCATATGCGTGTAAAGTGGAAATCTACTTGTATTTTTACTCCTATATGAAAAAAATAAGGGAGCACAATTAGAAAATGCACACCAAATGAGGTATTTCAGTTTGAGTGATGAGTTTTGGGTGTGGTTTCAGGTGACAGTGACTCCTGCCCACTGAGGTGTAGCAGCCCAGGGCTTTTGGGGGGTCAGGTGGTGGCGGTTTTCTCCATGCATAGGGGTATACGGCTTGGTGAGCAGGCCTGTCACACTGGGAAAATCCTGGAATCTTATCACCGCCTCACAGACACTGAGCCGCACTGATCTACTCACCCTCGTTGCCAGCAGACATGCCCTTCCCCCATCCAAATGCCCCTGCACAGGCTGGCCCCTTCTCAGCTCGCTCACCACCTTCTTCGAACGGGGGAGATAGCAGGAACTGATGCAGTCCAATTGTTAAGGAGGGAGGAATGCTGCTTGTAAAACGTGACTTAAAGGGAAGAATAGCACAGTCTTTGCAAGAGAGTCGACTGGCTGGAGTGAAGAATCAGCAGTGACCCTTGTACGGATGTCTGACCGGTAAATGTGGAACAGGTCATGTGGACACTTTTTGCAGCAGAGCCACATCTACTGCAGGAAGATTGAGCGAACATTACTGAAACACCTCTTGAAGCAATTTGCTGAGACAAGACTGGCCATATCAGTCAAATCTTTGCCTTTAAGTTGTTATTAAGACAACAATCGCAAAAGCTAAAGGCATTTTTTTAAGTACGCGTTTGTGTTAAGATTTGTCTTTTCTGTGTTACATTTTATTCAGCAGTATGCTTCATTTCTGTCAAAGCTGGCTTAGTTGCAAAAAAAAGTTCAGCGTTAGTCAATATATGCAATCTGATTGGTTAAAGACATACTCCAGAGGGGGTAGAGGTGCTGGTTGCTATGCCAACAGCTAGTTGGTAACAACTACTGTTAAAAACCGTTAACATCCTCAAGGTACAGTTTACTAATAATGGGAATGTACATCAAATTGCATCAATCAGAGCACTTTCATTTTCACAGGTTATTTTTTATTTATATAATTGTTAATATTTCATTTCCACACATCTTTTTCACCGCTGTGTTGCAGTATCTGAGTCTGTTGACACATGTTGCACAATGAGTACAGCGTTAGAGTCAAACAAATCCACTTATTACAAATAGGAACCATTTTCCATACAGTTATAGCTCATTAGCTAAAGTATCTACACCCCCGAAACGTACATTTTTATGCCTTTCTGCAATACAAATGAATAATTTGTTGACAGAGAGTGGAATTTTCCCAGAATGCTCGACTGTGTGAACACCTCACAAGCTCCAACATTGAACCACAGAAATCAATGTAGTCAATATCCACTTTTGTGATTGATCTTGGTGTATTCTGTAATCAATGGGCTTGATAGTGAGAATAAAAATGGCAAATTCACATGGTATAGACAATAATACTTATCGCAAAAATGTTTACGGACAAGGAAATATCACCACAAAAGCAGCAAGATCATGATGAGGCATACTTTTAGTCATGAATTGTGATCACGGCGTCGGTCCATCTTTATGTTGTAATCACTGTAACTGTTACAGCTCGACTAATTATGGCTCCAGCTCAATGCATAAATAAGCTGGTTGTAGTGTTTAGTACACACCACATTTGCCAGACGCAGAGCTCATGTAAATCTTACAGAATCTTAAAATGTGCATGTCTGACAAAGAAACAAGAGTGACATGTATTTTCATAAGAATTAATGTGGATTTTCTTGTGACATCAACCTGCATATTGAAGTAAGCGGAGAAATCTCACTCTGTGTATGAATGAATAAATGTTTACTCTCCCAACCACCAGCACTCCCTCCCACACATCCCTCCACACATTTTGGTTGGGACAAAAATTATTCAGCTGTAGCTTATTGCTACAACTGTATTCCTCCTCTTCATTTATTGTAGATACACAACATGCATAAACCAACTGGGTCCATCATTCAGTAACACACATGCAATAATGTGTTTTTAAGGTGCCACTAACATCTCACACACAGTTATGAGTAATAATTTTAATCACAATTGAGTCAATTCAGTTGAGGCTCTCATATTAAAGGACTTCTTTTCATGTGTTTCGAGTCAGTTTGTGGTGGATGTTTTAGGTGGTAAGTGTTAAATGTCCAACTTGCATTCTTAATGCCACCAGTTCCACAGAGAATAATGATGATAAAGACGTGAAGAGCAGATCACAAAGGTGTAATACTGCCTCTTATTTCAGCTTCATGCAACAAAAATGCATCGATTCTGAGCACTGATGGAAGAAAAACATATCCAAGAGTCTAAAAGTTCAACACTCTACCCACTATAATTTGTTTTTCCAAAGCTTTCGAAGGCAACATGGATTTCTTCATGATGGCGGAGCTGCTTAAACCATGTTTTTGTCAAGCTGTTTACACGATCAATACAGGTTTAACTCAACATTTACACTTGTACACTTATCGCTAATAATGCAATATACTCAATAAATGCACAGAACAATTAATATAAAACCAGCGACCTTGAGAACCCTGAAAGCTAATTTTATGATCGGATTTATGTGATCTTTCAAATATAACCCTCCAGATGAACACGAAAGACTTTTAAAACCATTATGAATGTTGCACCTTTGCAGTATATGAAGTAAAATAAAGTAGTGAAGTAGTTGGCTCATAGGTCATCTAATCATGTCTGATAAAAATGAATATATGAAGTGAAAAGTTGTATTTCATAGTTTTTAATATTTAATATAATACAGTGATAGTGCTTAAGGGAGGTTTTGGGCATCCTCATCAGAAAAAGGATAATACAATTTACAGATCACCTTGCTCCAGGGGACCTTAAAGTCATTCTGAGCTTCTTACCTGTGTCTCAAATCTATTTAAATGAGTGATATGATTAAAATGAATGTCAGCTTAATAAGTACGTCACTACCAATGAAATATGCTAAAGAAACAACCAACTCGTGCACTTTACAATGGCAGATAAAAGTGCTCAGAGGTCACAGTTCTACCTTCTTTCAAATGATGGAACATTTGACCTGTTGTCAGACCCGGTGACCCATCCATATTTCCCACTTTACAGAGTGAATAAAATGGTTTTTTTACATTATATATTAGACTTGTTGAACTATAACAGACCAGAATTTATGAGATCTGAGTACCAAATATGATACTGCATAAATAATACTCAAAGCTTATTGCATTTTACATCTTTACCCATAAAATTATATATTTACAGATGTTGTTTAACTCATTCGCAGATTGTAAATGATATTCATGTGAATAAGCAAAAGCTACTCAAGCAAATAACACAACAAATACACATCTGTAAGGAGTGAGATTCACTCAGATCATATATAAACGTAGACACATACACTTCCTGTACAACACAAAGACATGCATATGCGCTCTCCCCCACACACAAACACACACATACACATTCACGAGGACACGTAGGAACAGATTAAGTCCAAATCAATGGCTGTGGCTGGACTGGGAGAGAGATTTCACCCTGGGTTCTCGTTAAGGTCTGACACATGCGGCAAAGGCTCGAGGGAGTGTTATTACCAGGGTGATGGTTGATAAGACGCTCGTTTCTCCACGGTACGTCCCGCGGGAAAATGCATCGTGCAGCCATGGAAACCATAAGGCTAGGTGTTATGCTATAATTGGGCCAGGGTTTTTAATGGTGCAGCTGCACTGCCAGGTATGCCACTGTCTTCAAATGAGAAATTATAGTGAAGCCAGAGCGAGAGGAGATGCTACCGATTTCCCAGAACTGTTCTCTGCCCGTGTGGTGTCTTAATGATTGGTTTGATCAAACTCATACAGAGTGGATTTGACAAAATGTGGATGTCCAGAAAATTTCTCCCACTAGGTTAACGACTGAACAAATATTTGTTTGATCATAATGAAGTATTAAAGTTTAATGACATGAACCTATGAGGGATTGTTTGTGTAACTGGATGATGAGCATTTCATGCACAACTGTGACAACATGTTTTCAAGTGTTTACTTCCCACAAGGCCGATTTTTGATTGCTTACTGAATTTTGCCTCATCCTGGATGAAAACTGCATCAGGAAACATGGTTTAAGATGGAGGAAGAAGATGAGGGAAAAGGAGGAGGAGGAGGAGGGAGTAGGAGGAGAAGAGGGGAAGATGGTCGACGGCCAATCCCTGCTCAGTCTCTGTAACTTGGTTGATTACGATCAATTTCCCTGGTATCGATGGCCTCCCTGGCCCTGAGCTACACTCCCTCCTGCACTTTGCATGGTACGTGCTTTGTGTACCATGACACGCTCACACTCCACCACACCTTCCCCAACGCTTGGCTCCCCCACCTGCAGTCCCCTCGATCCTGGCCTTGAGAAATATCAACAGCTGGGTAGTTTTGGAGGAGGGAAATAAACCAGCACTCACAAACACGAGCCTCCATGTTTTCAGTTTAATGTCTGGACCAGTGCAGAATTCGTTACCGATTGCCTACTGAGTGTGGTGTTAAAAGTTTGGGTGGTTACTGCAGCAGTGCAGGAGGAAGGGAGGTTTTTTTTTTCTGTCAGGGCTGTTGAAGGATTGAGCCCTCGCTGAAAAACTCCGAGAGACAAGGTGGAAATGATGAGATGAAGTTTGGTCACGACGTGCTGGACTGAAAGCCCAAATCTGTATTTGTTCTGGGGAATGCGAAACTGTCCTCCCTCCGGCATGTGCGAGGGCGCATCCCGCTTGCTCTATCTCTGCACACTTGGCACGCTCTATCCGAATTAATTGCATCTCTGCGAGGGAGAGAGGGAGATGGATAGAGAGAGGGAGAGAGGTTTAGTCCTTCTGTTGGGCTGGTCTTGCTACAAGGGGAGTCATTTAAAATTCTGCCTCCCATGTGGCTCCTGGTTTTCACTTTAATGACCCCCCTCCTCTCCCCCCGCTTTTTACCCCATGACTTTCCTGGGTTTGGAGCTGTAAGCTGCAAGTTTCCTGTGGTTCCACGGTGCTGATCCACATCTTATTTATGCATGTATAAAAATAAATAATGTTTGGTGACTGAATGGCATAAAGACCATTAATGACAAAGCATTGTATGTATCTGTCTATTGCTTTATGTCTTTTCTTCGCTTCCTCTTTGTCTCCAAACAAAAACCCCACCCTCTACTTTCACAATCTACCATTGCTGCCATCAAGAATCTAACTCTCAACCACAAATCCATGTTTTTCTGTTAATTAGGGAATGAGCACTACATTATCTCTTGGAAAATGGCAGATTCACCTGTTGTCAAGTAGCATAAAAATATGCTGTAAATAACAATAGAATTTACAGGAATAATGGTTTTATTATTCATAAAGCCATGTGCGTAGGAGTGGGACAAGGGGATCAAAAAGTATTGCTGGTATCGGTAGGCATTCAGATTTTGTCCAATGAAGGTCTAGTACTGAAAGGTGGCTATAAATATTCAGTTGCAAGTTAGACAGTGTGCAGGAGTCTCTGCGTAAATTACTGGCAAAAAAAACTACTTTCTTTTGTTTACTATGCAAAAATGCATGTTTATACAGGATAAATCTGACAAAGACAGGGCAGGCAAGAAATGCATTGGCCTATCTTGTGATATTAGTGGTCCAGCACATATGGCGGTGTCTGAGACCTTGTGGTTTGTGTGTGTTTGTGTGTGTGTGTGTGCGTGTGTGTGTGTGTGTGTGTAGCAGAGATTCCAGTCAGCTGAAGGCCCTGTGGATGGTTAACTGCTGCAGTGTTTACCGGAGCTACAGTGAAGCTTCGTGAGAGGCACGATAGGAAATGGCCTCAGCAAGATAAGGCTGAGCTTTCTGCATGGTTCTCTGCAGGGGTCTCTGTCTCACACACATGCACGCACCTACACACACACACACACACGCACGCACACGCACACGCACACACACACACACACACACACACAAGCACACACACAAACACATTCACACACAAATTCACCTATAACTGTGTGTATGTGTGTGTGTGTGTGTGCGTGTGCACAGTGGGGGTAGAGTGGTGTGGGCTCTAGGACAGCGACGGCCCACAAGGTCAGAGTGGGCAGTGTATATGGTTGTTTTTCTCTGTTTTTTTTCTCTCTCTCAGTGGTGGAGCTGTGTGCTGCCTCCCCGGGTCTCTCCTCTATCTGGTCAATACCACCACGCAGCTTCTGACGATCAATGGAGGGTCAATACCTCTCAGACGCCTGCCTCTTTGTGCTCTCACTGATTTAGCTACCACCTACCCAGGCCATCTTTTTTTCTACTTTTCTTTCTCACTCCCTGTTTTTTTATGACCCTAGCTCTCACTTAAATACGTGACCCTGCTGAAATTAGAGACACAGTAGTAAATTTGAGTGACAGTGCACACGTTTTTGGCCAAACGGTGTAAACTTTAGCTTCCTGAGAGCTATGCACATGGGCTGGCTGCGTATGATGAAATCTGGACTATCGATTCAACGTAGAAAGTCAAGATAAATCAAAAATGTAATTGTGATCAGCTACAAGTACTCAGAAAAAATTGCTAAATGACAGCTACTAATATAAATGTTGGTGATTAAAAAGGGTTATATCTGGATATATTCTCTGTAGAATAAAACTTTATTTCTGTTGCTTTGGATCTTTTCACTGGGCAGGAATATCTTAATTTTGGCTGAGTTAGAATCAGACTCAGAATTTTTAATGTCATTATACACAAGGTACAACAAAACAGAGTGTAATCCCACATAGTGCAAAGAAAGCATGCGCAAACATTAGAAAAGAGTAATAAAGTTATACATAGACACTATAAAAATATATGTAAAAATGTACACACAATGGGGATCTGAAAAATACTGATTCATTCGACAGCATGCAGCCAAAATGTGAATGTTGCTTTTGATTTTTTGCTTTAGACTTATTTATTTTAAATATAATAAAAAAATAATGAAACATACCAGGCCACCTTAACCGATAAAGACACAGTGCTATTTCTGTGGCAGTCCCCAAATGATTTTTTTTTTCTACTTTTAACCTTTCTTTTGTGATGTGTCACCATTTCTTCTAATATTTTGATCTGTATTTAGCATTTTTAAGTGAAAATGAGATATTTTCACATATTTACTGAACTGGTCATGTCCAGTAGATGTTCATAAAAGTTCAGATTAAATTTGAGGGTTATTATATCAAAAACAGAGAAAACTGAGAAAAAAGTGACTTTTTCAGTAAAAGGCATCAATAACTGAACAAAAACCAAGTGTCTCTATCCACTGTCATTGATTCAACTCCATGGGTTTTACTGGTGAATCAATGTTGTAGAAGATGACGGCGTTTCTATGTTCACTACGGAGCCTTTGAACGTCCAAATGGGTCATATCTGATGACCATGAAAAGATGACAAACTGCATTTTACAGCAATTATTTACATGTATTGATAGAACTAGTGGATCAACAATTATTTTACATTTTATATCAGTAAAAGATTTTGGTCACCGGTGAATGTTTGGGTCTATATGGGTTAATTTCATGAAGTGGTCAAAAATAATTGAGGGTTACAAGGATAACTTCCACAACACTCAACGTAAACATTTAAACAGTTATGAATGTCATTCCAGTTATAACATTCTTCTAAATAATAGTTTGCTGTCATCCCTCCACAATGAAGTGATTCTGTAGATGTGGCTGCACGAAGCTCAAACTATAACATAAAAGAGTTTTCACAAGTTCATAAAGGACACTCAGTCATGCATGATATCAGGTGACCTATGAGCATGAAAGTTATAATGTAACTGACAATAAGTCGGTCTGTTTAAGTTGAAGTGGTTCACGCTCGTTGCTAAAGAACATTCACACGGCTGCTGCCCTGCACCACTTCACCGCTGGCATAGACTCTTTTAAGCCACTTAATATTTCTGAACATCTACTTATTAATAGATACAGACTTCATTTTGTTTATTATGGTCTCCCTAAACAAAGAAATCCTCACATATACTATATGTTTCAAACCATAAAATCACAACTTAATATATTATCAGTTCAAGAATAGTCTGGCTGTTTACTCCATATTACACAGAGGTATATTGCTATTGAAGTATCTCTTGTGTCAATGTTAAATGTGAGAAATTGATTGTTATAGTGCAAACTTTAATACAGTATGTAATGTATTTCCAGTAGAGGAGGAGAGCCGACTGCTTACTTGACTTGCCTGCTAATATTTAGTCTTAATAATTTGGTCACGTTATTTTAAACCAAATGCCACTGATTTTTTTCTTTCTTTCTTTCTTTTTTTTTTTTTTTTTTAAAGAAGTCATCATCACTTATTCTGCAGCTGTTATTAGACATGAATTGTTAGGGAGTAATGACAATGTGACATCTGTTGTTATTCCATTATTAGGGTACCAGTTTTTGTTAGTCACAGGCTTTGCACCAAAAGAATCAGAATGATCACAAATCAAGTCAAACATGAAGCCCTTTTTTTTTAATTGAGATTTAACAGTAGTGTTGTTTACAGAAGCCATAAACTATCATAATAATAGCCAGATTTGTTTTAAAAACATTTTTTTTCATTCCTCATTTTAAAAAAAAATTGAATGGATATGATAAGTTGGTAAAGCATGCTTGGAAAAAAAAAAAAGGGAAAAGAAACATTAATTTTTCAGCTTTAACTGAATAGTGAACACAAGCCAAAAACAGTGGGCCATTAAAAACACCCACAGAGCCTTTTGGCTATGTTTCACTGGAAACAAAATATTCTTTACTAAAAATCAAATGGGAATAAACAAACAAATAAGCGAATTGTAATAAAACTGTCTTTACCCTTTAAATTATCACAACTTATTCTACAATACTATAGTTTGCACTTAAAGACAACACTGACAAAAATAGCCATATACTATAGTTGCATATATGTATAACTAGAAAAAAAGAGAACAATAGCTGCCTGAAAAGAAATAAATACATATTAAAAAATCACATTTTGCAATAAATGAGCAATGTGGCAAATGACCTGGCAGCATTTAAATACAGCTCATGCAGTTTCTCTGTGCTAAATCCATCTAACAAATGCCATTAGAATAAAGAAAATCACTTATTTACCCATCAGGCAGTCTCACTTATTGTATGTTCTTTTTTGCTGTTGACCTCCCATATGTTTAGGAAGAACAATAATTGGTTAAAAGTGTTAGTTTTATGATCATCATCTTCCAATAACTACTATGCAACTTTTTCTTTTGTTTTCTTTTTAGTCTTTGGCGTGAAGTTGCCAGAGAGCTGCTCATCAGTCTATATTAATGATGATAAAACTATTGGATTTGGTGATGGCAGATGACTAAGAAGCATCGTCCACAGAGAGAGAGAGAGAGCTAGCAACGGAGAAGAGACTTGTGGGAAAATGGATGATGACAAAATGCTTCACTGATGTACAGACACAAGATCACATTCAGTCACATCCAAAGCAGCAGTGTTAGCGTTTGAAAACAGCATTTATAGGTCTGACTTTGTCAATATGCTTGGTTTCAGGTTTGACAAATTGCAAACTGTGTCGACTGTACAGACCTTTGAGAAAATAGAAAGAATCAAGGTGTTTTCCCTTGAAGAAATAAAAAAGTGAAAAGGAGAAATTGGAAAAGAAAAAATTCCAGTTAAATAGATTTTTTTATCTTCGACCAGCCACAAAGTTATTTGATTTAATTTGCTTTTTATGTAGTTTTTCAGTAGGTCTTTGAATTCAGTTCAGCTTTAGCAGTAAATTTGTTTCAGTGCAATGACCCTGGACCAGCCAAAAGAGGAGAACAGATCATTCTACATCCAGATCACATAGAGGGCACTTTATTTGAAGTATATTGCTGTTAATTCTACAGTAATGTCATGAAATGTATGGAAATTAGATATTAATCAGAGTTTAAAATGATTTTAATCTGAAGAAGTATATCAAACATGGTGTTGCACCCTTTGAATCTCTAACAGCAGTTGACTAACATCCCCTCTCCCAAAGTGACGGATGATTGGAAGGCCCCTGTGGAGCCCAGTGACATTATGGTAATTGTCATTACTGGGGTTGGAGTGCGTGCGTGACTGACGCCATTAGAGAAAGTGCAATTACAGTAGGCTTTGGTGACCTTGCTGACTAGCAGAGGTCAGGGCTTCTCATTAGAGTGTGGTGGAAGGCAGCCCAGTGTCTCCACTGTGCCAATCAATAAGACCGTAGCTTGGTCGGCGCTAATCATAGCTTTGACGTAGCCTCACGCCCTGCCACCCCCCATCACCGCACGTCTCCACCACCCATCCTCTGTTCCACCTTTTAGCTCCCTTATTACCAGAGCACTAACAGCTCCTCACTCCAGCACTGAAAGTCAAAATAGGTTTAAAAACACATTATAAAGTGGATGTGCCAGGCAGTATGTGCAGAAAGAAGAAGAAGAAAAAGTAGACCTGAATAAAATGAACGCTGACAATACTGTAAAGTGAATTACAACACATTTAGGAACACACAGTAAACGTTCTTAACTATTTTACAAATTCAATGTATACTATCTAATTTCTGCAGCTCTCAATCAAAACAATAACAGGAGACTTTTACTATGAAGAAGAGTGGGATGATGGGAGTTATTTTTTGCCACTAATGCAGATGAAAATCTATATGATATGACTACAAATGAGTTACTAAGTATATTAAAATTATTCACATTATGTCCTTTTGTTGCATTAAAACAGCTTCAAGTAACTTTAAATGGCCTTTAAATAACTTAGATGAAACACAGCTGTATTCTAGATACTATATAATATATGTACACGAATCATGAAATGTATAGGTTAATAATTTGTATTAGTCATGCAGAAATGTTGAATGATATACCTTTAAATTCATATATAAAATAAGTGAGGCTTTCAAATGCACCTGAATACTACCAGTACAAAGTAGCATGGGCTGATTTAAAGAGGTTATGTTTAATATTGTAATATTACCACTAATGAATCCAAGTCTCCACTGACTGTATCTCTCAGTGAACAACATATAAAGCTCACGCATCTGTATTGTCAAGTTAAAAAAAAAAATCAGTGTTTTCTTTTTCATCTTCAAGTCATAGCTTGTGTCGTATTTATCATCTTCATTCGATGCATCAGCTGATAGTTTACATTATAGCGCTCACAGTTTAGTCTGAACTGTCAACATGGCGAATTTAGCAACGATAATAACATCATATAATATCTTTAAACCTTCATGAGCCTCATAGTCAAACTCACCCATGTAAATGAAATCCTATCATTTCATCATTCAGAACTGTGTCCAGTAGGGGTGTAACAGTGCACTCATTTGTTCTGAGCTGTTTTGGTTTGGGGCCTTCGCTACAATACGGAGGTGTACCATATGAATACATATAGCCTATGTGAAGAACGCAAACACTTGGGAAGCAGGGCGGACACAAGGAGAACCCATGTGCAAGGTTTCCTCTATACACATTCTCTGCAAAAAACTGCAAAAAACTAAACATGACAACAGAGAGTATAACACAGGCACAAAAGCTGGGTTGGATGTTCGAAGCATGTTAACTTTCACTTTTGGTTTTCGGTATGTTGCAGCTTTGTGGCACAAAAGAGTCCATAGGTTCCTTTATAGCAAAAAGGGTTTTATTTTTTTTAACTCGCATTGGCAAAATCAAGTGAGCCTGGTCCTCTTCTCCTTCACTGTGCCTCTGCTGGGGTGTTACTGTGAGGTCATGTTCATAGCACCTCAGGGAATACTGTGAGGCATTCAAAAACACTCAGTAAATTCCAGTGTTTGCCATAAACAAACACTGAACATTGAAAAATACAAAAATACATAACATGTGGGTGCCCGTTAATGCACAAATGACAAGAATAATTTGTGTAAAAGTCCTGTGTCCCACAAGTAGTTACAAAGCACACACCCGCTAAACCCCCACCCCACACCCCCCACCTCCCCACCCCCACTAGTCTCCTTCACTGTACCAAAAACGTATTGAAAATGTATCGACCCTAAAACCCTTGTACTGAAAACATACTGAACCAAAATGTTTCT
>JAPQRP010000008.1:7745322-7756021 GCA_037367295.1 Apogon hyalosoma
ATTTTATTTATTTATTTATTTATTTTTTTCAGGACAGATCTACATCAACTGGGATGTTTTAAATGTGTGGAGACTTTGACATGATGTTGGAAACCCCCCCCAAAAAAAGCCTCCAAGTCACCATCTCTATAGTACATCTCTGTAAATCACGGATAGGACAGTATCAAGGTTTCTGACACAAAAATCCATTTTAAAATCAATGTGTCTCGACAGATTTACACTATATCAGTGTTAGTCTTTCTTATTTTTGTCAGTGGGTGGTTGAGGTGAGTGGTAGACACAAAATTAAGAGAATTCAGAGAGTGAGAATATGCATCATGAGCCCCATAGGTTTGAACTGTGGTGGAATGAAACAGTTATGGCTTAGATCACATATTTCTACATATTTTCTAAAGTTGTATTTTTTTTTCCTCTCAGAAGTTTTCAGTGTCAGAGCAAGCCCTGATATACAATGGCAAGAAAAAGTATGTGAACACTTTGAAAATTCCTAGTTTTCTGCACGAACTGGTCATAAAATGTGGTCTGATCTGCAGCTAAATCACAAATACACAAGTTCATTTTAATTCATGCAAAAAACTAGGGGATTTCAAACAGTTCGCATACATTTCCTTGCCACTTTTTCTTGTCCCTGACTTCTTGTCATCTCCCTGTTCCTAAATGATGTCAATGCATAAATCTGGAAGTAAATATTATTAAATAGTTGCAGAAATGTAGACGTGAAAATGTGTTATGGTTTAGAAATGTCCTGTTTTAATGAGGGATTGAATAGTAAGTCTGTTTTAGTATTTAGTGTCTCATTCTACACATTCAACACATACATAACACCGGCAGTTTAATTCTTGCTCTTTAAAACATGCACTTTATACCATTTTTATTGTGACTGGACTGCATTTTTCTAATCTTAGACTGCATTTGTGTTGAGATATATATTGTTTTATTGTTTGTAACCTACCAAGGGAGTATATGCAATTTAGCAATTTTGCTAACTCTGGGATATTTACGTTGGTATTATATACTACATTCATTTAGGTGAAATGTCCCTTCAAAGCAAGCAAGTAGTAAATAAATAAATAAATTAGGGCTGTCACAATTAATACATTAAAACACGGATTAATGCATCATCACAATTAATCTCATTAAAAATCTTAACTCAATTAACCCACCTGCAGTGCAGAATGACTCTGAACGTCTCTGGCAATGCATTTCAGGCAGTTTGTCCAAGTAGAGTTAGCATCACGCATGCGCAAGTGGGCAGTTGATCTGGTAGTGACAGGTAGCAAAACCAACCCATAAAGATGGAAGACACTGAACAGCACATTGGCCTCTGGATGGAAATATGAGGACAAAAAAACCAGAGACGGAACTGTCGACCAACATAAAGAATTATACACCCTCTGCAGGAGGGAGTTTTTTTTTTTTTTTTTTTTTACCGAAGCACTTCCAGCTTAAAATACCACATTAACGTGAAGCGTCCATTAGTCAGGGATTCTGCTAGCACCTTGGCTAATGCATCACCCAGCTTGTGACAAACACGTCAAGTGCATATATATATTACCTTCTTTCTTGAGTCTGTTTGCTCATGCAAAATGAAATGTGATTAATATTAAAAATGAATGATATTTAATCGTGATTAATCAAAATTAATCCATAGCAACCCTGAAATTAATCAGATTAAAAATTTTAAGCATTTGACAGCACTAAAATACATACTTAAATTCTTAATCTGATGGTTTATAAATTTTCATATTATATGAATCCATCAGTTGCAGCAACATACAACAGTAACATTTTAATCCAGTATTTGGCTTAAAAAAGCTAGAAAGGGTTTGTCTAACTTAAGTATAACAACTTTTTGTCATTTCTCAAATTGAGTTTGAAACTAAAACTGGCCAGAGAACTTTTATTCAGCAGTTTTCGGACCTGTGAAGTGGCTGCATGATTGTCTTGGCTGAGGAACTGATGATGCCTTGAAGTTGTGTGCAGCAGTGTGGCGTCCGCGTTAGTGCGAGATATGCAGTGTGGCTTGGGGGCAGCCAGTCAGGCACACAGGCTGTGGGCCAGTTGTCTTCAGAAACAGAGGGGGAGGGGTGGTGGGCAGGGGGACTCCAGCTCCTTCCTCGCTGTTTGCAGTCCGGTGGTTAAGTCACCAGCCACGCCTATTAAACCAAGGGCCCCCTTTGTCAAAGACCGCCAATTATGCTCAGATGAGATGCCCCACAGCCCGTCGCTTTCATGTCCCCACCCGGGCTTTACCATCCTTTACTCTGTGTTATCTGACCTCCACTGTGTGTTCTCTTTTTCTCTGTTTGTTGTATTTTTCCAGGTTACGGTCAAATGGGAAAACACTGTCTTTGCAACTCTCAGTCTGTTGATGTGAAGGATATAGGGAAACCTTTAAAGGTGCTTTGTTTTGGGAATGGAAGCTCTAATTGTAGCTGAGGTGTAAAACGAGCATCCCATGGCTATTCCGGGTTTTTGAATCTTGTTGGGTAAGAACCAGTTTGTGGCATCTTGCTGACAAGAATCTGATCGAGAGGGACAGGATGATCATTATTTTCAGATTTGATCTGTTGCATCAAAGACAGAGGGAAAGATACACTGTCTTCCCACATCGTACTCAAATCCTGTGATGGTTAAACATACCAGTAAAGTTTCATAGCATGTCAATCGGCAAAAAAACCCCAGCATAAATAAACATTCTTTTGACTATAAATTACTTTTTCCTTGTTGTTGTTGTTAAACTTAAGATGCTGATATACAATTACAGAGCACTACAGAAGTTTACAGGAGCATAAGCTTCATGCATTTTATTATCTATCACTCACCTATTATTTGACTGCACCTGTTGCTCATAGTTGAGTAACTGAAATGAATTTTAATGCGACCTAAAATTTTATGGCAAGAATATAGACATTATTATAAAACAACATAAACCACTGGGAAAATATGTGTGTTGGTAGTTTTGATAGTTCTGTCCTAAAATTGTTTCTATCAAACTGTCAAATACAGAAATAAAACCAGAAGAGGAAGAAGACAGATCGATAAAAAGTGAATTAGTGTGTGCCACTGGGAAAAACACATTATGCGAAAGTGAAAATATCCGACTGGGTGTTGTTTGTTTTTTTTAACATGACGCACCGTCACACCGGCTAAATCTTCAGTTAGCAGTTAGCAGCAGCAAATAGACACCTTCAATTATTTTACCCATTTATTCATAAGCAGCTGTTTGTATGTCCCTGAATGAAAGTAGAAATGACCATGGGATTTCAGGAAAATTTAAAATCCATTGAATATTATGTTCAAAACGTTTGGGATTGCGAATAAATGAGCAGCTCTTTACAAAATCACGTACTTCTTGCTGTCTTACTTTCATCAGAACTTGGTTCCTAATAAATAAAACAGCAAGAAGTATGTGATTTTTCAAGAGGGTTCCATTCATTTGTAGCGGAGTGGGATTCATGCAGTTTAATATTATTTCTAAGTATTCAGCCTACAAAAGAGCCAACAAAGGCTGATGATTAGCCCAAGATTTCTTCACAAAGACTAAATTTAATGAAGAGGCAAAATAGAAGAAAAGTCAATGTGATATTGGACAGAAATTAAAAGGAAAAAAAAAAAAAAAAGAAAAAAAAGAAAAGAAAATTCTAGTAGCTAAAGCTTATTTCCAGCCATTATGTGTGTTGTTTTGCTTATAAATAATAATGATTTAACCAGCAAAGACAAAACCTCATTTTGGCTAAAAAACACAGACTGACAGACTTTGCCTCTTGCTGTGCTGTCAAGGTCTATGTATCGCTCGTCCACTGGCTGCCTGTGGTTGTTGGTAATGGATTGTAACCCTGGCTGAGGCATACCTCGCTGCCGAGGGAGCCGCTCCCCCATACCTCCAGGCGATGCTCCAGCCCTGCATGCAGCTCGTACTCTCCGCTCCGCTTCCCTCTCCGGCTCAGCCTTTCTATCTCTGGTCAACACTCCACCAATCCCCAACCCATCTCCCCTCCTTCAAATATGGTGAATAAACCGTTCTTGTACATCATGAAGCTGAATCTCTATCTGTCTGTTAATGTTTGCAGCCAGTGTATCATGTAACATTTCACCTTTACAATTGTTCCCTTCCACGGTGAATTTAAACTTACTGAGTCCTTTTTCAATGTAACCTTTGCTACATTTTCTCTTTTATGAATTCACTTCCTCTCAAACTATTATTTTAATCTGTTTCTCATTATAGCTTTTGTCTGTCTTGTTCTGTCAGTATAGGGTCACGGCAGAACACATGGAGGTGACCTTATGTGGCCTTGGCTGATTATAAAAGTCATACAGTATAATGCATAAAAAAAGTATGTTGAATTTTCTTCATCTTTTAATTTTTCTCAAGGTAAAAGAATCAGCTTGATTCTTTAAAACGTTACTTTACCTCATTTTTAAGCTTATAAAGTTATTCAGGTTTGTATTAAAGTCACCTTTTGATTGAGTAATGCAATATATTGGTCTATTTACTCTATTGATCTATCCAAGGCTGCGTAATTTATAAATACAAACATTACTGAATGAAAAAGATGACTTTTCAATGAAGACAAATGTGAATTACAACCCTGCTGCATCGGCTTAGTAGGAAGCTCAGAAACGTCATGAATATCATGGAGCAGGCGCTCAGGCGAGGATATAGAGTGAACACTACCAAGCCAAAAGCCGGCTCAACAAGGCAATCAGACTGGAGAGTCGGGTTGCCAACAATGACTCATGCTACAGGAAAAGACTCCACAGTTCTTCTTCCCCACACTCGACAACACCCTCAACCTCCTTTATTGTCTTATGGAGTGATAAATCTCCTTCATCCATCCTCCCCCCTGCAGGAAGCAGCTCTCCACTAATATACCACAGAAGATCGACATCAGTGTTATCTGTGATGCACTTTATTTATGTTTGCCTCATAAATAAGGCAGACTTTTTATGATGTTGTGTACTTTCAGGGTATGTTTAAGTTAAAAAAAAAATCACTTCTCCTTCACTGAAAGATATGAACCCCATATATAGTTGGTGCTGAAAATGTGTAAATCTGAACATTATCCTGATAATAGGAAAAGAATCTGACCTTGACTTTGCGTTCACACATGACATTATTTGCGTGTTCTTGCTATCCTAACTGAGGTCAGATCTCTGTTCTCCAGAGCAAAACCTGCATGTGAATCAGTATAAAGTGTTGATACAATGATGACATCTTAAGAAAAACAAAAGACCATTTTAACATTTTAACATCAGCAGTAACAAGATTAATCTTTATTGTTTGAAGTTGAGTCATTGTGATTCTATGAATTTATTCTATGAATATATGAATTTTGACATTTAGAAAACTGCAAAAGGTTTATGGAAACTGCAATATTTAAAAAAAGTCAATGTTTTTGCTTGTTTGAGGTGGTTTTTGCCAGTTTCAAAAGAAAAAAAGAATAAATATGAAGTAATAAAAACACCTTTTTCCAGTAAATTCTGACGTTGCAAACATTGAAGTCATGTCACTGATTCTGTGTTTGTTGCATCCTCCCAGATAGCTGCTGCTAAACAGAACAGAGCTGCTAAACTGATTTTCGTTGTTCCTGGAACAGTGACAATACAGATTAATTCTATTCTATATTCTGTTAAAGACTGAAAACATGTTTGGTACAACAGGTGGTGCAGACCAATGTGGTAACCAAGTTACTTCTGTCTTATCCATGAAAACACAGATCACAGCTGAAACAATAACAGAATGCTTTACTTCTTCTACTTGGTTTTTTTGCTTCACGTGTAGCAGTGTAACCCATAGCACCACCTACTGATTTTACAGAACAGGGATTATTTGCTTGCTTGATTTAATTTGGAAACTCAGCTACTGTCGGTGTCTGGCTTCGCTCTGTTTAATGTTAAAGTTGAAATGTTTGCAGTGTTGGGGAAGTGTAGCTTGTACAACTACAAGTAGTTCAGCATGGCAGTTGTTCAAACAAACTACGGCTAGAAAAATTTGTTTTAGCAACTGCTTTTTATTTTCATCGTTATATTGAGAACGTAAATGTTTTTATATGAAACAAAATATGTCCATGGTTGGGGTGGCACGTGGCTATCAGGGGTGGCGCTGGCGGGAGGGTTGTCCATGGTGGTGACGACCACACAACGTTAGTAAGGACTGCACATCTGCGAAGCATTCGAGGGCTGTTAGGGCAAGCTAATCAGAGGCAGCGTTGGCTGTCATGTCATGACATGATCATGCCTTCAAAGCAATTCAGGATGAAAGAAAAAGGGACTGTCTTGCATTCAATGGTGAAATACAATTTATATTACATAAAATAAATATAAAAAAACCACATCATATTATGTTGTTGCCCAAAATTGTAGTTTGCAAATTGAGTAGTTAAACTACAAATAATTATCCAAAAAGTACTTGAACTACTTGACGCAGCACAAAATATGAATGTAGTTTAACTCACACCGTCCACGGGCTGAGCCTCAATCAGGACTACCAGCAAGTCACAGCAAAATGTAGTTTAACTAAGAGCTACATGTAGTTTAAGTCTCCCCAACACTGGATGTTTGATGGTCTCATAATGTCATGCAGGAGTCATTCTTGACTGCCTGCTTTTCTTTTTTTATATCTATAAATCACATTCAGATATTTTACTTTCCATTGACATATCTTCATAAATATGCTTTTTTGTCAGAGCTGTCCAGATCTGCTTCAACAGAGCTACCAACACTGTAAAGCTATTAAGAATTGCGTTCCTTGAATCTTCTATTTCTGTCCTTCAATTTTCATCAGGTTTGCTAATGAGTGTTTGGTGTTACATGTGGCTGCATGGTCTGAGGTCAGAAAGAAATGATGACGTAAATAGGGCTGATGGATTTACACTGACTTACACATTTACACTGATCTCAGATTTGTTCACAGTGCAACCAGATGTCCTCTAGATATAGTCAGGCAGATCTATTTCTCATAGTTTACATTTCATATACAAATTCTTCAGATGTTTTTTTCTTACTTACCAATGCCAGATATAAACTGGGTCATGGCATCTATAAAATGATCCTATAAAAACAACAAACAGATTTATGACCCACCCACTTGTTTGCATCATAGGATGACAATGAAACACTTGCTAATGACAGTGTAGCTACAACAGCTTTTATACTGTATTTCTGTACGTTTACATTTTATTGTCTAATTGCCTGAAATCCATGAGGATGAAATTAAACTGTAATGTGTGGCAACACCTTTATAGTCAGTTACAATGTATTAAATATAAGTGTATGTGACATTTTACATGTGTGATTTGCACCTGGTTGAGTTTAATGACATACTTTTAAATAGAGTGAGACTGTATGACCTAATATTAAACACATATGAGTCACTGCCAATGCAAAATCTGTCCGGTTCACTCAGCAAGCCCAGAAAAATCAGGACATCTACAGAAACACATGAAATATTTTATAGTATCATACAGATATGTTTTCACCTTTTCACAGCGCTTTTATTAATACATATTTTAAAACTTGATAAAACAGGAGTTAAAATGAGACTGCAATCAACCAATTAAAAGGTGACACTTTCTTCACCTCATTTGGTTCTATTTCTGTTTGGCAGAACTGGAGATACCAAATATTAAACAGATCTTTTTTTTTTTTTTTTTTAAATCAAACACAGGTGTTTAGTTAAGCGGTAACCACTGGACGTCCATAGCAGATTGTCTCTTTGGTCACATGTGGTCAGGTCAGGAGGTATTACATTGGCAAATGCAAAATAAAATATAATTGTATACCAGCGCAGTAGATCTGTGCTGAAAGATAAAAACCTATTTGATCACTTGTAATCAAAAAGCGCATGTCTCAAAAATCCTCATTAACAATAACAGCCTTCTCTGGAAGGTGATGACCTGGCATGCCTACTGCTATATTTGCTGCTGTGTCTATAATATGATATGAGTCTCTTTATTTTGACCATTTGCAGCTTGCTTATCCCAGTCTACTCTGTCAATGAGGGAGCACAGAAGAGAAATGGCCTGGTGTGAGTAGGTTCACTTTTCAGTGGGGGAGACAGATGCTTGTTTACTGGCCTCATTATGTCAGCAGCTGTCCTGAGCAGGTCATAGTGTGGTCCTGTGTCCACCTACTGAAACCCATAAGTCCAACACCTGACAATGGACTGCATGTAAAGCCTTTCAAATATGGGAAAGGCTTGAGAGGCACTTCTTTTAAATTGCTGTCACTTAGCCAGGTGTCAAAGCAAAATTTCAGCAGGGCAAAATAATGATCCTAAGGATGTGTAATCAATCATTTGAAGGGGTTTTCAGACATATAAAAATATAGGTATTTTTAATTGAAGGAGATGAAAGATTAAGGAATGGAATAAAGATGAAACTGAAAATAATTAAACCTAAATGAATATATGAGACTTTTTACCACCAGCTTGTACATTAAATGGATAATAGAGACAAACCTTATACTGCAACATAATAATAATATTGTTTCAAGACAGATCTGGTTTGCATTTTGATCACACGTCACCTTCACACTTCAGATTCCCTTCAATGCTAGCACTGAAAATCTCTCCAGAACCTCCACAAAAAGGTGTGAAAATTGGTTTCTCTGAAAGAATATTAGCATTTTACACACTCACATTGTGAATCAAACAACAGGTGATTAGGGGAATTATCTTTCTGGTTGTGTAACAGTTTTTTTTTTTTTTTTTCTTGATCTCAAACTGCTTATTTGTCTGCTCTTTTACACCAGATTTTCCATCAGTTACAACTGATCATAAAATTAAGAAACAGCCGGTGCTAAAAATTATAGGTTTTGTCTCCAATTGTTCATGTAAACAGAAATATATAAAATCTCACAGCTCATTCCTCATTTATATGTGTATAGCCTAGCGTTTATTCCCAGTGACGTTTTTGCCCCAAATGTACACACGAATGTGTTGTTTTTCCTCTCTGCAGTCCCCACATCTATAATCCCTTTTATTGAAATCCGTGTCACCTGCTGCCTGCGCAGTCCAGCACCCTGAAGCATTAGACGGCTGGCATAGTGACGGGCACTGCAGCGAGAGGAGAGAGAGGGAGAAAGACCATAATGACTTGTGTTTCCAAGCTTTTCCCATTTGCACGAATGGTTTATTTCATGTCTAAATTCAACTGAAAACCACCAAGAAGCTCATCAGCGGGTTTTGCAACACTGATTTATCAAGGGGTGAAAGTACCTCCATTTTAACTGACTGTGGTACCAGATTTCTCTGCGTGGTTGACATCTTCCTGCTGTTATGGCATCACACTGTCACCAGAGCTGCCCACACTTTTGGTTTAGGAAGATGGAGTCATGGTGGGTAACGTAGCTGGATGCTTGTTGCCTCTTTCACTATGAGTATATTAGCAATTCTTCTTCCCTTGAAGCTCCCAACAACACCAAACCGAGTGTTGTGTTTGGGGAAAGACTGAGATGGAGAGGGTGAGGTAGTCCATGCCACGAGGGAGGTGGAGGGAAGACAGAGCGAACAAGAGAAAGGAAAGCCAGAGGGAGAGAGGAAGAAGGGAGGATTGAGAAAAGAGAGCGCTGGGCAATTTTGCAAACCTGTGACACATTAATTATTAACAAACTCAGGCTAAATGCGTAAACTCTCCCTCCTCGTTCATTCTCTCTTCTCCTTCCTTCATACACCTCCTGTGTTGTGTATGAGTGGTCACATGCACCTCAGATGTGCGCACACAAACCCAGCGAGGTGGCATATGATGCTCGTAACATGAAGTGGAGCATGTCAAAGGGTTGGAGAAGGTGTCAGGCCTGCAGAGCTGGCAGGAGACCGGAGGGAAGAAAGCACGAAGGATGATGTGAGGGAGGAGTAGGAGGTGTACGGCCATACTATAAAAGTGAGAGACAGGCAGAGGAGGAGAGCGACAAAGTGAGAGTAAGACAAAGGGAGACAATGAGGATAAAGAGAGCGTTTGGATATATATGCAAGCATCTAAAGAGGGTGAAGATTATTGTTTTAGGATAAATAAGTAGCAAACGAGGACATTTTCCTGCGTATAGTAATCAAATCTGCTTATTGCATTAATATATTATCAATCTTGAACACACATTTGTGGATAGATAAACACAAGTATTCTTGCTTCAGGTGAAGTTACTTTGTTTCACTCACATAAATGAGTCAAATATTTAAGTCGTCATAACTAGACATTGTCAAATGTAATGGTGAATGCATACAGCTGTTGAGTTAAATTCAGTCTGTTTTGGGAGCAGTGTGACACAGCATCACTCACTGCTAATCATTGATAGGTGGTCTGTCCATTTGGCATTCAGTATTCTCTAATCAATTGGCTAGAATGCCGCAATGGCATTACATGAACGTGCCTCAGTGTGTGTGTATTGTGGCAGGCACTGCTTGAGCGGTCACTCGGCCCCTCAGGCGATGGTGTGTGTTTGGAAGGGAATAGATCCTCCCCTAGGACTGCAGGGCGGAGATGTATGCGAATGTCCCTACAATACTTTTTTGCTGCAGTCTGTCCTCCAACACATTGTAACTGGACGACCATGAAGACCTGTGAGAACCAATAGAACAGCATTCCCCATAAATAGGCCAAGATACAGCGAGACAGTAACAGATGGATAAAAACAACAAAACTGTGTTGGTTTAAGTACAACGGAAAAAGAAAATTTCTCCATGATGTAATGTAACATGAGC
>JAPQRP010000008.1:7760035-7771017 GCA_037367295.1 Apogon hyalosoma
ATCTTAACAATATAATTTTCACTTTTTCCATTGGCATATTTTTTTTGCTCGAATTAACCAAAAAAAAAAAAAAAAAAAAAATCTTGAATTAAGCTAAAAATCTTTATGCTGTCTGTCAAACTGATGGTTGCATCAGTCAGGGTTAAAGAACTTGTTGCAGCTGAAACATATTTATCAGTAATTATCCTGTGGGAGGATCCCCATCTCTGCATTGTACCCAGCCTTACATACACGTCACCTAGCATTAAGATTAGCGATTAGCATGTAAAGAGCTGCCACTGAAGGTGCTCTGGGACCAACTCCAGATCTTCATCCGTACCTTGATCAATTAATCTACACATTTTGTTGATGGCTAGACCCCTTCTCAAATCACTTTGCCAATCTAAGAAAATCACCAAATGACAAGCAAGATGGACTTTAAACATAGCTCCCTTATCTACACATAGGAAATAATAATGATACAACATAAGATTCTACCAGAAAATAGAAAAAAATGTGCACAAAAACTTGAAGAGCACTCAAAGAACACAAATCTCCGCCAAGGCCAGCAAACTACTTTTCATTTCTTGATTAAACTAAAGTAGCCTTGGGGTTTTAAAGGGAGACCAGAGGCAGTTCTGTCTGAATGGAGTCCTTTGGAAGATCAGGCTTAGCTCTGGGAACAAATGGCTATTTTTGTGAAAAGGCTGTTTTTTTTGTTTTTTTTAGCAGTCAGACACACTTTGTGATAGTCTTTAGTATCTTACACATTGATGAGTATTTTGTGCTATATTATATGAGACAGATGATAGTCTGAGGTGCCGTGTAATGTCGTGTAACTGAACACACATGACCTTTATGTATGTTCTCCTAATATCATTGAAACTCAAGTTAAAAAACAGCTATAAAACACATAAAAAATGATTATGGCTGAGAAATGTGCTCTGCTGTAACTCAATACTTTTGTAAACTTCAGAAATATTTCGGTGACCTTTGGTAACTGAGACCACATCAAGACCTAGACCTGACCAACTGAAGCAACCCCAGATCATAACACTGCTCCCACACATTTGTACTGTAGGCACAAGGCATGATCAATAATGAATTTATTGGCCTCTCTTCTCATCCTGACTCATTAGACCACGTAACCTTTTTACATTAAAACACAATCCAATCTTTATGTTCTGTATCAAACTGATAGTTGTTTAAGAAATGAGAAGTGATTAACTATTTGCTTAGAAACATCCAGGTGGGGACTTTAGCTGAGCACTGCATTTCCTGAGGATTCCTCAATTTACAAAGGGCTCTGCCCAAGGGATCAATAAAGTTCTATCTAATCTAATCTAATCTAATCTAATCTAATCTAATCTAATCTAATCTAATCTAATCTAATCTAATCTAATAATTTAAATCTAATGTAATGTAATCTAATATAATGTAATGTAATCTAATTTAAATATAATCTACTGTGATCTAATTAATCTAATGTAATGTAATGTAATGTAATGTAATCTAATATAATATAATATAATATAATATAATATAACATTTCAAAGATCATCATCAATCAAGCAACAATTTTCACAAAATACTTTTTTGTGTGTGAAATGAGCCACCCCTTGGCTGTGACGTAATTACATCTTTAGCCAGATACTTGTGAACTCAATAATCCTTGGTTTAAAAACTGTTACCATGGTAACAAAGGTCTCAGTGGCCTATGCTGACTCTTCCACCAAGTTTCATGAAACAGGTGCAGTAGCTTTTGTGTAAACCTGCTGGCAGTCAAATAAGAGGGAGTGTTGACCTCCTTAGTGGAGATAATGAATCTCATTTTAGAGTATATTAGTATGGATGACAATGATAGTGTGTTTTTAATTATCAATATGATGTCATTAGGCCTATTATTACCCATGTGAAAAGAGACAAACTACAACCATGGTCTAGATCTGCATCAAAAGCAGAATTCTAAACTTACCAAACAAATTAAACAAAAAAGACTAAAAAATGATTAAAATATTTAATTGAGTAAAACAAGAGAATGTGAAATTGCACAGGTGTAATGGCAGCTTTAGCTTCTTTGACCAAGTTTATTTCACAAACACAAGGGAGTGTCAATGAAACCCAAATGATGTGAGGATAACAACATAACATTTCCTGGCAGTTACAACAACAGTATTTTAGTTCCAAACCATAAGAAGCAAACCACAGATGATCACATCAATAGAAAACAAACCACACGTACACTGTATATAACGTTGCATGTATTCCCCTAAAGAGTTAAAACATGAAATATAAATGTGAACGGTACAGGTCTAAATAACACCACCTGTGAAACATCAGCCCATCAGACCTTTGGGACCTCTGAAAACACATTAAAAACATTAGGCTGACAGGGTTTTTATGCACCTAATCTCCTCAGATAGAAACAATCTGCCTTTGCGTCATCTGTTTGTGACAAATTAATACACATACATGTTTACAAATGGTCAGATACAACTGTGAAGCCTGACAATCGTATTCCATGACAGTAAGTAAGAAAGTAATGCAGTACATCACAATATTTTTTACTTAATAAGTTACAAACCATTTTTTGTTTACCTCAAATCCTGGCATTCTTTTTTTTTTTTTTTTTTTTCCCGTTCTGTTAAATGATCAACTTAGATGAAGACAAGCCTCCCTCCATTACCTGTTCCCAGTCCAAATGTGTCGCACTGTGCTGTTTTGCCAGTGGTAGCAGTAATGCCATGTTGACTTTTACGCATGAGAAAACTTCAGATCTGGGTGCTAGCCAGGTGCTCCGGCACTTCACATCACCTCAGCGCTTCACATCTTTTCATGTGTCACAGTTTGAGCTAAATGGACACAGAGACACAGCTCCAGATTTAGAGCATCTTGAGTGGGCAGTGGTCACAGAAGGGACAGTTTCTATCAAAAATACAAGTGTGGGGAATTGAAACGTTTAAGAGAAATAAACAGCGGTTGCTCAATAGAAATTGCCAAAATTACATCACATGCTTTTCTTCTTAGAAGCAGTTATAGTGAGTTAACATGATTTGATGTGGACAGAGAGATGTGTATATGTGTGTGTGTGTGTGTGTGTGTGTGTGTGTGTGTGCGCAGTAGTATAAATAGATAAACAAGCTTCCTGCATTTTCTCTTCCTGTCTCTGACACGCTCCCTGCTGTCACTCAGGGCCACATGTCACCAAAAGAAAGTGCAACTGTCCCCTTTGCATGTTGGTCGTGAACTCTGGATTATATACCCTATCTGGAAAGAGCAGAGCACGTTTTCTTGCACATTATGAAGCGCTCCACTTCTTGTTTTATAAGTATAAAATGCAGTGTTATTCTTGGTGCACTGTTACAATATTGGTACCCGTGGTGAATGGTGCTAAATAAGATTGGGGAGGGGTACAAGCAGGCAGAGCAGTGCTGAATTTCTATAAAGACATTTTTTTTTTAATGATGACAATTTTATGATGCTTGTTATGCCTTTAATTGTAATGTGTGGCTGAAACACCTGTATTTTAATGGGTTTTACAATGTGCAATAATGAAAAATCAACAATAATCACAATCAACAATAATTGCAATAGTGCAATAATGAAAATGTAAAATGTGAGGGGTGTGTGTCTTTTTTTTAATTTTTTTTTTACTGTTTTTACTATTTAATACTATTTTTGTTTGCATTGTATATTTCTTTTCTCTTCTTTTTTTTTACTCAAGGAGTACCGCATCAGAATTTCATTGTGTATGCTCTGTGTATACAATGACAATAAAAGGAATCTTGAATCTTGTATTTTTTATATTTTGTAATTAAAAAAACATATGACATGTATTTGGAAATATATAAATATATGCTCATATGACATGGTTCCTACATTACTGTGGAGCCAGTTAGCTCAGTGGTGTTTTGCATCATTGTCTGTTAAACTACTGTCCCAGAGGTGAAGGAGACTAACCAAAAGTGTAACAGGATGAACAGGATTGAATTGTCTGCTTTATATCTGCTGTATATCTGGAACTCACCTGGCCACTTAGCAACCCAGCAAAATCATCCAATCACCCGTGTAATGACAAGAAAATAACAACAGTTCTGATTGGCTAAGGGCCGCAGAAGGTAGCTATATGAGGAGCCCAGCCTCCTGTCATCTTCTCACCAGTAAAGGTTTTAGCAGCTGCACACACTTACTTGTCTGGTGTCCCAAGACTAGAAATAAAAACACATATTCACATATTCCTCATACCTGAATACAGTTAAAGACAGCTTTAATAAATGTTGATACAGGGCACAGGGTGAACATTAGAACTGAAATATGCTTTTTTTTCTTACTATCATATAATTTTTTAACTAAAATTAATATGTTTAAATGGTTATTTTTTTCCATGTAATTTTAAGTCTAGCAGTGTCCCTGGGCGCTTATGGATGCGCCACCACTGCTGTGTATTAACGGTTTAATGTGCATAAAACATTTTTTTAGGGCTGTCAAAATTAACACGTTAATGCAGATTAATCCATCATCATGATTAATCTGATTAAAAAATTTAAAGCAATTAACCCATCTTCAGTGCAGAATGACTCTGATCGTCTCTGCCAGCGCATTTCGGGTAGTTTGTCCAAGTAGAGTTGACACTTGCAAATGGGCAGTTGATCCAGTTCTGACAGACATCAGAACCAACCCATAAAGATGGAAGACACTAAACAGCACATTGGCCCTCTGGATGGAAATATGAGGACAAAAAAAAAACAAGATGGATCAGTCAACCGACATAAAGTATCATGCACACTCTACAGGAAGGAGTTTTCTTTTCACTGAAGCACTTCAAACTTAAAATACCACATTAACACAAAGCATACATTAGTCAGGGATTCTGCTAACACTTTGGCTAATGCGTCACCCAGCTTGCGACAAACACGTTAAGTGCATGTGCTGTGTGTTCCCTTCTTTCTTGAGTCTGTTTGCTCATGCAAAATGAAACGCGATTAATATAGATTAAAAATTAATGATATTTAATTGTGATTAATTGAATTTAATCCACAGCAACTCTGTGATTAATCTGATTAAAAATTTTAATCGTTCAACAGCACAACTTTTTTTTCTTCAGGTCAATTTTGGGTGTGTAAATGTAACACATAAAGAAATGTACATGTACAAACTACCTTCAGCAGCTTTCCTGGCTGGTTTGTTACCTACATCCTCTACGCTGACTTTTATGAAGAGGACTTTTCTCCAAAATGCACAGATGTCTAAATACATCTCATTAACTTTGTGCTCTTAGCACAACACATACTCTGACACAAAGTATGGTGAATCCTACATATTGAATCTTTAAATCTGTAGTAAATCTAGCAAACTGCAGTCCTAAAACGACACACATATATACATGTTATGTACCTATCATATGCAATATGACCAATAACACTGTACATGCAGTGGGAGCATATACAGAAAATTACACATCCATATATAAAAATACATATTTCATAGATAGAATGCTACTTTTGGACATTATGTTTTTTTTAATTCAATGATTTCTGCAGAATGTGTATGCTTCTATCCTGAAAGCCTCTAATTTGAAAAACCACAGCACTATCCTTTTGGTTCAAATTAAAAAAAAAAAAATCATAAGACAGATGACAAGATGTTTGATGTTGTACTGGAAAATCGAAGCCACTTTTTCCAGGTTCTGTATTGAGACACAGAGCAATAGAATTAGATCCAGGATGCATCTGATAGAATCTGATCAGCAATTTGTAATGACAGCTGTCAGTCATATTTAACCCTTCTGTCTTTCTCAAAATACCTGTTGATTAGAGAAATGTTCATCGTGGGATAGATTTTTGCACCCTGAAAACATGGTGAAAGCATAGATTTAAGCCTCGTGTCCTCTCAGCTCACTTAAATTACTGTATGCTGAAAGATAATTATGGATTTTTCCCCAGTAACAGTAAAAACACAGCTTTAACAGGTTTTTTTTTTTTTTACCATCATTGGGTAAAAATTCCTTAATTACCTTCTTCAACAGTAGCAGACTCTACCACAGACTATTCATTGGTGTTTTCAGACAGGTTTGGGTTAAATCTGTGATTGACGGTTGTAATTATCAATCAATGGTCAGATTCAGTCAGATGTGACTCTTTTCTTTACTATACAGCTTGATACAGCTGAAAAGAAGCTTCTTTTTTCCACAGCATCAGGTCGTTTATCTTTATTTTTACCCTGCCCCCCAAAGGGAAGGCAAGGGGGATTGTTTTTTGTTCGATTTGTTTGTTTTGTTTTGTTTGTTTATTTGGTTTTTTTTTTTAAATATAGCACAAAAGTATTGTTTGAATTCATACCAAATTTGGTTCATAGATTGCCAGTGACCCAGAATAGCTCTCATTACATTTTGGGAGCAGTTGGTCAAAGGTGCAATTTTTTTTTAAGGAATTTTTTAAATCTTTTTTTTTGTTTCTCATTTACTTGTAATGGCCAAAAATTAAAATGTCTGTAGCAGCAAAATTCTTGTTTGAATTCATACCAAATTTGGTTTATAGATTGCCAGTGACCCAGAATACATGTCATTACAGTTTGGGAAAAGTACGTCAAAGTTAAATTTTTTTTTTTAGGAATTTCTTAAATCCTTTTTTTTTCGCCTCGTTTACTTATAATAGGTGAAATTTCACATATCTGTAGAAGCAAAACTATTGGTTGACTTCATACCAAATTAACTTTATAGATTGCTAGTGACCCAGAATGGATCTCATCACATTTTGGGAACAGTAGGTTAAAGTTAAAATATTTCATGAATTTTAAAATCTTCCCATCTACTTATAATGGACAAAATATGTTCAAGGGGCGGGGTTTGTTGTGCCTGGCACCACTTGTTTGATTTAGGCTTCTGATACGGACCAAGAGGAGACAGCTGCAGAGGGAAGGTGTGTTTTATCTAAAATTTGCGTGTTTCTCCCTGATTTTGGCTCCTGCAGCTTTAAATCTCAAAACTCTCCGGATTTAAGCTGACAACAATAATAGGACATGTGCATCCTTTAGTCTGCAGGATAACACTGTTGGAAAACCCAGGCTTTTAAGGCTCTAACCAGTAAAGTCTGCTTGTCATACACTGCAGGCTGGTTGGCCGTCCATCATACACTTCAGAATTTTTCCAAAAAACAAAGCAGACCATGGGTGGATAAAGAGGGATGAAATGACTCAGCATGCGTCGAGTTCTGAAACTTGCCAGATGGTCAATCGCACCTCAAATCGTGATAATGCCGTGTAATGTAAAGTCATGAGAGCTCTGCTGCTTTTTCATACCATCTCTGAGTTTGACACACTACACAGCATCTGCGCACAGGTTTAATAAATCCTCATGCTGATAAACAATGATGGCACCTGCCTAGAAACCCAGTCAGGGTGTTGAAGAAAAGCTGTGTGAAGGTGCTTAGGACAGGTATGTCATTACACTGTCACACACTGACTCTGCACCCACACTTAGGTCTTATATAAAGACTTCAACATCTCTAATAACACACCGATCTTATTGACGTGTCATTGAAGGACACACGAGGAATATGATGTGATCACAACCGAGCAAACGCTATATACTGATGAAGGCGCAGTTGAACGCTCAAATGCACAGATGCATTATAATGAAAACAATACATTATTTTCAGCTGTTTTACTGTTTTTGTTACGGTTTTAACACACCTATTAACTGCTTCCCGGCTTATCTCAAATTCATATCTGTCAAAGAAACCAGGAGTAGATATAACTACAATGTCTGAGGCACCAAACGTCAACACGGCCTGGAAGAGACAGACTGTTTTCTTTCATAAAATACACTTCATCCTCGACATGGCTGCTACATTTCAGATTTTTTTCTCACAACACAAAACCATTTTTTTATGCAGTCAACTCAGTTTTCCCTTGCTTCCTGACATTTCTTTCCAAAAATGGCCTCAATCACATTAAAGCTCTTAAAGAAGGTGTATCCCTAACGCTGTTTGCATCTCTAAGTGTTTTTATTAAAGCATTTTGAAGTTAAAGTTTAGTTTAACTTTATCCTCAAACTGTTAAATGTTTAGTACATTTTCAGAAAAACTATATTTACATCCACACTGTTTTAACTCTTCTCTTTTGAATATGTATCATATTATTTCTTTACTGGATCTAATCATCACCCACCATTTCTTTGTTTACACTAAAGATGTGAAAATATTCCTCTAAAATGTGACTACACAGGAAAAATTACTGAACATTTTTTCCAGAGTCAAAAGTATTTTCCTCAAAAAGAGTCAATTTGGCTCTATATTGAGTTTAGAGAGCTCTACCCAAAGAATAATTTTTATTCATTATAGAGGGGCCAAATGTTATATGAGTAGAGTAAAATTTTCTTCAATTTGAGTAAAGTTTACTCAGGCAAATTTCCTGTGGTTGTGAAGTGATGAATCTCAAGGTAACCAGGCATTTTAATAACAAATGACACATACATTAAGTGTAACTGACATAATGATGATGCACTGTGTGATAATAAAGTGTCATGTTTCTGTATATGGTGTAATTTCACTAAATTGTTAATGGGAACATTTAAAACATAAACCAATTTAGAAAATAAAAGAGATGGAAGATGTTTTGTTTTTGATTATGGAAAGTCACCTATAATGTGCAGTTCCCAAATGTATAGACAGAAATACTCTCTGTATAATGATAATAAAAGGTTAAAGTAATCAATGATACGTTCTCCGCTGCCTTCAGATTGTACATCATCTTAGCTGACAGCAGAATTGGAGAACTCATTCATATTTCACATCTCACAAAACACACCATCATCATCGTCATTGTCATCATCATCACCATCATCATCATCATTATAAACTTATCATTTCATAACAACTTTTATAAGCACATAATAACATGTTCCTGACTTGACTTCTTCCCTGGAGACTCTGTACTTCATCGCCTCACAGGTTTTCCCTGGATCGTCTCTGGACCTGCTGCTGTGGTCCTGCTTCTCTCCTGCCTTCATTGTCATCACTCATTTATCCATATGGTTGTGAAAGTGTTTATTATATAGTAACATTGATGGCAGAGGTTTCTTTTATTGGTACTAACAGTTGCAGTAACAGTATATCCAGTGTTAATACTTGTGTTTGTAATAGTAGTATTAACAGTTATGGACATTTGTTCCAGCTATTATTAATTATACTACACCAGCTGTTCTAGTTTTTAACAGTTCAGTCTCTGCTGTGTATCCATGTGTCTACCCCTATTTCCCCCTTCTCCCCCAGTCTTTCTCTCTCTCTCTCTCTCTCTCCCTTTCTTTCCTTTACCCTCTCTCTTTAACCCCAACTGGTCAAGGCAGATGACCATCCTCCGGGAGTCGGGGTCTGTTCCAGGTTCTTCCTGTTAAAAGGAAGTTTCTCCTCCCCTCTGTGACCAAGTGTGTGCACCTGGAGGATTCTGTCGGGTTCTGTAAATTGGCTTAAGAGTCTGGTTTCAAC
Organism: Apogon hyalosoma; assembly: GCA_037367295.1. NCBI lineage: Eukaryota > Metazoa > Chordata > Actinopteri > Kurtiformes > Apogonidae > Apogon > Apogon hyalosoma. The sequence goes on from JAPQRP010000008.1 coordinate 7,769,497, forward strand.
CAGCTCTATATGTAAAGCGTCAGGAGATAACATTTTCTAGGATTTGGCGCTATATAAATAAAATATGATTGATTTTATTTGATTGATAATAATGCATGTTCGGCCTTAGCCCCTGCCGTCCTTCACATCCATTTGAGAAACAAACACCTCATGATTTCTGCCTTCCTTAGCTTGTCACACATGGATGACTAACAGACACGTTGGACACTTGGACAGTGTCATGGTGCCTCTCAGTGGGCTTTGCCTCTGTGGTATTGGTCCCTGTGGACCTGATCTCCAAGGACTTCTTCCTCTGTCAGCTGCTGTATCTGAGGAAGGGCGAAAGGGAAAGGCTTCTGCAACTACGCTTGAGGAATCCATTGAGTTTGTGCATTGTTTCTACAGCTTCCGCTGGGACGAAAGTGTCATGGATCTGTCACAAGACACAGATGAACATGATTCAGTGATGAATTTGGTGTAAATTCTGTCTTGTAAATTCAACTCACAGATGTTGTATGATACTGTAGGCTACTTATTATTCTCTTTAGTCCCACACTGATGTAACAACACTAACGTACAGTTTGTACAACACATAGCAAAGACAGCTGCAATGACCATGTGGATGTAGGGATGGTCTCTCCGGCCCTGACAGCCTGGCTCACCATGGCAACACCTCCCACTGTGCAGGCCCTGCAGCTGCATGAGTCTTCTGCTCACTGCATGTAAACCAGACCTACAGCATCCCTGACTCTGCCTAAAGACTGTGCAGACACTGCCAAACACATTTATTCATATACTGTACATCACACCTTCTTGCTCCAGCAAAGAAAAAGAAAATCAATGTCTGCCACTGCCCAGTAGTTACAGTATTTTGAGCAGGAGGTGGGCGTTACTGTCGTAGGATGTTATACAGTTAACAAAATGAGAAAACACCAGCAACCATACAGCAGGAGCAACAGCAGCAGGTGCGCTGTGTACTTGGTTCAAAGTTTGGTTGGTGATACAGATCAGGCAGATACCAATACGCTCCTGCTCTACGGCTCAGACCTGAGGGCCTCCTGCTGCTCCCTGGGAAGAAAATGAGTAAATCTGTCAACATTCATGGACAATTTTTTTTTTTAACAAGATGATGAACAACAAAGTCACAGTCAATGGATCTGCTTATTTAACCCTTTAGAGGCCCTCAGAGAAATACTCTGAAATTCAAAATTTCAACCTTATTGTGTTAATTGGAGGACATAACAAGACTTTATTACTTTTGTGAAATAAAAAAAAATATATAGTATGTGGAAAATCAAAGTTAATGAAGTTACCATATTTAGTTTCTTACCTGTAAGTGGTCAAAAAAAAAAAATCCAAGAAGTATATATAAAAAATACACACACACACACACACAAAAAAAAAGCATGTAAGGCAAAAGGAATATGTATTCTAGAACATTTTCACACATTCCAACATCATAAGGGCTGATCCAGACCCCTGTCCACATCCACATTATCCCTTTGAACATCATTCCTTACATTAGTACCATTACTTCATGGT
>JAPQRP010000008.1:7771117-7788450 GCA_037367295.1 Apogon hyalosoma
GCCTGTTTTACTCAGGAAGTGTAATAGATTGTGGCATCTTAGTAGACCATCTAAAGGGTTTAGGAATCTCTTCATCGTAGTTTGACAAACTAGGGGCCCCCAAACAGCATCTTGCTTAGGGCCCCCACAAAGCTAGAAATGGCCCTGACTGTGTGAGTGGGTTAATGTCATGAAAGGCTAACGTTATCCTATGTTTGTCTCATGCTGAATACATTTACATTTATGCAGCTACTTGTGTGACCAGTAAAACCTTCAAACTGCTCCTGATTAAGTCATGATAATGTTATAATAGTGAGCAAATACTGCTGATGGATTTTTGGGTAAACTAAAAAGAGTACAGTCTTACATGTCACTGTTTCTAAAACAGGGTGTTTTTTCTGGACAACTAAAAAAAAAAAAAAGAAAAAAAAAAAAGAAAAAATTGAGAGAGTACCCACTTCTCCACTACACAGTGGTGAATCATGTTCTATAAGATAACCATGTTTTTGACTCAACTGTTCACAAGCTCAGTAAAACAGCCCAGTTTTCAGCTTTGTGCTAATAGATTTAATAGCAAATCCAACAGGCTTTACAATTTTTTTTAGTTTAGAGAAGAAAGTCATCCATTTATGAAACATGTAATCACTCTATTTATCACAAACATTTGAGATCAACACAGATATGTGGTTTTCAGTGAACAATAAGGAAATGAAAAACCAACCCTGAAAAGTTAAAAAAAAAAAAAAAAAAAAAAAGAGTAGAAAATAGATGTTATAGAAAAATGCTTAAAAGCATCAATTTACAATTGAGCAGAGGTGGATTTAAACCTAATCAGTCCACATCCATGAACCCCAGGTAAAACATTTACAGCAGCTCAATGATATATTTGTGTTTAACATGTTTAAATAAATGAGTCACTTGAAGGGTTATACTTATATGGTAATAATATTTCAACCTCTTAACAACAGGGAGACAAAAACACACACCAGAAAATACTTAAAATGACCAAACACCATTAACAAATCAATGCTATGTATCCACAAACTAAAACTGAACAACTGAATAAAGGTTAAAGTCCACTGCTTACACACATATGTATTATTGTATCATCAAGTTTCCTTCGTTTTTCTTCTTCAGCTCATAGCTTGTGTCTTATCATCCCCACATGCTGCTTCAACTGATAGTTTACATTATAGTTCTGTTAGCTTAGCTCTGTTTTTAGAGAGACAACAGGCTCTAAACAGGCGCTAAACATCTATTTGGAATCATACAAAGTCACAACCATAACAGTTTAGTCTAAACTGTGGATTAACAAACAACCAGCTTTGCAAAGATAATAACACCACATAAGAATAAAATACAAATACAGCTCAAATGAAAAGAATGCAGTTTGATGCTGAAATCACAGTGTTTCCTCAACATGGGCGACTTCAGTTATGAGGATTATGAAAGGATAGTTATTAACACTGTAATGGTATTTTTCTGTATTTTTTTATTTTTGAAATTATAAATACTTCTTATAGCTCCTTTAATGACAAAAAAAGCATAATTGCAACAAGCATTAGTTGAAATAAGTGTCAGATGTTCAAGTAATTGTGTAATAATTAGATTTATATTCATATTCATACATTCTCACTTTATGAAGTTATTAAAGGGGTCATATTTATCTAAACCCACTTTTATTAGTCTTTGGTTCATTTATTTGTTTATTTGGACCCTAATAGTTCAAAAAGTTTGAATTTGAACCCTTCAGGTGCTGCAAAGCTATCTTTATATTAATTTTGGCAAAAATTGAGTGGATTTCTACAGCCCATTTTAATTCCTGCTTAATTCATTGCATCTATAACTAGTTATGTCACAACATTCACACATATAAGGTCAAGACTTCCGATGAGCATTTCTCCGAGTATGACATAATTGTTTGTCAGCAGCAGCGGTTGTAGTCCATACTGAAAATATGTCCAAACTTTGAGCTGATTGCCTAAAATATTCAGTTATTGGTTGAATGGGACAGAGCAGCACAGCACTGCAGTGGAGCGTGAAGTGGCTTATTTGCATTTAAAGGGCCAGCGCTCAAAATGACCTTTCTTGTGATAGGGTTGAAGATGTTGAATTCAGACCCAAGCATAGCATTTACAGTTTATGTAGACCACAGGGAAATGTTTGAAAATGCATAATTCCATTTAAGAAAAGCAAAATATCACTCCTTTAAGTCATACATTCTGTACAAAATACAAATATATATGTGGTGTAGTGACTTTAATGAGATGAATTAAACAAATGTAGTTTTATCCTGTATCATTTAAATGAACAAAAAGAAGAATGAGTGATGAATATCATTTTCATCATCTTTAACATAGAGATAACTTGTGTGGTAGCTTCGAATGAGTAGAACTTATTGTCGCATATCAAAAAGAAAATGTTGAAAAATAAATCACATTAGTAAAATGTTATACCCCATTCCTTGTCCTGTTCTCTGCACAAACGTGTCATTTTAGACCATGTCAGGGATTTCTTTTTCTGGAAGGTTCTGTTTGTGGGTATGGGGATTTTCAACTTTCTCAGCTGTTTTCTGACCATACACTATGTATGCATCTTATTATAACTCTGAGTCATCATTGCAATATTTAAATATTGATTTTTTTTTTTTAACTAGTAAATTCAGGGTTTTGAAAAAAACATTTGGGCTAGAGCTCTAAATGCCTCCCTCTCGTTCTGCTTATGATATTGCAATAAATCGATGCATATAAAAGAGTAAATTACATAGGGAGGGTGAGCAGTCTGACTGACTTTTGCTCATTTCTGTTAAATCCATGAGCATTAGGGTCTGATCAAGCGAAAGTGAACATCAACATGAAAAAGTAAATTTGCACACATCATTTATCAAGTTGGCTCATTTTTAGTTAAAGATCACTATTTTATGGAACTGTTATCCTTTTTAAAATACCACTTATAGAAAAAAGTTACAACTGATTTTATTGATTGTACTTTTTACACTATAGTCATAGCTTGAACTTGACACTAAAAGCTATATCTAAATTTTTTTTAATGTATTCAGTCTGTTGATTATATAGATGATTGTTAAGTTTCAAGTATTAGATTTTCATTATTTTGTGAATATTTTTGATATTTATGAGTTTAAACATTTGTGAGTTGCTTCAAAGGCCCTGTCCACGTGTTACCACAAAAATGCCAATTTTAAATTTTCAAGTTATGTATAATTCAAATATTTGAGTGAAACTTTCAGAAAGTAATGATCTTTTGATACATTTTGGGTGATGCATACAACGGTAAAGAGTCGTCCACGTGTTACTATGGCAACCTGACCGCACGTTACCACATTCTGACGTCAATAAAACAGAGACTTTCCAATATTTTACTCCAAAATTTTTTTTCAGCATAGTTGAACATAATATCTAAAAGGTTTTGTCCTACTTGATATCAGTTTCTGTCGATAACCACATGTTTTGAATTTTTGCGTAAAGCTTAAAAAATTGATGTTTGTTTCAAGTCCATGTGTTACCGAGCAGAAATTTGACATTTTTCACTTAAAATTTTGATCTCCCTAAATTTTGTTATACATAATGTTAAAGTGCTTATAAATACCTACTCAAATATGTATAATACATGCATATAAGATACTCTGCTTACATGACAGAGACTGTTGAACACAAAATGTTTCCACGTGTTACTGCCTGATCTGACCCATTATCAAAATGACAGTTTAGGAGTTATTAATTATGAATGTATGCTTCTGTCTTCCAGTGCTGAGGATCACTCTGTATAAACCTGTGACTAACGTGGCCACGACATGGAGTTTGTGTCTCACCTGATCTATTAGACAGAAATACTGTATACTCTACAGCATGAACATATGCATTAGACAGAAACGTATATGCATATGACCAACTGCCATGGTCCTCCTAAAGTAGATCTCTTTCACACACACACATACACACACACACACACACACACACACACTGAGCCCCTGGTTTGTCCCCCTGCCCACTTCCTCTGCAGCCTATGGTGTTTCCGCTGGGGTGAGACAGTGCCAGCTCCCTCCCTCTGCTTCCCAGTGGGGTCCTGCCTCCCGGCATCTGTCAGGGCAGCTGTCTCTCCTCTCCACTCTGCACTGCACCATACTATGCCAAGCCTCCTCACAGGACTGTGTACTACACACACACTTTTATTAATGTGCAAGACAAAATCTTTGGGTTTAGTTTTACTAGGTGGTTTCAGAGGGTTTTCTGGAAACAGAAAGGTCATTTGAACATTCTTGATTTAGAGGACTGGATCACTGAATTGAAGCACATATCTTTCATAACACATAAGAAGTTCATAGAGGGTTTCCTTCATTATTATTGATTTACATTTTACCTTAAAATGTTGATAATCAGTAACAGAATTTGTTCTTGAAACTAAAAAAAATCCACAATGTCAAATTTACACATCACTTCTTTCACTTTCTATCCTTCTTATGTGTGTTTAAGCTCATTATATTTGATTTTTAAGGTGAAATAATTAACTGTTTTCCTGATTTAAAGGGATTTAAGATGGAAAATAATCTCTGTAGTAAATTAGACTACACCAGGAAGAAGCTGTTGTTTCCTCTGTGGAAACTTACGCACTTACTGTCCTCATATTATTCAATTTCATTTGTTATTCATATGAATAAACCCGAGAAGAGGCTGGAGACATAACAGCCAAACAGGGGTGAAGAAAAAAATGAGGAGAGGGGATAAACGAGGGAGGGGTAACTCTGGTCCAGGTGTGCCAGAAGCTTCAGGAAGTAAATATAAAGGCACTGAGCTACGCAGGTGCTGAAAAATGATCCTTTTCCTAGAGAGGCCCAGCAAAGCAAGTGTGTTATGTCTGTGTGTGCCTGCGTGCGTGCGTGTATGTTAAGGGGGGTGGCGAGAAAAAATGTGGACAAGAAGGAGGACAGCGGACCACAGAAGGTTGACCATGACTGTAGTTTGACTGTGAGACTGGAATAAGTCCAGAATCAACAACCTCCTCCCCGTCTTTGCTGTCAAATATGCAAACACACAAAACCTCCTGCGTTCCCTCCTCGAACATGTAACACGCACACTCAAAGACACCGCGTACACTCACACAGGCCTGCACACATACACAAAACCTGTGTGCATGTAGAGACAAAAACACAAACGTCGCTGCTCCACCCCCTCCCCCTGGGGTAGAGGTCCATCCAACACAGATGTAGCCCTGATTAATTGGGCGCAACACAGGGAAGTGGGTCTGGAAACTACCTGGCAATTTCCTGCAGCCTATCCTCCCCCACTACCTTCTCTCCAACTAAACCCCCTCCTCCTCACATTTGGATCACGTAAGTCAGCAGGTGGGCTGCTGGGAGGAGTGTATGCCGTGTGGCGTTGATATTCTGCCTGCGTCCAGCTTGCTGGGCGCCCTACATTGCAGGCACTCCCTCTGGCAATGCTTGCCTTGGCTCTGGGCTGAGTGCTGGAAACACTGAGAGTCTGACAGACTCCATGGGCGCACGTACAGGTACACACACACACACACACACAAAACACACACACACATGCAGAGAATGGACCGCTCTCCACTGCCCAGCAGAGCACATCATAGAAAAAGTGAGAGAGGGAGAGAGAGAAGAAGTGAAAGAGATGGCGAAATAGATACAGTGGAGGCAGAGAAATGGACAGACATACTGTATTTACCTCACTCTTATTCAGTAAAGCATGTGGATTACCCAGAGGAGCGCAGGGAGGCTGTTTAATGAAAGCACAGGAAGGGGGCAGCAGCTGGTGGCATGTGTTTGAGCCGGGAGGATAAGACCCCTTGTGCTGCACCCCTCCCTCTCTCTTTCCTCATCTCCAAACGTCCCCTTCATCCTTCCACCCTCCATTCTACCCCCACCCCCCCATAGAGAATGAAGTCCTTTGTCCGTTCCACTACTGCCCGTCCTGGAGCCGGGCCTGAGCCGCAGGGGCCTGCTGGTCAGCCAGCACCAGAACCAGAGCAGAACCAAGTTGAGCCCCTCACAGCGCTGGCTACAGGCTGCCTCCACAAAACAGCACAAGTCCCCAGTCACCCTGTGCTGGGAAAGGAAAAGAAAAATGAGCAAAACAGAGAGAGACATCAACAGAATGGCTGGACAATACCAGAGAGAGAGAGATGGACAGAGAGAAAAAACACAGAGCTGTATGGGCAAAACTACAAGAATAAAAAGGACATGTCACAGTCATACGGTCACAAAATGTCTTATTTTGAGAGGAAAAAGTAAGGGAGGGGGAAAATATTGAGTGTTGAATATGACAGTGCATCATGTTGACCCAGAGGTTTGAGTCCCACCGACCATTCTAAGGTTGAGCATGTATGTCATCCTTTCAGTCGTATTATCTTATGTTTCAACATTTCATCAACACTTCTCAATATATAGCAACATTAATATGCTTTAAGTCATCTTCTGTTTTAATAGTATGTGTCAGAAAGTACAAGCATATGGAAATAATCATATTACAACTCCAAATAAGAAAATAGTTGGACAATATGTAAAATCCAAACTAAAAATGAAGAACAAATATGAATACAAACTTACTCACTACTATGTTAACAGGATCCAGAAGTGTTGTGGACTTTTCTGGGCTTGAAGGCACTTGGGATGAACCATCAGTCAGTGGAAACATGGACTGTGGTTTGACCGACCAGTTACCAGGTCTTTGTTTTTGGAAGAAATGGACAATGTGCTCTGGACCAAAGATGAAAAACCCTTTGGATGGGCATTTGTGGCTGTAACTCTGTATTGACAGAGGTTTGCTACAGTAATCCAGATCCATGTGGGTCTATCAGGTCTAGATGAATGATGATTCTTGAAGTGGTGCAGTCTGACAGATCAGATCAAGGTGTTCTGATTAGGCTTAGTCTTCCCGTACAAAACATTCTGATTCTTGAATCTTTTAAGTACATTCTTCACTGTAGATGTGGAAATATCCAAGTCGCTTACATTTTGTCTGACAGGATTTTATTTTTTTTTTTTTTGCATTTCAGTAATTTTCTCACTGATTTTCAAACTGGTGTACCTCTCTTAAAGGACTACATTTTTTTTCAGTTTTTTGCTGGTCTCGTACTAAATCATGATTCCTGTTATTACCTGCTTTAAAATGTTACTGTAAATTATTATTTTGATGATTATGAGACTGGATTAAAGTCAATTTTAATATCTCTGCTTTCTTCTTTAATTAGCATTTTCCATTCCATTGCAACTTGTTCTTATTTTTGGTGAATATAATATCACAGTGATATCACTATTTACTTGAAAGAGTCGAAAAAATCTTTACATATTTGATAATATTTACAATGAAAAACATGTATCTTTTTCCAACTCTAACCAAAAGTATTTTACTGTTGAAACCTTAAAACCTGCAGGAGCCAGAACACAAATCGAGTCTCTGGTGGCAAAGTCAGGGATTCTATGCATCCATCATCCACCAACCACCTACTGCCTCTTAATGAAAGGCAAAAAAGTAGTCCTCAGTGACAAATTACTTTGAGATTATACACATCTGTAGTTTGCAGAAACAAACAATGGCAAAAAATAAACAAACTCAAGCCATTTCTCTGAAATATGTAGTTATATTATACATAATTTAATATAATTAAACCCAATATTATTAAACTCAATGTTACTGAGTGTAGTAGATTTATGTAAACTACTATTGCATATTATATTAACAGATTTTTTTCAGCATGTTGTATTCTCATGGAGTATGATCCGTGGTTACAAAATATTAGTGTGAAATAACTAACAGAGGTGCCCGTCAGGACCAGCAAGGCCATCTCTGCTGGACTTAATAATCAGAATCCTACATTTACAGTCTATATTTTTGTATTTGTTCCATGAAGCTATATTAAATTATTCCCAATAGTCTACTCTCTTTATTTCACAGTTTTTCTCTTGATTTCACTGCTTCCAATAGTGTATGTGTGTGTTAGAGCATTTGTCCAATCATATTTCAGCCATCATGTGTTGCCGAGTAAAAGGAATCTGCCTTGAGGCCTTCACAATCAACAGTTCAGCCTCTGGAGCTTCAAATAAATGACAATGAACCTGTTGCTTTTACCAGTCAGGTTTTATGTTGGTCACATGGAGGCGATCTGGCAGGAGAACAGTAACGTCTGCATTTTCATGACATTTGATTGGACAGTGAGAGTGATGTCCAGTCAGAGCAAAGTCAGCTACAAGCCACATCGGCAGAAATTTGAAAGTTTAAATTTAATAGCTGTTTCCACAGAATGACTGACAGAAAAATGGATTTGAATGCAGATATGCTAAAAGTAAACCGTAGTTTCGGTGAGTAAAATGTATTTTATTAACATTTTTATGTTTTTGTCATTTTATTAAGTAAATACTGATGATTCTGGAGATGATGTATGTGGTGCAGCTGCGGCTGTAGGGAGAGTGCTGAGTATTATTACCCAGCCCCCGCAGGGGGGGCAAGGGGTATTATTTTTGGTTCAAAATGTTTGTTTGTTTGTTAACACTCTAGTAGCAAAACTATTAATTGAATTCATACTAAACTGGGTTTATAGATTGCCAGTGACCCAGAATAGATGTGGCTACATTTTGGGAAAAGTGGGTCAAAGTTTACATTTTTTATGATTTTTTGAAAATCTTTTGTCTTATCCCATTTACTTATGGGCAAAATTTCAAATGTCTATAAAACATCAATTTTGTTTCAATTAACTTCAGACTTGGTACATATATAGAGACAATTAATATGCTGACATCAGCACATGCATAGACATGATGACATCAGCTGGATCGATGCCAAAATAAGCTACAATATGTGCAAGGGGCGGGGTTTGTTGTGCCTGGAACCACTTGTTCATTGGGTTTCATGTTTAAGTAATGGCATTCATTCTTGTTACATGAGATACCTGTGGACCCAAATCCGATGTGACAGTACCCAGCATGGTTAAGAAAAAAAGAGGGAAGAATCAAAATGCCTCTGTAAACCATCATTTGGAATTATTTGCTAAATCAAACACTGGAGTCTCCACTTCCTGTCTAGCTTCACTGACAGTAGAGACAATAGAGCGGAGGAATGAGTGAGAAATGGAACTAAACAACAAGAACTGTCACCAATATTTAGCTCCAGCCTGTGAAAATGACCCTAATGTTAATGCCAATGTTAATAATGGCTCTGGGTATAGGCCATACAGGCGGCTGCCTAGGGTGCCATCTGCTGGAGGGGGTGACAAATTACAGACAAAAAAATACAATAAAATAAAAATAAATAAATAGATAAATTAGAATATCTGTATAATAAACTTGAAATGCACCCTTTACACTTCCTTGACATGTTTTCTCTTAAATAAATCATAATCAAGCCTCAATGTGACAAATCTTTATTCCACTTATCCCACTTTGTGGATTCTGTCATTCACACTTACCGGTATTTCTTATTCACTATTAAAAGGCATGACACCATCTCACATGATTTCTTAAACATGCTAAGTATCTAAACAGTTTAAATAATTTCTCACTGTATATTTATTTCTCTTAGACTTATTTCTCTTATACGTATGGCTCATTTACATTAATTCTTTCCCACTGTATGGACTGTTTTAGATGAAACTCAGATTCCTTTATACATCTATTGCACAAACCAATTCCAATATTAATTTACAATCTCAAACATTTTACATATTGCAAATCAACATATCAGTGACAGTCAATATTTTGAAGAGTTTCATAAGTCAGGCTGAGGGTTTTCAAGTGCGAGCACGTTATGTTTCTTAATACCACATTACTAATTTGTGCCCCCTTTCGATTGATCCATTGTTAATATTTGATTTCATTTTTTAAAAGTTCTGAACTAAAAGAAAATCCAAAGACAAATTATAGTGGTTATAAACCTGTAAATTCATCTGCTCTGAGAACCAAAAAACTGTGATATCCAGAGGAAAATGCAACCGTCCATTTTGTTTAGGACCTCCCTGTGACTGTTGCTAAAATTAAAAGAATATAATCGGATGAAAGTACCAGTGTCAAGCTGTTTCCACTGTGTTATGTGTGTTCAATAAGGGCAGATATGAGGGAGCTCCATTTATCACAGGAGCTTCATGCACAAAAGACCTTGTGTGTATTTCAGTAATTGGATCTGCATCACCTTGTTGCTCCCCGGACCCAAAACCAAGCATTCTGCCTCCATCTTTTTCACACTTCTGCTTCACCACTTACAATATGGTGCTTTTTGTCTGATTTAAAGGTGAAACCAGCAAAAAATTTTAGTTAAACAAGATCAGTTCTCATCATAATAAAGATTTCAGAAGGCCATTGCTGTACATTAACTGTATTAAAGACCTTTTTTTTTTAAATTTGTACTGTGGTGTTCTTTTTTTACTTAGCCAATGTGACTATGAGTGCTAACTCTATTTGCTGAAGTCTTCTTGTATTTATTTCAAACAAACTGCTGCTGTTGCTTCTGGTATTGTATCCGGTCGTATGCAGCAGAGAGGATTATTCCCAGGAATAAACATCCATACCCAGTACCGGCTGTTCAGAACAACAAAAGCAACACTTGTTAAAGCTTCCTTGGGCTGATTGTTGATGCGTTAACATAATGGAACAGAAATCTATGTCAGCTTATTACTCACTGCAAGTTTACTCTGCAGACGCGAACATAGTGATGTATCTGTCTTTAAATGCAACATTACACGTTCACTTTTCTGCAGTGCTTTCATCAATAGTATGAGTGAAGAGGAGTGGAACATAGATATCTTTCTCTTGGAGCAAAGTTGTAGTACAAGAGCAGCAGCCTGGAGCAGGTGGTCTAAGGGTCAATGTGGGTGCTTGAACCCTGGTTGCTCCAGCTGAAGGACTTATTTTGCTATCGCTCTGGCACACTGACTAGTAGCCTCTGAATCTATGTACAATAATATGCGGTATAATTCAGTTCTTAATAACCTGTGTGAGTGTCAATGTTGTTATAACCTATAGTATATAATCATTTTGTTTCTTGGTCCAACATTGTATATTGTATCTGTATATGGATGCAGTATAGTTCATTGTTTGAGATCATTGTAAATAAACCTGCCTGCTGCTGCACAAATGAGATGGATACAACCTACTGCCTCATGGAAGCCTTTCTATATCAGTGCAGTGAGATCATGTAATGATTCTGCCACAAGTGCATGATTTAACCAAACACACAAGGGATAACAACAATTTCCTTTGTTCCCAGAAGTATTTAGATATTCATCATTTGCATCACTTCCACATAGGTTCACTTATATCTGTGATTTTACAAATATGTACTCAATTTCTGACAAAGTAAATATATGTTTGCAAAGTAAAACTGTATGTTTTACATGCCTTACGTGCAACAAAAAGAATAGGAAATCAAAAGAAACACAGCCCAGTGACTTTGAGAATGCAAAACTACACATGCTGAAATAGAAAGTGGAATGAAGATTCAGCCAAATACTCACTTTTATGTGATTTACAGGAATATTATGACACATAAAATCTAATTTGACGAGGTTAAAGGAGTGTAATTTCCTTGACATGTAGCTTTAACAACTCAAGTGCAGAGTTCATTGATCAACAATATAAAAGACAATCATTTCTATTTAATTTCATTTCATCTTTAAACTGCGGACAAATTCTAGAAACACAAAAGCAGTTCGGAGTCACATCAAGGCCTTCACTCGCCCAAATGGTTATTGTACCAAAGGAGAAAACTCCTTATCTCTTTTTGTGTGTTATCTTTCACTTTGTGTGTACATTTATACATAGGTATGTGTGGGAACATTTTTGTGTAATCTGGTGTGATCATTGTTTCCTGATCTCTGAACTTGGTATTGTTGGAAAAATATTCTCGGTATTGAGCTGACATGGTAAGTAACAAAGGTTCACTCATTCAGCAACAATACATTTGACACTGCATGAGCTTCAAAACTTCTTCTATATTCCTGGTATTTGTTTCCCCACTTCAAATTGTATAACATCTTACTAATGAATGGCTCCTTGAACTAACTTTCAGTGACTCAACCTCTAGCAAAGCTATTGCCAATTTTTAATTGACTTTTCTTCTTGATGCACAAAATATTCTCAATTCTAAAAGAAGATGAACTAATCACTTCTGAGGTTGCTACAATGGTCATGTGTCTGTGACATCTATTCCTGGCAAAAACAAATGTTGGATTGGTCACAGCTCCAAGGGGCAGTGCTGTCTCTGTTGGTCCTGTGACTCAGGTGCTGAGAGTGCCCCCTAGAGACAGGGGAAGTCATTACTTGATGATGAAGATGGACCATGTTTTGTTTTTTGTTTTTTTTTTAAATGGCTCTTCACGTCATTTCACACATGCTCCCTGAAACTGTATTGAATCCTTGTCCTTCTGCACATTGGAGCATGGCAGGCAACCGCATCCACGCATGGCAACACCAGCCCAACAACCATCTCCTAGCAACGCACGTCCTCTGCCCCAGGAGGAATCTGGAGGTCTCTGCTGTAGTCACACCATGCATTTCCTGGAGGGCAATCAGCTTTTCCCTCATCTCTTCTCTAACTCCCTCGCTCACCTCTGTGAGCTCTGTGTGCTTCTCTCTTCCTAACATTTCATTCCAACTGGCTTAGCTGTTTTGGAAGGAGTCTTGTGCCATTTTTGGGAGCGAAGGAAATAACAAGGCCACAAAATTTCAACAAAAGTAAATGACAACCAATTGTTTGGCAAAGTGGAAAAATTTGCAGGAAGAGGTCAAATTTGAACCCTGACTAAAAAAAAAGATGTTTCACTACTCACATATTTTTTCAGAGATAATTCTTGAATGTTTTTTGCAGACTTACTTAATTTCCGGAACACATTACATATGTGTACTGCCAAAACAAAAAGTTTAGCATGACCCTGCACGACCTTTTAAAAAATAGGAGAAGAAACCAACCAAAAACTGAACAAACTCCACTGATCCTTTGTGCTACAGAGGTAGCGAATCATAACAGCCCCTGCGTGCGACTGCTAATATCCGTGTTCGTTTCCCCTCTGTGCTAGTCCCCTTCCTTCCAGCACCACAAACCACTGTTCCCACAGTATTCCCATGACTCTCTGTTGCTCCCCCTCTCTTCCCTCGAAGGGCCTAGACTTCACCAAAAGGCAGGAGAGCTGCGTTGGCGAGCAGCTCGAGCTGCTTTAGCCCACCTTCCTCACATCTGAGAACCTCTGTGAAATCCTAATCCCCAGAGCAGGGTGAAGCACAGGCCCAGCTTGCCTGACCTCTCTGGTTGCCATGGATACAGCGCACTATAAATAAAACAGAGGGGGCTTTTTTTCAAGCAGTTTGGCAGGGCTGTGTGGCCTGCTCACTGGTGGGGCTTATTTTCTCTCTGCCTCCCTCGTTCTGTCTCTCTTCACTCTCATTCTACTCCCCCTTCACTTATTCTCTCAATCATTGAGTGTCCGTCCTCTTCCTTGTGTTGTACTTCCTCCCTCTCCTTGTCTTCATTCAACACTTTCATTCACTTCTTCAAACTAGGACACCTGTATTACAGTAGTGCCATACCTGCCTTTTAGGTAGATTCACTTAATTCTTCCAAACTCTGGCAGTTTAACAGTCATTAAAGGAGTAAACACTCAGTGAGGCAACTTGTTCAGCTGGTAGCAATTTACATCCATCCAGTTAACACACAAATCTCAACAGAGGCCAACTTGGTAAAAATGAAGACCTATTTTCCTGGTGGTGGCAGAGAGGCATCAGGAGATGAGGGAGGCTATGTGTGCTCGCGCCCTGAATCAGGGCTGCGCTGCAGATTTTTGTCTGGCGAGGCAAATCTCAGGAGGCTGGAAAATAATTTGGTCATGGCTGTGGGAGGTTGTTGGGAGTAGGAGGAGGAGGGTGGGTGATGTAGGGGAGAAGGTTTGAGGGGTGACTAGTGGGTGGGAGGAGGAGGGGGTAGGGTTTTGACCGTCTCGCTGTGGTGAAAACATGCTTGACACTTCATTCCTTTCCAGTTAATGTGGAGAGGACTGCAGGATATTAACCCTCTGCCTGCCTTTTGATGCTTGGTCTCCACCGTTGCTCAATACCCATTGCTCACATCACTTCCTGCTGTACAGCAGTTCTGGGCTAAAGCATTCCAGGACAGTGTATGGAAGAGATCTGTCCTGCCTGACGTGGGAGGGATGGATACAGTATACATTATTTTCCGATATCTTGTCTGCATTTGATGAGTGTAATACTCTGAGACAATATGACAGGCCTGCTGTGCAATCCTGAGAAGCTGTCACGGTGATTTGAAAATTTGACCATCACATGCCAGATACTCTTTGTCTGGGAGAATTCTGAAGAGTAAGCCACATTTCCTGGACCATCTGCCTCATATGAATTACACAAAAAAGAAGAAGGCCGGCACCAACAAACATCCACAATGTTGCCTGGGAGACAGAGGTCACATGAGAGGATGAGTCACAGGAACCCAGAACTACCTAGGAACCAGCACTATTGAACGGTCCAACATCATGGTGCTCTTTACAGTTTGGCATGCAGAAAGATTAGTGTCGTGTCACTGCATAAATGACAGTGAGACGTGCTGTTGGCAAAAGATGAGTGTGTAGTTTGACTAAATGGGACCCGAACAGGAATCTACTTCAGTGCCACTTACTGTTTTATACCAGTGGTGGGAAAGTTACTTTTGAGATGTAATGGGTCACAGATAAAGTACTGTAAGTATTTAGATTTTTTTTTTACTTATTATATTGGAATACTTATATTTTACACTTATTGGAATGCTTTTTTTAAATTCACTTTTCTCCATTTATTATTGTGGAGTTTGTGTTGTGGTGGGACATTAACATGTTCAATTTCTAAGCTAACAGTAGCTAATGGTACACGGTGTTTCTGTTGTGGACGAGAAGGACAGCAACAGAACAAGTACAAAGATCTACTGGGAAAAATCAACTGGGTCCCCTACAAATCAGAACATTATCATGGATTTAAGTAAGAGAGAAAGCTACCTATACTGAGCTAACTAATATCAACTACTGTTTCCTAGTACAAAACAGATTATCAAACACACAAATCTTATAAATCGAACCTTAAACTAGACAATAAAGCTGAAAAATACACCTTTAAATGAACACTACAGTAATGCCAGAGCTCTATTCTTATTTTATAAATAAAATAGCGAGGCATTCCCTCATTGAAAGGCTTTCTTGTTGTGCCTCTTGTTATATTCCACATGTAAGGCCTTGGCCTTTTGCTGAAAAGAATCTACTTGTAACCCCCTTGTAGTCAACATTTCGATTAGTACCTGGAAATTATCTATATAAACTGTAAATAATCAGAGTTACACTTTTTTGTTGGAATTGCATCAGGTAGTGCTGTTACATCCCAACACTTTGCTTTATGAGCTACACACAGCAGCAACTAGTACGTAGTGTATTTGAACCTGCATCTGACCGTGTGTCTACTGCCGGTGTGTGTTTGTGTGTTTCTGCAGACCTGGAGAGTAGGGAGTTAATGCAGGCAGGACTGTGGCAGTCCTCCTGCCCCTCAGCCAGATTAATCATGCAGGAGAGACACAGCAGGCCCCCGTTCATTCTGCCTGGGGGTGAAGCTGTGCCCGCATGCTCTCCGTATCACATGGCCCTGGCCCCCCTCTCTTCTCCTCTCGCTCGCTCTTTCTCTCTCTACTGGGGGTGCTGTGGATGGGGCTGGTGGTGGAGGAGGATGAGGAAGAGGAGGGGGGGTTATCGGTGGTGTGGTGGAACGCCACAGACCGCAGTATAGTTTTCTTTCTTTCTTTCCTCCACACTGTTTTTGTCTCTTCTCCCTTCACTTCCCCTTCTGTGAATGTGAAGCATGTGAGGCAGGAAAAAAAAAAAGAGCGAGAGAGAGAGAAACAGGCGTCCATCTCTCCTGCAAAGAGACAACAACAGTGTCTTTTTTATCTCCAGTCGGAGGGCCCTGACGACAGCAGTGGCCAGCCTCGGTGGATGAAGAGGAGAAGTGTGTAGGGCGAAGGGGGTGGGAAGTGGGGGGGCATACCAAGGGACTCGCCACAGATATCTCCTGGAAACTGCTCGATGATGTCTCTGCGCATCAGAGAACAGCTACAGCCATTGTTAGACTCATTGGGAGGCAGGGATTCACAGTTGCGTGCTTCAGCATTTTTGAACATGTTGCTCGAGCACCTACAGTGTGTGTACAGTACAAGCCTATATACTTCTTGATGTGTTACTTTGCAAGTCTCCAAGATGATTGGCTTAGTGTAAATCTGATTGTAAACAGTGTATCTACAGGCTCTGTTTCCCTATGGACAGTTTGTCTGAACACAATGCACTTCACATCAGTCTAGTAGTGACACCGGTGCCTACAATACCACGTAGCCCTACACAGATAAAACTAGATCCATGTCTATAGAAACAGCAGTGAAGTGTTGCTCCACATATTTTACCTCCTTATTCTTATCATTTTGGCCGTGAAATGACACAGAGATAAAGCCACGTTAGACTTTGCTGAAGTTTTTAGGTCTTTCAAGAGTCTTTTGACATAACCTAGTTTAAGAAATTGTTTAAAAAACACAGGGCTACTATTACTCTTTCCTCTGGGCTGTAAATGGGAGCAATAGAAAATTCTCTTTTTGCCATCTGATCTAAGTATAGAATGGATACTCATGTGTTTTCAAATGCATATCACAACTTCATTTGGCTTGATCAAAACAATGAGCGTAATAAGTACGCTTGTGTTTGTGAATGAAGCCTATTGGGGAAAGAAAGAGTCTTGATGAATCACAGCTATGCTGCACTTCTCAGAAACAGCTGACACATCTGACTATTGCAACAGCATCCTGACAACACACAATAGTGTCCCCTGTGGAGAATACAGTGACTGTCAATTCTGTAATGTATTAGTGGATTACATTACAGGTTTACTGTTTCTGTTGTAGTGCAATGAAATACCAGAATATTCCCAGCCTATGTCTCTATTTCACATGTCTGTGTGTGTGTTTTTAAATGTGTGTGAAATTATCATGTTTTCATTCCTCATACATTCTATTTCCATTGACACAGGTGTCAAGGTGATAGTTTTAAAGACCACAGTCAAACTTCAGAACTACTTTTATACTATTAAATTAAATGGAAAAAAAACATAAATTGTCATTATTACTGCAATTGAATATACTACACTGCAAAAATCAAAATCTTCCCATGTGTATTTTTCTCATTTCTTGTCAAAATATCTCATCACACTTACAATAAGACATAATCACCTAAAGAGTAACTTTTGAGTGCGATATAAGAACTTATTTTTAGACAATAGATCTGGAAAATCTTATTTCAAGAAATCTTACCTAGATAATTTTCACTTG
>JAPQRP010000008.1:7788550-7805529 GCA_037367295.1 Apogon hyalosoma
TCTAAAATAAGTTCTTATATCTCAATTACAAGTTACTCTTTAGGTGATTATGTCTTATTTTAAATGTGATGGGATATTTTGACTAGAAATGAGAAAAATACACTTGGTAAGATTTAGATTTTTGCAGTGTGTCTGGCAGCAGAGGACAATTCTTACTCATTATTCATTTCTAACATTTCTGCACATTAATATAAACAATGTCAAAGCATTGCTTCTGTTCACTCTCAGATGTCTCATTTGTTACAGTGATGATCTTCTTTAAACTGGTTGGTCAGCTGTGTATGATTAGTCAAAGTACCACAATCTGTAATGGAAATCAGAGGTGTAGTATGAAAACACGCCACGCAATTTCCACATTGGAAGACTTTTAAATTTCATCTTGTGGCATGGGGAGTATTTTTAGTGGAAATTAAGGAAGAAATTTATGAGCGCTGTTATAAGAAGCACAGGGGTGGAAGCACAGCCCTGCTGAAAAGAAAATTAAAATTTTACTCTGGCCCTGGTTAGCATGCAGGTCTGTTTACTGAGGCTGGCCATTAAAAATTACTATACTCTCAATGAACTAGTGAACTAACTGTTAACTGTGCCACATGTTAGTGTTGCTTTTTTATATCCTCACAATCTAAGTGTTATATTTTATGCATGTGCATTCATGATTGCAGCAATTAAATGAGTAACAATATTCATGTTAAGTCGAAAATATTTGTTTTAATGGCCAGGTTATAGTGGTGACTATTAAAGGATTTTAGTTAAGGGTACATACAGTACAAACAAACCCCAAATGAAAACTTAACAAAAAAGTCACAAATGGTATTTTAGACACCATGAGGTGGTTTAATTTTATTGTTTCTTTGATTGCGCCACACAAGCTTGTCATCAAAAAGACAAGTGCCATTGATGAGGCATTGCAATAGTGTTAAATATCCCATTACAAAACATCTTTCTCCCTATAGAAAATGTAAAAAAAAAAAAAAACAAAAGGAAAACTCAACCACACATCAGCAAAACAGCACTGAGAAAATGGAGACGAGTAACACAGATCTTAGCTGGATTATTTGGCAGCGACTGTCTAACTTGCCAGGATTTGATCCACTGGGAGTGACAGATGAGGCATTTGGCACTGTCATTGGTCCACAACAGGTCGCAGTGAGGCCGCTGCCAGGTGGCAGAGTGAAGCATACATTGCATTGTGACAAATAAACAACCCTACACTATTCCCAGGGAAGAGACAGCAGGATAAACCCGACTGTACCTTATTTCACCCTGTTCTGCCTGTCCATGTCCATTCATTTGTTCAAAATGAGAAAAATAAGAGGGAAAAAAATTGAATCAAACTAGTGTTTTCATATGAGCTAATGCAAACTATCTCAAAAGGGCAAAAAACTATTGTACTGGTAGGTAAACAATATTGGTCTTACAGGCTTATTGGGTGTAAAACATTATATTTGACTATATTTTTCCACACTGTGCAAAATGGAAAGCATCAACAAGTGAATACATGTGATAGTCAACAATTCCCTGGCAAAGTGTAAGTTATACAAAAAGAAAATTCAGTTGAATCAGTTGCTTTGGAATTTCGTTCCCACTAAGCCTGTTTACAGTACTAAATCCACAAATAAAAGAAAACCACTACATTCAAGCATCATTTGAACATTTTGAGAGTGAGGACAACGGCGTGAGCGTTACCATTTCTGAAAAGCCACCTGTGGGAAACTCAATCCCATCATCCCACATCAGCCCAGGCTCTATATCAGGTGTGTAATAATGTCCAGCGAGGCTTCGAGTGAATCATGGGGACTGGTGATGCTGAGTGTGCATCTTTGCATCTTTGTGCATGGATTACCTAACAGAAGGTGTGGTTGTGAGACGCAAGTGGCTAGGCTTGGTGGGGATAGGAGGCTTGATACCTCGGGATGGGGTCTGTGCGGGGGAGTTTTCAACACTGAAGGTTTTCATCAACTGTGCCACCCTGCCACGCCCTGCGCAGGGTGTCATGTTCCCTGATGATCCAGCATCCTCTGAGGTGGCCTTCTGACACACTTGAGATGACCCCAAATCTGAAAAAAGACAATGTGACATTTACTTTAGAGCTCTGAAAATCACATGACATGCCGATGTTTGTCTAAAACTATAAAATTAAAGTAAGGAGTCCTGAATATGTATTATTCATGTGAATAAAGGTGGAACTATACAAAACTTCAGGTGAAAGTGTGTGTTTTTAATGTAAATATCATACAGAATAATTTAAGTATTTATACATATGCCATCACTGCAGTATAAGCATAAATGGAACCAGGTTGCTGTGAAAAAGTCTAACTTTACTTTGCAGTACAAGGTTGAAGTTATACAAGTATTATTACACAAAGAGAAAAGGTAAAGCAAATACAAAAAGGAGTGACTTACACATTACATCACATGAGACATAATAACACCATTTCCTATTGCATCACTTCCTTTTTCTTTTGTTTCGTTGTTTAAAAGGATCATGTGTGGACAGTGCATTTGCAACATCTGTCAATATTATTCTTTACATTTGATTATCAGATGATTTTGCTGCACCCATCAAAGGGTGCCTTGTTTACAGTAAAACTGCATCTGCTGGTGTCTCTACAGCACGGAAAACAACACCTTTTGCCTGGGGACATAAAATGAAAATCTCTGAAAACTGAGGCATTGGTTTATTTAAATATTATTTTATGGTGAAACATCGTTAAAGAAAACAAACAATTAGCTATACAAATATTAAGTATGTAGGCTGTTTTTGAGAAAATAAGAGTCCAGTCTTCTTACCAACACCATCTGATTATTTTCTTTCTACAAATTCAGTGCCTACTTCTTCTTTTCTCACTCTTTTCCACCTTTTTTTCTTTTCATTCGCCTCCCTTTATCCCACTCTGGCTGAGCAGAGGTCATCCTCAGTGGAAGTGTAGTGGGGACACAGCTGGGTGTAGTTGGTGTGCGTGTGTGTCCGTGTGTGTCCCTGTGTGTGCGCTTGCGGAGGTACTGTGTTTGGAAGAGGGTGTAATTGAGGGAGGAATGGAGGGAACAGGAGTAACGGAGGGGAGGGAGGGCCACAGGGACGGCAATGGAGAGCAGACAGACGCTGCTCAGACACCAGAAGGCTTGAGGAGCCACATATTTTTAGCGTCATCCCCGGGGGACAGAGATATGTGAGAGCGCCCGCGTGCACGGCTGCAGATGCACACAGGCTCGCACACACAAAAGTGAAAACATGTGCGAGTGTACACACACTTTCTAACAGTTGAATTTCAAGAGACCCGCGCACGTTCTCACGTTACATTCAGGTCTGTGCGTGCACTCACTCACACACAAACAGACAAACATACACCCTTGTAGAGCCCTCCTGCTCATGGATTCAGTCACGCATGCAGCCATTTCTGCACACACACACCTAAACACACACACACACACACACACACACACACACCCACACGCACACACACACACACACACACACACACACATACACACTTACACACATACAGAGAGGTGGGGTACAGCCAAAACCACACAGGCACTCCTGGGGCCAGGAAACCTTTAACGCTCTTGATGTCTTGCAGGCCTGAAAGGGAGAAACCTAAAGTAGCCTTTAAGGTTGTCTCATTGTTTATTGTTGTTTACTCTCCTTTCTCTCCGCAGTGTCACTCTCTCGCTCACCCCCTCCCTGTGGCTTTAACACCTCACTCCACCTTCCTCTTCATCTTCCTCTCCCCCTGTCTTGCCTGCCTTCCTCTGCCCCCTGACCCGCAGTTCCTGTGTTAATGTCCTCTCGCCGCGCTGCGTGGGCTTGCCTCTGATTGTCTCGTTGTGTTGTGTGGTCACCACGGAAACCTTGGATAGGCTCCAGCAATTGAGGCTGACACACATTCAGGCACGCACCAAGTGCACACGCAGGCACACACACACACGCACGCATGCACACACACACACAGATACGTACAAACATGAATGCAGGCAGATACACACTTGTGGTCAGAGAGTTTTTTGAGCTTAGAGCCTTGGTGCAGGTCTGAGTGGAATGCTTAATAGAGAGAAGGAGAGATAGAAAGAGAAGGAGGGAAAGCAATGGTGTTATTGTCCAACAAAGACACAAATGGACGTGAAAGATATAATAGACATGTCACATTATTCCATGAAACTCCCCATATCCTCCAACAGGTAACATAACCAACCTGTCTTAACACATCGAGTCAATGCTCAAACCCAGGCTTTCAGACTTACTGCCTGAAACTCAACAGCTGCACCTTTAGCTCTGTCAGCAGCAGCTTTAAAAGTCATTAAAGCTACCTGTGAAAACACCTATTTAAATGAAAAAGAATATGCGTTAAATCACTCTACAAAGATTGATGAATCTCCCATTTGAGCTTTCGTGACGCCTCTCTTCACATCTCAGTTCAGCTCGTAAATGTACAGGGAGGACAAAGAGGAGGGGGTGGGAAGTGGTGTCACTGACCAGGCTAGCACAAAAATTAAAGACCAATCTATCTCTTTAAAGACCTCCTCGTCTCTGGTAGAAAGAGAGGAGGGGGCGCGGGTGAGGAGGTGGGGGGCAGAAGTGGGGCAGAGGGCAGAATTCCCGAGCAGCACGGCTGTGGACTGAAGGGCAGGGAGAAGAGGAGGTGTGTGTGACTATGTGTGTGTGGAACCAGAGGGGGGGCCCTCCCGTGAGGGGGGCAGGGGCCCCTGTCACTTATCAGCTCTGGCTGAGCGTCGCCCTGGGCTAGAGTCGGGAAACAGCGCTGGAATGTGTGTCCTTCCCTCTGAAGGTGAAGAGAGAGGAGAGGAAAGCCGACCGACAGACAGAGAAAGGTTTATAAACATGAACACACACACACACACACACACTTATTGAACACACACCGCCAGCTGCTGGAGATTGATACGTTTTCCTTCTTACACTCATGGTCAAATCTAACACTCGCTAACATGCTCTCATACAACCTCCTAAATGTCCTCTGTTTATCACCAGATTCTCTTTAAACTGAATCTACAGACCTTTTCAGTATTATCTGATCCACCATCTTTAGGATTTCACTTTAATTTTTTATGCAGATGACACTGACGTTTACCACAAGATCAGTGCAAGGACATATTACTTTAGTGATTCCATCCAGTGACCATCAAGCATCAACTTTAAACCAACTTTTACTCAAATATTTCTTCCCCAAGCAACTAAAACTTGTTTTTTCCTATTATAAGCAGACACTGATTGTTTTTGAGATCATATCAGCTCAGGAAAAAACTTTCAGTACAAGAAAGGAAAAGAAGGAAAGAGGGAATAAGGGAGACTCTTGAGTATACAGTTTTTGCACTGAGCAAACAATAACCACTTACACTGCAATGATCGTAATTGGGATGATAGCTTTAAATGTGCTGAATTTCCTTTGGGCCTTTTTTTGTTAGAAAAATAAAAAAAAAAATCAATTTCCGCATTTAAAAACAATCTGCTACAAAAAAATTCCGACAGCCAATGTAAGACAGACTGCTTTATCCTCCTTAGTGCAGATACAATTAAATACTAAGTTTTTCCCCGACCTGAAAATTTTAGGTCACTGTCATGCTGACTATCTTAACTCCATCTTAACCATAACTTTTACTCTGACTATACTGCGATACCTTCTTAATGAACTTATGCACAGGCTAAAACAGGTCCAACCTATCATCACTAACGGGTAAAAATGTGCTCTTTATCTTTTATCACTGCATTGAGCTTTTACTCTATTTTCTTAAAGTGTTGCGTGGGCCACAGTCCCTGCTCACAGGATGCAGGAATCCTTGTCATTACCCACATTCAAAAGAAAACAGCTGAGGCATGAGCCTTATCCCAGTCACCCTCCTCCTCCCATTGGAACAAGCTTCCTGCCATTGTCAAGAACAGACACTCTGTCAGTATTTTTTGTCCAGAGTCAAGACACATTTATTCAGCACTGCGTTCAACCCACTGTAACTCCCACCACACCAGCTGTTCCTTTCCCTTTCCTTTCCTTTCTTTTCCTTTCCTTTCCATTCCTGTTGCCATCTTTTGTCTGGTATTCGCTGCCCTGCCAATGCCTGATTATTTTCTATCCAGCAAGAAATGTGTGTGCACACCTACAGCCACACATACTGTACATTAGCACATCTTCTTGGAATCATGTCTTTGTTACTGTATCCCCTTTAAAAAAAAAATGAGCTCAAATGTCAGTCATATCTGTTTCATGGTACGGACTCTATGCTGCTCAGACTAAACCTCATTCAAAGTGACTTAAAACTATGTTTTACTTGTTGCAATTAAAGTGAAACTTAACTCTAACTGCATATTTCATATATGATGAAGTTCAATAATTATCTGTAACCATGTTCTCACAAATATGTCCAAAATGTGCAGACAAGCTTGATACGCTTACTCTTTAATGTCACTGTTTCTGCATTTCTTTTTATTTTGAGCCAGATTTCATCTTATTCTAATAAAAAAAAATGTATGTCCTCTGCACTGAAATTTCCTGGAAAATGCATGATGATTTTTCCATTTTTTTTTTGTTTCCTGTTCTTGCTTACATTCTAAATTATGTAAGAATGAGGTATAGTTAAAACAAGACTCTTCTACATGTTTTCAACATGTGGATCAACCTGTTTCCTAACATAGATGTAGGATGAGTATTTTTCCAGCAGAGGGACTTTATGGATATGAGGTTTTCTCTTTTACTGGTCATTTTAAACAGTTTCATTGTTTTCCACTGGATGGTGCTAACAACACCTACTACACAACCCATTTTTTCTGCAGATCTGGGTCAATGTGTGGTCAATTAGTATGAGGTGAAGTCAAGCAAATGCAGGAGAACAGACAGCCCAGCCCGCGTTATCATATAAGCAACTCCAACACTGTTTATTCAAGAGTTAAGTCCAGGGGACAGTAATATTAATGCTGTGGAACACACATGAAAAGCCTGCACTACCTGCCCGTTGAACATCTGTACGGTCAGGCAGAGATGTGACTAGCACAGACCAGAAGCAGTCACATGCAGAAAATAAAAGACAAATATAACATCCCACTAGCTTGGAAAACTAACTGAAATGTGAAAACATTTTAAATAAAAATGCTTGTAAGGGGTACAGTTAATTGGCTAGGCAAACCAACACACTCTTGTCATGCCGTTTTGAGTTCATGCCAGGCAGGAGAAACACAAAGGGACATGAAAGTAGATGCATCATCTGAAAACACTGTGTTTCTCTCTCAGTGTACAATGAATCAAAAATAGGATATTTAATTTTCTGATGTTGATACATTACTAAGCTGTGGTAAAATATCAAATTCTTCTGAAACAGTGAATGTCCTTAAAAACTTAACATAGTGAGTACGTGTTACTGATGAAATATGGAAAAATAAATGAAATTGCAGTAAAAATATGAATGCGTATTAACAGTGCTCACCTATTCCCTAGTGCATATTGTTCATTTTTGTACAAATTAGAATGTAAAATATAAGTGTCTTAACGTAAATACCGGTCTCCAGTGCACTTTAACCAACCAAATTCTACTCAAACCTGAAAGTGACAGGTTCTGTTCAATATCACGCTAACACACATCTTTGAAAAGTAAGCAGGTGAGCTACGCCGATGTAGTATAGAGACACAAATTCCAGTCATATAAGCTTTTTTTCCCCTCAAGGCTGGCCTCATTTTACTTTGCCAGTCCATAAAGATTCCAGCGGGCTGAGGCACTATTTGGCGAGCACATTAGGTTGGAGGAAATAAATCCTCCTCTTTCGCTGCGGTGCTGAGAAACCTATCTAGTATGAACTTTGTTCAGACTGGATTTGGTCGACTCTTGTCAGCCATTAAAACTGTGGTGTGTTGCTTAGTGGCCTGTGGTTAATGTCAAGGAAGCTGTTTGAAATATTGCACGTTCAACATCCACCAGATAGCTGTGATGAACTTATTATCCTATTAGGGATAAATATCAATGCAGGTTTTTTTGTGTAAATAATTGATTTCAAATTTTATATTCATTGTGGAGTGTTTATTCTTTATCTCTATACTTTAGTATTTTATTATAATTTGCTTTCAATCTGTACTTTATTCTTCCCTGTACTATCCTCTGGTTAATACTCATTCATAACCCTTCATTCATATCCACTTTTCCCAAGCATGATCCAAAAAAAAAAAAAAAAGATTGAGATCTTAGATTTTAGATTAATTTATGAATTTATTTATTTATCTCTCATTTTTTCTCTTGCTTGCTGTGAGTGCACTTCATTTTGCTCTGTACTGTCCTGCTGTTGCAAAATACCAATTTCCTCATTGTGGGACAATAAACACATGATCTTATCTTATCTGTCATATCTTTTAATAATAATTTTTGCTGGTAGCTGATAGTGTTAATGGTGTTTTTTTTAGTTTTGTTGTTATTTACTTTCCCTTTTGCTAATAGGCCAATGGCAGTCAAGGTCGATATCATTGCTTGGCCCATATAACAGTGCGTGCTTAATTAAAATAAAGCATCATGACCAGGGCTGAAACAGTAGAAGAGGTCCACAGTGTTATAATCATCTCAGGAAATATCAGTTTCATGGCAATGACACAATGATTATTATTATGAGTTGCAATAACCCCTACAAAGTAATGAAAACGAAGGGGCTTTGGTTAAACAAATCTTTGTTAAAACTTAAACCATTTTTAATGAAAATCAGTGTGAATAGTCTCATTGTGCATCACCTGTTTGAGCAAAATAAATGAGAAGGTGTGTGATGCAAGTTGTCAAGTCTGAAAGGAAGTTGGGGACCTAAGGAGAATACGCAGGTGAGATTCTCAATCTGGTTGTATTATTATTATTATTGTTGTAACGTATCATGATAATCATCAAGTTCCATATCACAGAATACTGAGAAATGGTTTCCCACTGACCTGTAACAAGACTTTCAGTTCCTACTTTAAAGGTGACAGATTAGCTGCTTTGTTGATTAATGCTCACCCCTGACATAAACAGTGTGTGTGTGTCTCCTCTCTTAAAAATTAAAAAAACTAGCAGCTTGAAAAAACTTGGGACCATATTTAATCTAAGCAGCTACAGTGCATTTTTATCTGTGCAGGACAAGTACTAACATTTTTTGTGATGTATAAGTTAAATTAAGTCACAGCCTGTGTGTGAATAATGTAAAAAAAAAAAAAAAAAAAAAAGGCTCACAGACATTAGAGCCTCACCCTCAGATACTGAACCCTTACCCATGACTCTGTGTTAACTCACCTTTGCCACGCTGTGATTCCTGGGACTTCTCAGGTTCCTGTGAGTTCAGGCCAGCTTTGGCGGGAGCCACTTTTCCAGAGTCTGTTTTGACAGTGCTGCTGGGGGAAGGGGAAGGGGACGGCGCTATGGTGGCCAGCCTCAAATTCGCAACACCGGGTCTCGTGTTGACAGAGCCTGGTGCCGCATTTGCAGAAGCTGGTCTCACGTTGACAGGGCTAGCTCTCATGGGAGGCCTGGAGCAGATGGAGGACTGGGGAGCTGACTTCTCCTCAGTTGCACTGGCTGACTTCAACTCAGGCTGCAGAGGGAAGAGTGACAAAAGGGGACAGAAGAGTGCGATCAGTGTTGACAGCTAATTCACATACAGTGGAATTACTGTCATGTTTGATTAAATCATTGGATAAATGATTCACCAAATCACAGTTCTCCAATGAATACACTACGCCCAGGATGAAACACATAGACCTATGACCACTGATTAAGAGTTTAAGAAAGTGTGGAGAGAAAATTATAAGGTGACTGGAAAATCAAGCTGCCTCGCTAATCTTCTTTCCTGATCTTACGCCTTTTTAATCAACAATCTTGCTCTCTCCTTCTCCCTCTGGCTGACTCCTTCCCTCTCTAAATCAACTGGAGAAAACCTGCGGCAGTGCGACTGCTACATCTGCTGCACCAAACCTGCCCATTCCTGTTTCCAGGAACAAATCATTCTATCTGCAGACCACACATTCAACAAAATAATGAATGTAAAAGGAGGCTTAGGCGGTGAAATCTTGGCTGTCAGAGCAGCCAAACCTCCTCAGGTGTGTAGATGTCCATTGCCACAGTAGCAAGGGTTGGCCAGAGATGTGTTGGGCCTGTAATATGGAGAGTCTGGTAAAGGTATGAGGAGTAGGAGAGAGACATTTTCTTCTGTGGCTAAGAGGAGGAGAAAGCAGAGAACAGAGGAGAGCTCACGCGCCCAAACCTCAGGAGACTGTCCCACAATCCCATCCATCTGCGACTGACGCATTCTCTATCTCTGGCGTTTTAATTCCCTGATCAAGTTCATCAACCATCTGTTCTAGGGCAGTCCAGAAATCCTGCCTTGCCTCTGTGATTCAGCTGTTCTCACAGTACATGTCACCTGCGCACACACACATTTGCGTGGTCATAAACACAGCAAGACGTTAGAGGAAAGCGAGGCAGATAGAGAGAGCACACTCCCCAGACAACTCAAGGCTGGAGCGATGATGGAGCCAGTGGGAGGACAGTTCAGTTCAGCTGTTCCCCGGAGAGAACTATGAGGGGTGCGGCAGCTCAAACGAGCTGGAGCACAGAGACAGGAGAATGCTGGGAGAAAGATGATCTGCAGAGAGGCTGGGAGTGAGGGGACAGCTGGCCTAACCACCATTTCCTGTTACTCACAGAGGGTGGGACTGCCATGAAAGGACACGTAGGCACTCTAACCACATTTTAAAAGAGCAAAACCCAGGACCACAGCATCGTTACAATCAATCTTTACTGTGATCTGTAAGGAAATATTAAATCTGGACACTGAATCCAGTTCAGAAAACCTTAAAAATAAATTTCAAATAAATTTTGAAACACATTTAGAAAATAAACATCTTAATAAAAAAAATTAGGCTAAAACATGTCATCTATAGAGAAAATATCTGTACACTTCACATGATAAATACCTTCTCTGCTGCTGGAGGTGATGAGTGCTCACTCACTGACACCTGTGGGTTTAACAAAGACATTACACAAGTATTATAGGTAGGCCATGATGCAACCCCAGAGCACTGTGGCTCAATTACAGCATGCAGTTGCTCCAACTCACCGGCAGAGGGTGTAAAGTGCTCGCTTCCCCACATTTTGCCTGTGAGAAGAGACAATGACTTATTAGATGACTTAAAGGTGACACGTTCCCCTCCCTAACTTTTTGTCAGCTTAGTTTTGGCCACTAGAGGGAAAAAAAAAAAGCAAGAGATGAAATCACAGTCGAGATAAAGCAGGATAACTGTCACTTACAAAATCTGTACTCATCTAAAAAAAAATCTAAAATATAAATATAAAGAATATTTCTGAAGTAGATTTGTTAATGTGGGTGCAAGTAAATAACTTATCAGTAACTGTGTTTTTTTATGTGTGTGTGTGTGTGTGTGTTTCCACTGAGTGAGCAGCGTGCAGCTCCAGCTCAGAGAATCATCGTGGTCAGGCCAGATGAGACCTCAGCTCACTCTGGCTCAGTGTGTGCAGGGTTGTCATGACAACGCAGCAAATCTGTTTTAAAGATAGCGTGAAAAAGGAGGCATCCCCCCAACTCCATAATCAACAGCTCACACAACACCAACTGCACACACAAACACATACACCTAAACTATCAGTGCCCTGAAAATTATTCTCAATTATGGGTGCTTATTTTGACACAAAGAAGTCTTAGAATTAATGAGACTATATTTTAATTGGGTGAATAGATTTACACTGGCAGTGCATAAAACCTGCGAAAGCTTGCACAACTGTGCTACAGCAATGAAAGTCAAAATGAAGGATGGGAAATGCTAGGCTTCAACTAGAAACACAACAGTGACAGACCGTAGATCAGGTAAAACTCAAAGATGGAAGGAAACATATGTGTAACGGTGCTGTAAGATGTGTCAGATTTGTGGATGCAGTTCAAACCCACAAATAACACATCCAAAATTTGTTTTGTCTCCTGTCATAAATCATTTGAGATCACAGTGACAAACAACACTGTTTGATTTTCAGACAAACAGCTACACACCTTTATATTTAGCTGGATACCAGATGATATAGGAGTTAGGTTCTCTCGCTCAGTCTTGACAGATTCTGTGGTTTTTCTGTTCTTCAAGATTGTTTGATGGCTGTAAAACATCAGACCATGTCATTTCACTTCACATTTCACTTTGAAGTATACTTACACGACATCATTTTCTTTGATTCTCTATTGTTATTATGATTTTAACAGACAAACTGGTGAAAAATGACTTTATATTTACATTTTTTTCAAGTACTGCACTTTACTTGAGTAGGTCATATTACATGACAGGTACAAATATTGCATCTTTTACTGCACTACATTTATTTGACAGCATTAGTAATTTTTCAAATGCAGATTTTAAGCACTGGATAACATGACAAACCTTTGAATAATATTAATGAATTGCTGGTTTCCAGGTTACAAAAAGTAGAGCGTAATTTGACTCACATTTCAAGTTTTTGTAAGTTATTAACAGCTTCACCAAAAACCTTGTGGTCCCTCTTACATTTTTCTAAATCATTCAATATGTCACTAAATATCAAAGATTAGAGGAGAAAGCCACAAAGTGAAGACACATTTTTATATCCCAAGTTTGTTATTCTCTCTTTCCTTTACTCATTAGTCTTCAGTGAGGCCTACTTGGTGTTTTTGTCTCTAAAACTGGAAATAAAGTAGCTCAAACTGCCTCCAGCAGCTAAAACAGTAACAAATTGAAACAAAACGGATGCCACAATAATCTGTGAATAATCTTATGTCACACATCTACCATAATATTTATATTACTTATATTTTGCTGCTAATTCTCATGCATTTCGATTTAAGTAGGATTTATTAGCATGATGCCCTCCCACTATGCTACATATTGTTTGCTGTAACTAACTTTTTTCCCTATGGTTTATTACTTTGAGTTGGTCTGGAGATTCGGTGTCTTCTTTTCTCCAAATCCTGAGCAGATGAATTTGGAGGTCAGTTCATCCACCTCCCCGATCACAATGACTGCCACATCTCCATCCCGGCCGAGCAACCAGCTCACACTCTTAGTGTTGGCTGTAAGAAACACAAATGAACACACTATGAATGACATTATCCTTACATGAAGAAGGCTCAAATGATAAGAAATGAAACCAGAGTACTATTATAGTTTTGCAGAAAAACATCACACTATGGGAGGACATAATTTTCAGTCATTGGCTGCTGTTTTATTATTGTAACATATTCACAAAAAGTTGCATAAAATGTAAATGAAAAGAGAATGCAATGATTTGCGGGTTTAATAAACCAATATTTTATTCACAATAGAATACTGAAACCATATCAGATGTTTAAAACAGAACCATTTTGTCAGAAAAATTAGAACATTTTTATGGCAGCAACACAGCTCTAAAAATTTGGGACAGGGACAATAAAAGGCTGGAAAAGTAATATTACTTAAACTGGAGCAACATTCTGAAGCTAATTTTGTAAATTGGCAAAAGGTCAGTAATATGACAGGGTATTAAAAGCCTTTCAGAGGTAGAGTCTCAAAAGTTTGGCAAATGTTCACATGTCTGCAAATATTTTATGTGTATGGCATTTTCAAATCCTTGCCCTGTGTTTTTATTTACATTTTGCACAGCGTCCTAACTATTTTGGAAACTGGTGTTGAAATTTCGCGATAAAAAATGTCAGCATCCTGAAGCGTGAGTAGTAATTTGCACAAGATTATTGGGAAATATCAAGTACATTGTCCACAGTTTCAAAACTGAGTTCTCACTCTGGCCAGAAATAAAACTGTCAACTCAATCAGCGGTGGATGAGTTGAAGCTGCTCCCTCAGTTTATAGACAGACAGAAACAACAGCTGGAGAGACACAAGAAGCGCGTCACGGATGTATGAGACAGGGCTTTCTAATGTGTGATGTAAACAGAGTTGACATGGGAAAAACCCTGTCATGCTGGTCTAGCCCCTCACACACACACACTTGTATAAATATACTTGTAAGGTACATGAACTGACTGAACTGGTTCAGATATTTAACCATGTTATTATTGTTAATCTAATTCAATCCCATCCCAAATCTAACCATAAAATATGTATTTATCAATCCTGTCTGTATAAGAACGCTGAGGCCTTACAAAAGCACATGGTCAGACATACATACTTACACGTCTCTGCCTTGTGACTATGTTTGACAGCACAGAAGAGTTATTTTATAGACATAAACCAGCTGACAAGGGCTCAGAGGGCTATGGCTTGTTTGGCTGAAAACAGGATAACATACTTTCATAGTGAACTGGTTTTGCCAGCCTGCCCTGTAGATTGGATTCCAGCGGGGCATACCAGGATGACTACGAAAACACTGCAGTAAGAACACTGGTAAACAAGCCATCACTCGCACCTGACAACCACAACCACAACACCATTGTCAGGGCAGGTGAGCTGGATCCTGTTAACTGGCACAGGGACATTCATACCGTATGTTGGCATGTGTCCTCACCTAAAAGTGAGTTGGAATAATCTCCTGCATTTCTTTGTCAAAAACAATAACGATAAAGTTTCTAGAGAGAAGATATCTATATTATCAGGAGAGGAGACCAAGGTTACATTAGTTTTGTCAGAGCTATGCGGTTTATGTCTCTTCCCTGAGTCAGCTTACAACAAAAACAACAAAACTAACTTGAGGTCAGCTTAACCGCCACAAATGTCCCATGATCAGCAACAGCTTAAAGCGAGGACAGTGTTTACTTCATGTATGGAAGCAAACTCTGCACCAAGTTGTCCTCCAGGACCAAGCAGATAAAATCAATCTCACTCTTTGTTTTTCACACACATACATTTCCTGCACGCTTCCTGTTTCGCCCCCTGTTAATTGTTTAAAGGTTTGGGTCCCGACTCACTTCCTATTTTACATAGTAACACAAACCATCCACAATTTCCTCCGCTCTGGACAAGCAGCCTATGTAGGGAAGAGTTGTGACCACGTGACCTGGGCCTGCGGTCTCCATCCAGCCCCCTAAAGACAGCTGCCGTGGTCATTAAGAGATAGAAAGAGCACTGTTCTCTCACTCTGCACCACAGTTAATAGTAAGTGCTTTGTTATTAGCTAAGAAAAGACGGATCACATTGCTCTGTCAGTCAGACTTAATGCACCAACTGCAGTGTAGCCTACTGCTGGCTTAAATTAATTGGCTTTGAATCATACTTAAGATGGCACTGAAGCAATATTCTGCCATCGTCCTTACAAACCTGTGGCTTTGTCTGCAAAAATACAACATTTTCCCTGTGTCAGAGTCATTATGCCCCTCTTTTCTCAGACTGGGACTGTTACCACTACAGAAAAATGTAGAAAGGCAAGATTCTGTAGCATGTGTCAAACCAGTTTCACAAGCAGCTCGGAGTCTCTTGAGTTTCTGGTTGTTTTGTTTTTTTTTGATTGCTGGACGTATACTGTCGACTCCAGCTGTCGCTTTTGGGCAGAAGCCAGTTCCTGATGAACCCATTTACCATTTACATTCTCAGTACTTCTTGCAGCAACAGTTTTTCCCTTGTCATCTCCCTGTCTGTCATGCTGTTTTTATCTGCCATCAAACATTCCTGACATGAGTGACATCTTTGACCCAGTGAATTTTCTTCCTGCTCGGTTCTATGTCTTGGGCGCACAGTGCATGACTGGGAACAAAATGATCTAAGAGCCTGAAAGCAAAGTATGTATATTAAAGTTCACTCATTGCAACATAAAAACTCTTTCATGCCACGACATGAAAGCTCTCCTCAACTATTACGTTTTGTAACACATTGAAGTCAGTGTGAATATTATAAAAGATGACAATATTGACATTTACATTACTTTGCTTGTGTAAATATTAGTCTCTGAGTGTGATGTTAAAAGGAATTCCTCAGCATCATCAGTCAGAGATAATTGTTTGGAATATAAGCAAAATTTAATGTTTTTTTTTCCATTTGTTTCTGTCTCTGCTTCATGTCAACGTCATCCTTTCCTAAGGATCAGTCTTATTAGAGTTAAATCATTGCAGAACAGCTGGCGTTTGTTCGCTCAAGTTTGCATTTTAAGAAAACTCTAAACTTGCGAAATGGACTTCAGGTAAACGCTGCAGCTGTGATGGCAAACAGCTGTTGAGATGACAGGGGGAAAGCAAAGAGGAGAAGCAACATCCAGCAGCAAAGGATGCCTGTCACAACCAATGCGCACATGCTTTTTGAAGTTTTGTCACTCTCTATCAGCCAGTCCACACTGAAATATGCAAACTTTGTCACTGAAAGGACAGAGAATGGTAACAGTAACACATGGCCAGATGGTTTTCTGTCAAAAACTGTTTGAAAATGTGGCCGTCAATACACTTGAAAGATATGAAACTGTCACACCAGATAAGCAGCAAGAAGAAAGGTGAGGCGGCCGTGATGGGTTGGTGTGTTTTACCTTTTTTTGGCTTTGTTCGCTTCAGCTCAGCATCGCCTCCCTCTCTCTCTAGTTTCTCTTCTCGCTCTTGCCAGCGTCGCACCTGCTCCTGGCGCATTTTCAAGAACAAGGTCTTTTTCTGGTCTTCATTCAGAGCATTCAGTACATCAGGGTCAATGTACATGTCCTTGAGGATTTGCTGCAGCATGTTGGCAGCTGAATGGTGGGAAAAGTGGGCACCACAGGGCCGAGCAGGCGGAGAGAGGAGGCGCTAACCTTCAGCCAGCAGCTTTTTGTGGTTGTTGGTTTATAGTCTCATGTCAGCAGAAGTATACAGCTTCTGTGTTCTAAAACTACTCTTATTCATCCACAGAAAATCTTCTTCATAGATCAAAGTGCTTGCTCATCCTTAGATACACACTCTTGTACATACTGTACAATCATGTGCTCTCTCTCTCTCTCTCACACACATGCACGCGCACACACACACACGCATGCGTGCGCACACACACACACACACACACACGCACACACACACACACACACACACACACACACACACACACACACACACAC
>JAPQRP010000008.1:7818074-7899509 GCA_037367295.1 Apogon hyalosoma
GTGTAGGCCTACTGTTATGACATGGGGATTAGGAATCGCGAGAAAGGGTAAAGCAAAAATAGTGATTTACATTTTGTTAAAAGTAAATAATAATAATAATAATAATAATAAGTAGATGTTTTTGATGTTATTTCACACTAATGTAGTAAAATTCTCGGTTCATTTTTGTGTTGTTGCGTTCATTGACTGAATGTTTGAGCCCTTTATAAACCTACAACTTGCACTGTAAACTTTACTCAGAGTCGGAATTAATATTTAGAATTTCGGTATGTCGGTGAAAGTGAGCATGGCTACCTCACAGCTTGGCAGATGTTCTCTTTTTTTTTTAATTTTTTTTTAAATTTATTCAACTTTGGTTCCTAATAAAATCATTAGATAAACGCATGGTACAATGTCAGGGGTGAACAGGCTCCTGAGATGCACTTTACAAAACGCACGTTTTGTGAAAACTATAAGTAGGTCAAAATTACGACTTGTCAAAATAAGACAAATAAACTTTTGTTCGGAGGAAAAACTAAATAAAATCGAATGGTTAAGTTTGAAAAAAAAAAAGAAAGAAAATGAGTTCTTCTATATGACTTGAGTGTGTTAATTTTATGGGAAGTATAATAAAAGGCCTGCTGAACATAATTCAGCCAGCATTTCTGAGGGTTTATTCTTACCTCATAATGCTGAATATTGCGCGCAGTATTTTATATTAATCTGTTACAGTGCCAGTCTGGACTCATTTTGCTTGAATAGGCTACTACAAAATCACATCTATCTTTGTGCATGCTTTCTGTAAGGTTGAAGTTGACCCTAAAGTCATTACGTTTCAAGTCGTATTTCAACACCTCTCCATGATATAGGCCTGCAGTATATATCTGAATATCTGCTTCAATCACGTTTCTACTCGAATGAAAATACTAAATATATGCAACTTATTTTCAAGTAATTTACTAAACTGAAATTAAATGAGGCCTTGCTGTTTTTAGTGTCGGATAATAAGATGATATACTGTCTGCAGAGCATGGTTCACACGGTGCTTCGGCTATACATTTGTCTCAGCTGATCATAACAAAAACAAAATATGCTATTAGAATTTCCATCTGGTTTCTAATCACAAACCTCTGCGTGGGATGCAATTCAATTCTGCCCAAATTACTTACCTAAAAAAGGACGTAGCCCACCCCACCTCTGTAGGTCGTTAATCAGTTGATCCAACGGATGAAATATTACAATTTTAGTTTGTCCATCAATCAGTGCTTTGTTTGTGTATTTTTTGAAAGTGAATGTGAGGGAGTGAGAGCTCGTGGATTCCGGTGCCGAGGCCACGTCCAAACGCAGGAATCAGGTGGGTATGTCGCAGTTTGTAAAAGAAGCAGCCGCTCACCTTCCAAAGTTTTGCCCTACATCCCAACACAGGAATGCTGTGGCGCCTCTCCAAAACGCAGCTCCAGTATTATTTTAGATCCGACCGGTAGGGCTTATGTGTTCTGCTTCTGTAAACTCTGCGAAGCAATGTCTCGCTCGGCTGCTTATTAAGACATTTAAATGCTGCAGGACAGTAACAAGCAGACTGATATGTAAATAGAACGTCATTCCTCTCACCAGGCGACATCCCAGAACCTACCTTCTGCTCCGTCCGCAGGCGCAGCGCCTTACAGCCTCGACAGCGGACCGCAGAAGACGAGACACGGCAAAAGACACATGAGAATACGCTCCAGGGCCTTTGTGACAGCGCGGCGGATTGCCTCTGTTTGCTTCACAAGATGGACAAGAAGCAGCGAGTCGTGGCACGGAGAGAGACACACGCACAAGTTCAACGGCGCACGCTTCACCTCTGATGTCAACACGCACTGTGGAAACTCGGTGCACTTGCGCCTCCCTTTGGTGCAGTAGGGAAATTGCAACTTTGGATTCTTCTAACAGGTAGGGCAACATTTTGGGCAACTGTAATGGAAGTCAGTGGTTAAAACAGCAAGTGAACAGTGCTACAGTCTCGTGCGTCATGACAGACAGAATGTGGTGCCTTGTCTCATTTTGATCGGTTTAAGTTGTTAAAGTGAGAACCTCTCATTCATGCGCGTACTTTTTTATTTATTCAGGGTTGATATACTGTGTTTGCAGAAAGAACACGCAGATATTCATGTGAAAGAAAGTAATAGTTTTTACCTCCTTCTTGTTATTATATTTAAGTGCTTTTAACTCCAGCCCCTTAGGACTAATTATACCATTTCAGCACCACGGAGAGCAGCCGGCCCGTTTGGATGTAGTGTGCACAGAGGTTACGCACTAGTATAAACAAGGCTGGGCTTATTTGTACAAAGAAGACATCCCTCTGTATGTCAACTTCAAGCACATTTGTCGAGATTAATGTCACATATTTGGGCTTTTTCTTAACATTGCAACATATGCATTACTTAGGTGAGTTGTAGTGGAGCCACTTCAGTCTATTTTCTGCATATTTGACTGGTTAGAAATGTTTTAACATATTTTGACGTCATGGTTTTCTACATTAAAACCACTGTTGTTTGTTATACAGCACAATTCCAGCACCTGTGTCAACTTGCTCAGAATACATTGTGGTCAGCAGATGTCGCTCTTTGTAAATGCTCGCAGCATAACCTGTATCCGCATTCTATTTGACATAACCACCGGCAATAAAATCATAACTTACTGCCACTAATCATAATAATCTTCCACGACAGTATATTTGTACTGAATAATTTCCACATTTATGTACTATCATACGCAACTCTCACATGAAGACAATACATTTTTAAAATACAAGAGTCAGAATAATAATAATACCAGATGATTCACTCCATCTCAACTTCAGTTAAATATATCTGAGTTTTCTTGACTCCTAATATTGCAGCTGTTTTAGCTGTATGGATTTAATGCGGTGCCTCAACATCAGTTTTTTTAGAGGCAGAGGAGCGAATGTGACCTGAATGCAGGGCATGACTTAATGGGATGAGACGCAAAACTCATTCAAAACAGTCTCTTGAAGAATCTGAAACGCTTTCGCAGCCTTAGTCATCGCAGCCATATGATTTCTCCAGGCGCACTGGACTGTATGCGGCTGCATTTTTCAGTGTGAACATTTTTTCCTTTTTTTTTTCTTTTTTCTTTTTTTTTTCTTCTTTTGGAGTAATGCCTTGGCTACAGTAAGATGCGATTTTGAGGAGGGAGAGTCATGGATTTTTAGGGTTTCGTTTATTTCGTTTTAACGTGAGATCGCCGCTGATAAAACACCATGGAGTGAGTGACATACAGTAATTGGGTTTAGGAGTGAGGAGATCGACCCTTTGGTCTATCGGTTGCCTGTATCTCAGTGCTCCAATCCTGCGTTTTTGTTGACGGAGCCCCTTGGCAATCGGCATTATTTTCTCTCCGTCTGTGGCTAGTGGGGGAGGCGGAGAGAGAGCCGCGGTGGAAGGCGGCGTATTAGCGATATAGCTGCCGACCAGATATATTGTTTTGTTTTTTGGAATGAAACGTGGCTTATGTTTTGCGACCGGACTACCAAACTTGTGGTTCACTGCAGCATTTTGCGTCTTTCCCTCCGCTGCAGATGATACAGAAAACCATCATAGCGGTACCCCACCACTGCAATTTTTGGGCAAAGATAAGAGTGGCGTCGTCTTGCAGTTAAGGCTACTATGGCAGCATAGGGGGCATCTTCTGGAGGGGAGAATCCGCCAATTCCTTGCTCAGCCTATCTACGATGCCTTATTATTAGCGGAACGCAGTGACTGGAATCGAAACCCTACGTTATCCCGCGGTTTCCCCGTTTCAAAGCTGCTGTTTACCCATTGAAAATTACTCGAAAAGCAGCGGATCCCGATGGCATGGACACTTATGCAAGGTCTGCCGCGCTGCCGTGCTACTGGAGCCTACTTGCTGTCTCTTCTTTTAACCCAGCTCCATCGCCATCGCCCCGCAGCCGAGAGAGCCCTGCCGCAACGCGACCAGCGACCACCGAGCCAAAGCAGGCGGCATGAGGCTTGATTCAGTGCATTTATCCATGCTGGTCATCGGGGTCTCATTCGCCTGCTACTCCCCGAGTTTGAATTCCCTGCAGGACCAGGCTTACAAATCCGCCGTGGTGATCGAGGGCAAGGTGCAGTCTACGCCTGTGAACGTCTCCGCGGAGCCGTACCGTGTGAATGTCAAAGTGCTGGATGTTTGGCCCCTCAACAGCGGGGGTCTGGAGCGAGAACAGCTCGTCACCGTGGGGGAATTTGGATCTGAGGCTCCGTGCACCAAAGTAAAGAAAAATCACAAGTACATTTTTTTCATGGACCCCACTGACGAACCCTTGGTTTTCAAGGCATCATACGCGCCCCTGGACACGAATGGAAAGAACTTAAAAAAGGATGTAGGGAAGATCTTGTGTGAGGACTGCGGTAAGTTAATGTTTTGTGGATTACCGGTGAAGTCCAACCCGGAAGAATGAACGGTGTGTTAATAGCCCCTGGCATACGGGCTTTGGGTTACATGCACTCGGGTGAATTGTGCTTCTTATGGCCACAGCATGGTTTGGAGTCTGTGGGTACCAGATAGGTGCCTAAGGGGCGTCTATGCAGCAATTTTCGACAACTCTCGCAGGCTCTCATAGCCCACATGATCAATCAAACTCTCTTTCTCTCTCCTCTTCCCTTTCCCGTGAACTGCATCAGACATGCGCCTCGCACTGTTGCTTGGGAGGAATTGCAGTTTGTGTGTATCGAACTATCTGCATCCTGCAAACCCGCATTAGAGTTTAAACGTCTCAGGCTTTGCGTCCAGTGCCTGCCAGACCGTACATACACATTTGTACTGTTCTTGAAAGCTTTTTTTTTTTTTTTTTTTCCACGTAGGTACATCAAGCCCATGCGCTTCACGGACGCGGTACAATTTCAGCACCAGGGACAGCGGCCTGTTTCACCGGTATCACGTGTGGAAAATCACGCTGCCCTAAGCAAATTGGTTCCTCGGCTATATTTAGGCTTATGGCCTGCTTAAATGCTTTAATACGTTTAATAAGTCCCGTATACGCACATGCATGTTCAGTGCAGCCAAAAGGCTCGCAGCCAAAGCTAACAGTATGTGCTGTGCTCCTAACCTGGAACCTTATGGTGCTGAAAATATCATACTGAAAAGTTCACCACCCGCTATGGGATTTTATCTTTTCCAGTCTCTTTGACTGTAGATAGTAAAATTACTTAATGCACATTTTATTAAGCATTATGCATTTTCTTTACTTCCATGTTTATGTCAGTGGTCCATGAAATTGCTCACTCACCCCTCTAGCACAAATCGCTTATTGTCAGCTTTAGCATTTTCTTTAGGCTACAGAACCTATACTCATCAAGTACAATGCAGCATATTGTTGCACTGATGTTGGTGCAGTGGCCTGCACATAAGTAGGCTAACTCCATTCATGTGCATGTGTGCATGGATGCACAGACACACATACATGTTTTTTACAGTAGTGCACATTGAGGTCTTTAGGACAGGCTGCTTTTACAGTAGTGCAAATCGGGGTCTCAAAGGCGTTTTAACAATTTAGTGACATACACTTCCCTGAAACTGTCACTGAATTGTCAAAATTCACTGTCTAACAACTGAAATGCCAGTGTGTTTGTTGCTCTTCACCAGGGTAACGTTATTCCTTTGTACTTTTAATTATCAAGCAGTGTCAGTGTCTGTAACTGGATCTGTACTTCACAGAGATAGTTCTTTTGTGTCTGTCCCAAGCTTGTCACTTACATGTACACCTGCAAAAACATCTCGCCTACTGTTAGATTTATAAAATGTTGAGCTTATTAGCACAGATAAATACAGGATAATACATACAACAATAATAGTCAGTATACCTGTCCTCAAATGGCACACATGCTTTTATTTCTTCTAAAGTATTGTGACCTAGAACAGGGCATGTGTCCTGGTCTGCCTCCCTCTTAAATCCTCTTAGTCTTTACTCCTGAGACACAAATGCTCTCTACTCTTACTGATTTTGTCACAGTCACTCCGCCTCTTTAACTTATCATCCCATTGGGAGAGGTAACGTAAGAGGGACCGTATCACCTCTTAAATACCTCAAGCCACATTCATGCTTTCATTTATCAAAGCTTGTCAGTGACTTGATCCAAGTTCTAACTGTATTACCTGAGAGTTGCCACGCCCGCTTTCTCTGTGTCTCTACATGTCTTTTATAGAGTTATATGAGCCCATGAACATAACTGATGTTCTGGATCAGTGTCATTGATTTCTTCATTGTCTCTTTCCTGACTCCTCAGTCAGGTCCTTTGTGAGGTAACCTTTCATATAAACAGATAAACAGCCAGTCTCTTGACATCCTGTTTTCCCTTTGAGTTTCCTCAGTCATTCATTCGGGACATTAGATCAGCAACATTCTAGATTTAACTTATATCAAATTCCTTAAAATTGTGTCGGTGCTCTATATTGTGGGTTGGTATGTTGGCCTTGCTTAACCTTTGTTCTACTACACATATGACCAGGTTTGGCTAAAAACTAACAAAGGTGTCCAGGCTCACTGAGCACACATGTTAAATCTAGCCTTGAATCCCTCTTGGGCAGAAGTACAAAAGCTCCCTGGTGGGAAAACCATGGGACTGAACTCACACAGAGCTCTCAAAGCAATGCAGTGCTCCTCCTTGTCTTTATTTTGTGAGGGCTTCCTGAATTGCAGGCTACTTACAATGCCTTTCCCATCCTCAGGACTAAGCCTGTTAAAAGAAGAAACAAAAACAAGAAGGAATAAAGTTCCTCTGACAATGATTAGAACAACCATATGCAGATGTATAAGCTCATCATGCCAACTAAATGAATTCATCACATTGGTTGACAACATTGTTTCATCCTGTCTGTGAGGTTGACTCAAAATAAGTGCTGCTTTATGATGAGTCATTAGTGACAACAAAACAGAAATAAATTGGCCATTATCTTCCCTCGTATGTTAATTTTTACTTAAAGACATAACATTAAATATCCCAAAAACATAGTATTTGTTTTATACATTAAAGACATTCACAAAGGCACCTGAAGTCACATAATTGTTTTTTTTTTTTTTTTCATTTCTGTAAAAAACTGTTTATTTTTCCATTTTTTATTGACTTTGTGGACACAGTGAGTAGATACTATCATTATGGAACAAGCTCTTTCAGTTTATTTGGACTTGGAACAGACATCTTTACATACAGCTTAAGTGTCCTTTTGTCACAAGTGAAATCTAATCCATTCAGAAAATGAGTTTTAATTTTTCATGTGAGTAAAGCATCATTTTACAGGAGCTAGCAGCAAGATGTTCTGGTAAGTTAGCATTTTAAGGCAGTCTTAAGGTTAATTTGCTGAAATGCTGTATTATCGTCTCTGTGGTACCTTTTTTTTTTTCCTCATTTGAGGATATGAACAAGCGACAACTGAGATGACAGTTGAGATAATGACATCTACCTTAATAATAGAGGACATGTTTTAATTAGGAATAGAGCGTGACATTGCTATACTTCACACGGTAATTTAAGGGGTTTCACATCTGCCTTGAGCTCTTATTCTTTTGTCAGACAATAGGGTTTTTGTCCCACATGGCACAGCAGCGATTATGGTTGTGCAGCTCATTTGGCTTTTTGACTGTAGACCCCATGGAGGAGACGTACATTTTGTGTGCGATGCACTGTATCAGGAGAAGAAAAAGCAGACAAAACTATATGAACAAAAAGGTCATCTGAGTTCAGGGGAAGCACATTACAATGGGGTCATACTTAACTCAT
The DNA here is from genome assembly GCA_037367295.1 of Apogon hyalosoma. Taxonomy (NCBI): domain Eukaryota; kingdom Metazoa; phylum Chordata; class Actinopteri; order Kurtiformes; family Apogonidae; genus Apogon; species Apogon hyalosoma. Next base: position 7,825,835 of record JAPQRP010000008.1, read on the forward strand.
TTAACATACAAAATATGGACAAAAATATCAGAGCACATTGAGATGTTATCCTGATAAAAATGTTCATGTCAATTGCCGTTAGTGATTCTCACGATGAGTCAAATGGACATTTATTTTAAGTTTAATGGCTGATTTTACTTCTTGAGTGAGAGTTGAAGAGACCACACCATTGCTTGTGGTTTAAAATGATCATTCATGGTTAGAACATGACAAATATTTCAGAAATCTAGTGACAGAACATGTATAACAGTTATAATGCTAAACAAAACTCAGCATTGAGTAAAAAAAAAAAAATCTCAAGCATTTTCTAAACCTTTGTGACATTGTGAGAAAAAATAACCATGAAGACAAAATAAAAACATTCCTTGCAGTGATATTTAGCTCAATATAAATTATGTTGTGATATTTGTAGCCCAGCCCCCCTGTCACTGACACACCTGAATTCAATGTGTCCCAATACATTTGCCCATATAGACAAATAAATAGATATATTAAAAACACACTAAGAGTAAAAAATAAATCGATAATAAATAGTAAAGGAATACAAATATATGTACAAGAATACACAGTTGTAAGCTTAAAAGTACTATATGTGCAAAAATCAAGATGTATAAAACAATGACATTTTAAAGATGATATACCAGTGCAGTAACAGTAAAATTGTGCCTCTGTTTTATTGCCTATAGTGGAATAAGACATTCAAGTTATTATTGGTAGATGTATGCTTTTCATTAGAAAAGTAACCTTATTTTTGGGCAAATTTTGAACATTATCTAAATATGTCCAGTTTAACCAGTAACAAGCTAAAAAAAATGTTTGAATGATATCCCAGCAGAGGAACATATTCTTTTCCTGATTCTGAAGATTGAGAGGACTTGCATGCAATTTATCAAACCTCTCATGTTTTCACTGCTTCATAACTTGCTTAAAATCTGGCTTTTTTTTTTTGTTTTTTTTTGTTTCTTCAAGCAGCTGCACTTTTATTCTAGCATTAAGAAGTAAGCAAAAAAAAAAAAATCTTTTGTAAGGAATTTGTCCCTTCTTTTCAATATAGCTGTTTTTGCAGTGTAGGAGTATTTATTTACTGCCCACAAAGCCAATTTGTTTTGTATGAAGTAAAATAACATAACAATATTGTCAGTGCACACTGTCACTTACCTGTCACTGTGAGGTCCCATTGCATGCTGGTCGCAGCTGCTGCATTGAGGTGGTAGACAGGCAGAAGTTTGCTCCGGGCTATGTATCTCACTGTGAATTTAGAGAGCTCCTTAGAAGAGCTAGACATAGAACATGAATGACAGCTGCTGGTGGCGGCTGTGTTCTGCTCTTACCCCGCATGTTTGTCAAACAGCAGTAACAATTAGCAGGCACCTACAGGTTGGTAAACTGTAGGGCAGTTCAGCGGTTGTTGATTGTGACATAGGTGCTTGTGATCATGTACAGGATGTTTTTTTTTGTTCAGATAAGAATGATTGAAATGTCTCAATAACAACTGACCCACCAAGGGCGAGGATTGGTTTTGACTGAGATTTGACTGATTGTTTTCCATGGTCACTGGGTCATTCGTTGAATTTCTCTGCCTTGCTGAATCTCCGCTCTGCTACTCTACTCTGACAACATGGCTTGATGTATATTTATAAGACATACGGCAAGGAAAAGAGGGCATGACCATTTTCAGTAATTGGCTGCTCATTTTCTTGTCCTATTAGGCACTTTCTCACAATCACTCAGATTTGAACTCCACATCTGAAAAGACAGAATTGCAGAAGCTTTTGTTATGATGGAAGAGGAATCTTTGGTCTGTGTCTTGTCTTGTTACAAAGCCAAAAATTGTCTCAGGGCATGTGTGGCAGTAGTGTTTTGTAGTTTTCTTGCAGACTTTATGTCTGTGTATTTTAATATCCCTCAAAATAACATCAGGGCATCAGGGAGATTTCTAAAGGTGCTATTTGTTTGCAGCTAAACAGTTTGTATTAAATAGTGGTTACCTGTCTATTTAAAGAGAGAGACCTTTTAATTCACTCTCAGCATTAATGCACAGATTAGATAAAAATGAAAACATTGTTCTGTGCTTGGAGGTGTGATAAAGACTGATCAGAATTTCAAAAATGCACTGTATCCCATGTGGTATTGGTCAGACTGCTATTCTGATGATCCATCAATGTAAGGTAAGTTTATTTATTTAGAGAATGAAATCTAGAAATAGTGAAAATATAATAAAAGGCAGTACAAAGTACATAAAAAAAGAGAATTGGAACATTAATGCATTATTAAGATGATATTAAGTAAGTACAGTGATTCTAATAAATACTAATCAGCAGACGCCATGCCAAGAAATATGTTCACGTAAATGAAATGCAGTCGTCTTTAAGGATATTACATTAAATGTGGTGACAAACATCTAAAGTGCTTGATTCACAATTTGCACCTGCAGACCTGCGTCAGCTCTGTCCAGAACCTGATATCCTCCTATATAAGGTCACAGGGGTCACCTGAGGTAACACTGCTGCTCACAAATGCACAAAGTGTAGTTTATTTTTGCTATGTATTGCATCAGAGTTCACATTAAGGTAGAGGAATTACAAGAACAGGAACCAACCGGATATAGGTTTTGAGGATTACACACACTCAAATTTATGACTCCCAAACCTTACAATGTAAAAAAAGAGTTTTGTTTTGAAAGTGTAATAAACATTGGATTATACTGTACATAGTTTTATCACAACGAATTGATCCCCCGCTGGTGAAAGACGACGCTGCCTTTGACGAGCAGCAGCTCTGATGCAGACGAAGCTCTGGACATGACAAAAGCTGTTATCACTCCTTAATTCTGCTTTAATGTTTTCTATCACAGAACTTAAGTACCACCAGTTTAGTTCTACACGAGTTGTTTAACCACTCAACTGTGTTTGATATTTTCCACAGTTTTCAGTGCCTGTTTAACATGCCCTTTGATTTCACACGCACCAAAGCAATGCTTTGGATGATTATAAATTTCCATGCTATAATACAGAATTATGTCTGGGCTCATGGAGAATAATAGGCTTACTCTGGGTTCAGCTGGATAAGAACCATGAGAACAAGTCTGCCTTGCTGTACAGTTTAAGGTTTTGAATTTTATCTCAAATTAATCAAATGCTCCATGTAACTGCAAACCTGCCAGTGAGTCACCTTTCAAAGATCAGGATGGGATTTATTTGGTGGTTAAAGGGGTGTGGTCAGGTAAATGACATCCAATGCAAAAAACTGCAGCTTGAGAACACATGAGGTAAAAGAGAAGTTCTTTTGTTTGGTTTTTAGATTACAGTTAAAATTCTTGAGAGAAAATCTGCACATTGGTGGCAAGATGGTCCTGACTGCTTAGTGCTTGAGAGAGTGGCAGGGGTGCCGTAGCCTATCCCAGGTACCAGTGGGTACACAGGGCTGACATATACAGACCAGCAACCATTCACTCTCACATTTACACCCACAGATGATTTAGACTAATTACACCCATCATGTCTTTGGATTGTGGGAGGAAGTCAGAGTACCTGGAGAGAACCCACAAACACCACATAAAAGGCCTCAGCCGGTCGAATTGAACCCAGAACCTTCTCTCTGTTTGGTGACAGCACTAACCACTTCACCACCACCACACCCTCACATCAGTGGCAAAATATCTATGTTATACCGAAAGCACTGTACCTCCTATCAGCATGGGTATTTGACTCATAACAGTAGTGAAGCCTTTTAAAATGACCATAACATGCATTTAATATATATTTACTTCCAATAACTCTCATTACATTTGTCACTAGTGCCTTATTTCCACAAATATGACTTTATTCCGTATAGAAGCACTACAACATTGCAGCTGCAAACAGCTGGCTGAAATCAGCTTTCAGAGGAGTGGTACTAGGTTGGCTGCTGCTTGTGAGAATGCAGATTAGTTTTACACTTTCTACTAAATGTCACAAGCAGTAATCTCCATTAATCTATGCTCAGAATTCCTAAAATAAGATGACAGCTGCTTTTCCTTCAGAAAACCTATTTAGAATATTACCATTTCCAGTGGGACGTGGCACACACATTTTCTTTAACTCTGGTAATATAATTTTAGATATGAAATGTACAAGTCAAGTGTGATTAGAATTCAGCAGATTCTGATTTTAATGATGTGCGCAATCTGACATCTGATGTTAAGGTAGAAAACAGGATAGTATGAGGAATATGGTGTAGTCAGTGACAAACGGGTGACCTTGAAGGGTGTTTATAAAAGCCTTGATGAGGACATAAACTTTTTATGCTGCCATCTTACTATTAATGTGTTTGGCTGAACTGTTTATTATTTGATGCCATATGAATGCAACCCTTACCCTCACAGATGTCACAATTTTCACAATTTCCTAAAGAAATTAATAAAAAGAGATGTATAGATAATTTGAGGCTTAAACTGGATTTATAGTTTATTAAACTTGAGTCTCTCAAGTATTTCTATAGGACAAACAATCACAACTTCACATTTCAAACAAAAGAGATGAAATGACTTCTGTAAAATTTACTGGAAGACTTCTTATCATGTACATAGTCTGTTTCCTATCATCACACCATTTGTTTACACAGTTACAGCCATAGCAGACTTATAATGAAGTCCAGCTGAACATGACCGTGGTATCACATAAACATTAGTGTTAGGGCGTTTTATCTGCAGTCACATTCTGTCCCTGCCTGCCTGTCTGGGCTTTTCTAAGAGTCAAGTCTCAGATTTTTTTCAGCCTACTGAAGAATGTTGCCTTCACCACAATGAGGCAGTATATGATCAGGATCAGGACCGAAAAGTTGAAAGGGATGAGTCCGTTGGGAATGTCACAGCAGTTGTTGGACTCCCTGCCCCTGAGGCTGGAGCTGAGTCAAAAACACTCAAAAGCCCACAGTCCTGGAGTTATGTACAGGATAACAACTGTGAAAGTCACTGCCATATTGGATTTTACTTTGTTTACAAAGGGAGACAGTCTTTCTGGTGGTAAACCTTATGCAGTCAGCTTTAAGCGGATGTGTTATTTTGACCAAACTAACCTTAATGATGTGCCTTTGGGGAGAAGCATTCATGTACAGTGTTGGATCAGGGTCAAAAAGATGCCCACTAGTGATTTTCAGCAGACAGCTGTGTGGAAGAAAACATTCAGTGCAGCCACATTGAGGGGATTTTCTCCTAAATACAATGGACAAGCCACATTAAATATAATAGCTGTAGATAGCAACATGGATCTCACACATATGATGTACTGAATGTACTGGAGATTTGAGCTAAGTAAAGCAAATGCTAATAATAAAATCAACTTAGAATATTAAAGAGAAATGTAACTTTATCCTAGACTACTTCAACCTTGAGACATAAAACACGTACTAATTTTTACATGTTCATATTGTGCAGCTGTTTTCCTACTGCTTCGTGAGGACAGTTTAAGTTTACCCTACCTTTTGAATCATTCAGTAATTTGCAGCTATCTTGGGCTGCAATACTCGTCCTTCACAGGCTGTAGCCAGTGCATGTAATTAAATATTTAAAGGATCTTTTTTTTTCTGCGCAAAGCATGAAAGGTTGTCAACAAAATTACAAGTAACCTACAAATAATACCAGCTCTCTTAAAGTAAGACACAGGTCATCTGTGTGTGAATGAAGATCTGCAGGAAAAACATGTCTCCTCATTAGAAAATTGTAGTAAAATAGTAGATTAGCTGTAGAAGAAAAATAGTAGATTCTAGAAAATTCACCCACTCTGATTTTATATTAATTTACAAAACAACCTATAAAAATGTATAGCTCTAAGCTGTTTGTCATTAATGTGCTCTAGGTATAGTGTATGTACAAGATGGGGCTAACCAAATTAGAAATTATTGGGTGGAAAAACTAGACAATAATTAGTTTCAAGGCTATTAGCTCCATTTCATATGTAATTGACTTTTTTTTTTTTAACATGTATTGACAACTCCACCATTTACCCTGTTTAGTCCACTAAACCAGATTGAGATCACTGCAAATAAATGGCGTAACTATTAATAACCCAGGTAAGCCCATTCTTCAGAGATCTGAAACCTAATTAAGCTACTTGGCTTTCTGAAGTATTTAACTGTGGCATGTAAAAACCTTATTTCATCAATTTCTACAGCTTGTTATCTCAAGATACTCTAGCGACACAGGGTTAGCGTCATATTTGATGGATACTTTTTATGAACAGTATAATTGCCTGTAACACAGGCTTGTTGTCAGTGAGTGTCAAGATCACACAAATTACTGTTGGGATCAACATTGTCTTGTCATGTTGTAGAAGCATCCTATGATTGCTCAGTCCAAGGAGGGAGGGTGAAGCTGGCGGGCACAAATTTCGACGTTGTTTTGTGTGTAGATCTGTCTAGCTTTGGGCATAATGCCACAGAAGACACATTCCATAATATTCCACAAACTGGTTTATAGATGACAACAAGGATTTTCAATTGCAGGGTACCAAAGGTTTGTATAAACAGCTTAAGGCCTTCAATGTCAACTCCAGCTTTAGGTTATTTATAGTGCAACCTCACCCATAGAATCAAAAAACATATGAACATTGTGAATCACATTGTTGTTGGCATTAGGATGCCCTTGTGGTAACATGAGCAAAAGGTTTACAGTTTTTCCTGGAAGAAATGTAAAGGTATCAAATGTGTGCATTAAGTTAGTACAGTGATATGGATGACAGCATCTGTCAAAACAACAAAAGCGATAGTCCGATTCACTAAATCACCTTTCTTGGAAACTTCACTATGTTGTCAGGAGGCGCACAACAATTTTGTTGGAATGTGCTTGTGTGGATTCCTGTAAATATTAAATGACAACAAATGGAGCCAAAATGTAGAATTAGTGCAGCTTGTTCCTGATACTATTGTTATCCCTAAGAAAGGTTGTGCTGAGAAGCACTGTACAATGCTCAGTTGATACTTTTGTAAAATAGTCTAAAAGTGAAATGGTATGTGTATATTTTTTAATGCAGTCGGAGCTGCATAGGATACACAGGTGAAGAATCAATTTATCACTGCAGGTTCTGTGTGAAACCTGCTCATTAGCTATTTACTTAAAGCTCTGGATGCTTTCTCATTGCAGTGTCTCCGCACTAAGGTGTCAGGTACATTCACGGGAAACAGCATGACACTGAAGGACAGTGCAGGAGATAACCTTTCACTGCAGCCTCACTCGCTGGCATTCATTTACTTTAGGCTCCAGGCTGCTACTTCACTCTCATTATGCTCCAGTTTTTAGTTGTGTTCTGCTTGCATTAGTCAATATGGAGATTTGATATTGTACCTTTACCAAAACATGATGATTGAATGATATTTGGTTTGATTTAATTTGATTTAGTTTAGTTTTTGGAGTAAGGGAATAAAATGTAATGATACTGGTCACTGTTATCACAATTGAAATATTGCAATAACTTTTTTTTTTTAGAAGTGTAGCAGTAAATCTGACACGACCATCTACCACAATATTTGTGAACCTTTTGGCACTATAACAACACTCTATTATTTCCAACTTTGTTATCGACAGACATGAGTCGTAAGTCTTCGTTCTGTCAGAGGTCTTTGTTACTTAAATGTATATATATATATATATTTCTGTGAATTTGCCGAGATGACTGATGCCTCAAGTTTTATTCAAATACCGGAGCTGAACATTAACAGAGGTAAACAGCTAGTGCGCTGCTTATATTTGGGCACAAAACCACTTTTATTCATATGATTCTTAAAGTAGGACCTTTATAGTTTTCTAAACATATTATCCAGCTCCACTCTCATCTATTTTGTTCACTTGCATCTGGTTGTCTATGTTTTTTTTAATGTATTTTCTGTAAATTTCTTCCCAGGGCTGGGTGGATGCTTCAGTGCATGGGTGTGTTGTTCTTTGGGTAATTGTCTGAATTTTTGTGTGCTTTTACTATAATTCTGTGTCGGCAAGCATATGCATGTCAGCTGCGTCAGTTTGCAACTTTCAGATGCTTGTCTACATTTATGCAATGATTCGAACATGATTAGTGCCATCCTAGCCTTAAAAAATACATACATAAAAGTGTAATATAACTGTAAGTTATAAATGCCCATAGAAATCTGACAGTGTCCATGACAGGAACTTCAACGAAATGATAGGGAACAAAAGGACCATGGGAAGGGCAACTGTGTTTGTGTGCAGCAGAAGTGTTGAAAAGAGGGGCTGCCGGCACTCCTGCTGGGCGCCTCCCGGTGTGTTTTACGGGACGTGTCCGGCCATGTTCACCCCACACACACAGTACATATCCTGAGAGAAGGTTTGTTTCCTCAGGTATGTTGTAGGTGTGGATTGATGTGTGTCTTAACATGAAAAGACTTTAAACAGAATGGAATGGCTTGTTGGTAGTGTTTGGAAGTGGACCAAGAGAAAATCATGTTTCCCTTAAGAGTGAAGGGGTCTCCTACTTTGAGTTAGAAAAAACACGCATTCATAGCTGAGAAGAGATGAATTGCCCAATTCTGTGGTCCGTGATTGAGTATTACCGGCCTGAATGTAACACAGGAGGAGCTGATAAAAGATTATGACACTGCTGACTCACAGAAGAGTAAACAACTTGAAGAATACATTCCTGAATATTTGCAGAATGTACAATACATTAATCACCCTCCTATAAGATTACTGGATGCTTGGTTCTTTGGATACCATACCCACCAGTGACCTGTTCGTGCCGTCTGTAGTTTACTAAACTGTGACGTCAATTCCTGAATCCATCGTGAATGATGCTTGAAAGACAGGAAAAGGCACTAAATACCTTCGAGGAGTTCATTCATATCTTCAACGTCCATGTAAACCTCACCGTTAACATGCCTGAATACTTATACTGACTGATATTTCTCCAAACGAAAATATAAGGCTCAACATGCTAACTCACTTAGGCAATCACTGAATAATAAGTCCAGATAATTAAAGATAAAAGGAAGTGTGTCTGTCTGCGATTGCTCTGATGTGTATGTGAGTGGGGGTGTGTGTTTTGGAAGTGGGCTGTTACTCTATCCTTTACCCTTGCTTTCTTCTGTCTTTCCACCAGTGCTCCTGCTCATTATTGTGTTGCTCTAATCTGGAGGGGACAGGACTGGGTGCAGAAGTGTATTTATCTTCCTGCACAAATAGGACCTCTTTCCGTCTGGTCCCTGCTCAGCTTGTTGTTGAAAGATAGTGAGCAGCATAGAGCAAGCTTCAGTATGTGCGTGTGTGTGCGTGCACGGGTGAACTGAGATGTGTCCCAGCTGGCCCACAGACCAGCACACTAACCATCACCTCACTGCAGCAAATGCAGACAAAAGAGGAATATATCTCCCTTGTGATATTGATACCCCTTAACTCCGGGGGTGTTTTACCCTAAATGAGAAACCAACATTCCTCACAGAGGTCTGTTGTACTTGTAAAAGCCAGTAAGATCAGTGTTACAGAAAGTCCCTGTAGTGTGAGCCCTGTAGCCCAGTTTCCGCTTTTTCTCCATCACATCTGTTGGGATGTGTACTTTTGCAATGCATTGTCTAGGCATGTTTCTTTTCATTCCCTTGTTGTCTCCATGACATTAGGCTTGTAGCAGGCAGTTATCATACTGCAAATGGCCACAAGCCAGGAAACCACTGTAGGCAAGCCAGCATTACAAAACAACACAAAACGAACCATGAAAACTAATTCAGGGGATTGCTTCTCTTTCTATTCTGTCAAAACCCTGTAACACCACCCTGTCTTTCAGTTAAGACTTTGGTAAAAACCACTTACTCTGGTTTTGTTCTGTGGTCAGTGAGCTGGGATTGACCTGGGATTGCTCCCCCGTCTATCCACATAAATATGGTTTAGTGTCGTACTATTACTACATGGTATTTGGGCAACAATTAATACTCTGTTGGCGACAACTCAACTATTAGATTTTAGGCTAAAGCTTTGGTACTGCGCCTCCATGGCTAAGCTGCTCATACTGGTGGTGGGTTGCCTATTTAGACCCATTACAGGTTCAGCTAGCTTTGACCCCTTTCTTAGTCTGGCTTTTCTGTCACTGGTGCGCTTTCCGATGGATTTAAATGCTGGTAGTGGGTGGAGAGGGTTTTGTGGGCCTGTGCAGTCATCTTGTCAGTCAGAGATGACCCCACCACAGTCCTGGCTTCCTGTCACCCACGTCTGGTGTGCCAAAGCACAGTGTGAGTCCATCCTGGCACCGTCAAAAGGGGCCACACTCTTGCCCACTTATCAAGCTCACTCAATTTGAGGCCGCCTTGATCTTGGTTTACACCGCCAAGGCATGATCTAAGCTTACACATGCGTAGTGGCGTGTTTTCCAGGAAAAGCCTACATTTGTGAAAAACAAACAAAGAGATAAGAAAGACTTTTGATAAGCCTGAGCTCAGCCCTGAGAGGCCAAAGCAAGAAATGCAAATGATTTGACCAAGAAGCTGGTTTCACTCTGTGTGAAACTCCTCACACTGTCCTCATTGTGACATGTTTGTGCTGCTCTAAAAGCACATTCTGGAGATAAAGGACAAGTGCAGAGCACAGAAGGAATTTGATTTGATGTGAAGAATGCAAAGCAGAGAGCGGATGCATGTATGTTTTTGAAGGGGGGTGGTTGCTGATAAGACCACAGCCTTCCCATTTTTTCCCGCGTGTAAACTTATATTTATCCAGTTTTATAACTTAAGATCTGTGAAAACAAAAATTTTGATTCACACTATAAAGTGTTACTATTGTTTTATTTCAATCCACCATTGAAAGGTTTCTTTAGCTCTGTAGTCACAGGGCTTACCTGCTAGAGGAATAATCTTGTATCTTTGGTGAGATAGTGTTAAAATATGGCGTCATCGTGTCCAAGTGTGCAAGTACAGACAACAAAAATGCTAACCGTTTCAGCTATTTGTGATAATGCTTCTTTGTGAGGGTGAAAAGGGATTTTTTTTGCCTATTTGTCATCCGTTTTAGTCATATTAAGGTTTAGTCAGTTGTTTTCAGATTGATAAATATGCGTAATGGGAAAAACAGACAACACTAATATTATGCTATGATTCAGATGTGATGTCTTAAAAGTCCGTTTTGTAAATGACGTGTGCCTTTATATGGGGGGATGGTTTGTATTAAGTGTGGAAAACAGGTCCATTTTGAGCGCATCAATGACCCATGTGCTTCATCTATTTACATGTGGATGCACCTGTGTGTTTGTATGCGTATGCGTATGTGCGTGTTTGAGGGGTTATGTTTGTATTTGAGTGTGACAGTGTATACTTTGTCGGCCCGAGGACACTTAGATTGAGTGTGTGTTGTTCTCTCTGGTGAGAGCACACATATGTGTTTGCGTGAAGACCTGGTTCTATGTGGGTGTGTGTTTGATAAACTGTGAGAGCATGTGGGAGACTGTTTGTCTATTCATCTGGGTGAGAGCAGGAGAGAAAGAGCAGAATGAGGAGGTGGAAGAGATCTGCTTCCATCCTCTATCTTCAAGTCAATCTGCTCACAGTCACACAAACCTCTTTATCTCTCCCTTAGACAGAACAGAGGGAGACAGGCATAGAGACAGACAGACAGAGAGCCAGAGACCCATGGAAAAATAAATACGTTTAAAAAGAGGAAGGAATACAGAGATTCAATCAGGCAGCCTTAAGAAGATAGAGCGGATTTTTGTGTTTAAGAGGATCATCAAAGTCATGCTCAGACAGCATCTGTCATTAAAAATATTTCTGCTATTTCAGTATCACAGCAATAAGCTATTATTGTCCAGTTGAGAGGCTCTTTGTTAAGAGTGAAGAGAGATATAACAAAGTATGTATTATGTCAACTTTAACACAAGTTTTTATCACTGCAAGCACAAATTTGTTTTACAGTCTTTAGCCACAGTTGAAATTGAGTGCCAGTTGACATCCTCTACACTTGTGCACACACATAAACTTGTCTTTCTCACACATGTAACCAAATGTTTGACTGATGCCAAGGCGAGGTATCAGTGTTCAGTCATGAAACAGGAAATAGTGCACAATTGTATCATTGAGTGGGTGTGCCTGTCTGCCTGAGGAACAAGTATAAAGAGTAAAAAAGATAAATCAACTTCACTTTAATTGTAGGTCTGACACAAATGTATAGCTGTCCTTTATAGTGTTGTTCTGGCAGACGTCCAGATAAGGAAGACACAGAGATCGTTACATTGCTGTCTGTGAGTGAGACTGCTGTAGCGCTGGCCTGTTATTGCAGTATCATGCCCCATTGGCTGATGAGTTGCTATGCTCATCTCTTGTTCCTCTCAGCCCCAATCAAACCTGTCACAATGTGAGTCAGCACGGCCATAAGTGGGGAACATGCCTCTTACCATTAGATCAATCAGTTATGAGACACATCAGTCAGATTGTATCCAGTGTGGAGCTATGTCTGAGGCGGCAAGAGGCACTGCTGGTGTGATGTGCACATGAAAGCCGCATAGTGACAGATGGAGGCTGGAATAGAGCTCGAGAACTGAACAAACTGAGAGGCTAAAGAGCTGAAAATCTCATTTTCTCAGTGGCCTTGAGAGTGGAGCATGCTCAGTGCTGATGTTTGTCATCTCCCCTCTCTGAGATGCTACTGCAGTGCTTCCCAGCAGGCTTGGCACAGGCTTACTCATGGACATCTCTCTTATGGAGCGATACAGTAGCCAGGCTGCAGCTGCTGCGTGGATACCTCTCTCTCTGTGTGTCTTTGTTTCGCTGTCTGTTTCTCAGTTTTACTCTTCATTCCTCTCCTGTCCTACCTGTCGTTTTTTTTTTTTTTTTTTTTACTGCCTCTCTCCTTCCTTCTCCCATTGTATTTCCTACACATTATCTCCCGCTTTCTTGCTTGATGCCTTTCTTGTCTCTCTCTCCTTGTCTCTCATCCTCACTCCGCCCTTCCACATCTCTCTCTCACATACTCTAGTTGCTACCCTTAAGACTGTGGTTGCCATAGTGACAGCTATGTGCTGCGGAAACGTCAAAGAGCTGAATCCACCCAGGATCACTTCCTTGTTTAACACTTAAATTCTTCCTCGCCTGTCTTGTCTTTGACTTTTAGGAGCTGTGTATAAATACCAAGTAGCCATGTGTAATTTCCAGTCATCCGTGTATTTGCTGTGTAGTAAATGAGGCAGTGAATGTAATTTCTGGTCCCTTTCAGTGATCCTGAGCCCAGCTGTTGCTGAGCAGAGTTATTAGTAACACTCTGATTTGGAGTCTCAGTTGACCTTGGCACAGCTGACCTTGAGAAAATAGCCCCTTCCTCAGGCCTCCAGATGTCACTGGCATTGATTTGTGTCGTGTCTCTGCTTAAGGGGGCTTCACCAGCCTGCCCAGTGACATGAGAGATACTAACATTTCCTTTTGTCTTTCATACAGACAATACATGCACATACTGTAATCGCCTTCTGCTACTGCATACATTTAATGACAGATTGGCAGCCACATTTTGCTTTTGCTTAAACCTGTGTTTTATGCAATTTTGTTTTCCTGGACTTGCAGCATACCCTACAGCAGGACGAACAGGTTTTTATTTTTTTGAAGTCAGACAGCCTCTGTGGTGTTTCAGTAACACACCTCGGTGCATGGTCAGCTGAGGAAGCAGATGCATTGTTGGTGAATAAGGTGAATATCAGCAGGTGGGGCTGTTTTCTGTCATCTTAAGAAGAGGACATTATTTTCCCTCCTAAATCTCTCTCTTTTTTGCACTTTTCACCTTTTGTCCTCGCCTCTTCTCCCTCCTTTCTTCTCCTCTCTCCTATCCTTTCCATTTATCCTCTTTCATTCCTGTTTCTCTTAGAGTTTTGTCCCCTGTCTCTTCCCTCCTGCCCTTGCCTCACCTCCCAGAATAAAAACAACAGACATGCGTTAAAAGCAGGCACTAGACTTTGAGACCCCCCCCATGCACTTTTCTGGCAAAAAGGCAGATAGATCTAAACAACATAACCTAATGGCTGTTTAAACCCATTATGTCTAAAAAGATAAACTCTCATGCCTGTAAAAGGGCAGGAGTGCTGTTGAGCAGTATCAATGTGATGATGTGCAGGTATGCTGTTGTGAGGAGGGAGCTGCTCAGCTCCATCATACAGGGAAACTGTCTTCCCCATTCTGGGGGCAGCTAGGAGGGATTAGGAGGCTGGCGGAGATGGGGCCTGTGTAGCATTTATGAGGAGGGTATACAAAGGATCCATGTCAGAACTTTTAGGGCTTGGCTCCTTTTTTTTGTACTTGCTGTTCAAGTCATGCTCCTCCTACACTGGCCCACCGTGCCCCTCCACCTCCATACTATGATCGAAGGACAGCCCACGGCTGTTGAAAAACAGCAGATGCTTTCGAGTAGACTGGAAAAAAACAGAAAGAGGTTTAGATACACATATCCGTGACCATATTTGTGTCTTGGTATGAAAAATGGAGCTCATTTCAAACTCCTGATTTGGTTTTAAAACATCTATTCACATACTAATCTGGTTTAGAAGCACCACACAAAATTCGTTTGCACCAAAGTAAAGTGAAATTCCCATTTTATTAAACTTTCTAAATTGTTTATAGTTCAGCTGCAGTTCAGCAAGTTCACAAAAACTTTGAGACAAGGGCCACATCTTGCAGTCCACATCCTCCTCAAGGTTAATGTTCTCCCAACGCTCTGACTGTACACCTATGTCAAGTACACCCTCATAACTCATGTGAGCTGATGATACTTTTTGCTAACTTGCACCTTGCATCTATTTAAAGATGATACTAGGATCACAAAAGAAGAGGCTGAGAAAAGTTGTGAGTTGTACAAAGACGATCAAGTCATCCTGAAACTTACATTTCGTCTTTCTGACGTAACAACTAGTTACTTTTCTGACGCATCCATAAACCACATGCCCACCCACCAACACACACAGGCTGGGGAACAAGTCTCATCTTGTTGCATAGTGGAGGAGGAAGTGAGTGTTGAGATTGGGGGGAGATAGGGCCGCAGGGGCAGCTCTCTGACACACTGTAGCCCCTGCCAGTCCTCAGTTATCTCTGCTGACAGATTAGCTCATCGAGAACAACCACTGGGAAGAGAGGAGAGCAGAAGAGGGAGACGAGAGAGCAATTATTGTGTTTGAAGTAGAGATAGCAACACACTGGACCTGATTGGCGTTTCAAACCTTGGCCTTTGTTTGACCTCTTTAGTTTTCTTGCTTACAGAGGAGGCTTATTTTATTGAGCATGCTGACCTGTTAAGACATGACCCTTCTGCTGCCCCTTCCAATCCCTGCTGCTGCCGCCTCCTCCCAGGCAGCGTCAAGTATTCTCTGAGGGCTGGATTCAGACAAACCCTGGGAGGGCCTCACAGATGAGTCATCAATTTATTTTTTTTTTCCAACGAATGAGTTTCATTGAGAGTCACCCCACTGTTGTTTCAACATTTTTTCTTTCTTGCCACTTAGCAGGACAGTGTAGAGCAGTGGTTCCCAACCTTTTTTGTCTCGTGACCCCATTTTAACATCACAAACTTCTGGTGACCCCAGACATTGAGGACCATCATGTAATAGTTTGCCATACTATGTTGCAAATCAATGTTAATTTTAGATGACATTTAATCTATATAATCTATATTATTATGGACGGAGGCAGAAAAGCCAGGTGTAGATTACTGCACAAAGTGATAATTTTATTTTCCTTGTTCAGGATATGTAGTCAGTCCAGCTTGTATTTACAAGGCTGACAATTAATACTGAACAAACAATAACTCAAACTATGAATTATGAAGGAGCTGCAGCATCTGAAACCGACCACAATGAACATTTGACAGATAAACAGTACCACAGTGCTTCGGTTTCAGCTTCACAGTTTGTCATGTCTTTTATGGATTGTGATGGTCTCTCTCAACTCATCAAATATTTTTTCTTAGTATTTTTTTTTTTTTATTATTAATTACTAAAATTTTCAGGCAACCCCATTTGAATTCCAGGTGACCCCATGTGGGGTCCCAACCCCAAGGCTGAAAAACACTGGTGTAGAGTCAGTGGGCATCAAATGAGAAAACCAAAGTGGCTTCAAATAATGCTGCGTTCCTCATGTACTCACATTTCATCAAATGATAAAGAAATTAGTAGGATTTTTATTGTTGCTATATGGGGTTAAAGCTTCAGCAGACAACTGGGCTAAAAACCAATAATTCCCTGACCATTTTGTAATTGAAGTGGATTGAGAAGAAACTGG
This sequence comes from Apogon hyalosoma, assembly GCA_037367295.1. Taxonomy (NCBI): domain Eukaryota; kingdom Metazoa; phylum Chordata; class Actinopteri; order Kurtiformes; family Apogonidae; genus Apogon; species Apogon hyalosoma. The sequence goes on from JAPQRP010000008.1 coordinate 7,842,044, forward strand.
ACTACGGCACCTACTCTTGGCTCAGTTTTCAGGCTTTCAAAAATATAGTCTGTGACGTCATGAGTACTTTCAAAAGAATTTGAGTATTATGCAGCAAAAAAGAAGCATTTTATTTATTTATTTTGGCATCAATTATCATCATCACTGGCATGAAGTAACAGCAGTAAAGACGGACCCAAATCTGCTCTTTTCTGGCCACTTTTTTTTTTTTTTTTTTTTTAATTAAACACACAAATGATAAATATAATGAAGTGAAAGACAGAACTAAACCATCAGAATAATTAGGAGTTTGTGTAATGTCATATGAATAAATACTTTGCCTTATGCGTCTTTTTATCTGGACACTGGGCAACTGTGAACTATTAAGGTTATGAACTCATGCAACTGTCCGTAACCTGCATCGCTGCTGGTTGAGAATAATTTTGATGGGTCTTATTCATGGGTGAGCATTTTGCACTTCTTTGTTGTTTATTCATTACAGCCTCAATGTGTAAAAGTCTTAACAGCTGTAATGACCAATCACTGTCAGACATGTCAGTACTGTGAAATTCATCTTTATGTTCAGACTAATATTAAGTCAGGGAGAGGGAAGATGTGCAGTATCAAACTTCAAAACATTTTTTATTTAAATTTTCTGTTTTTTTTAAATACTAATTTCTTCCTAGAGGAGCTTTAAAGATTCACTGTGTAAAACTAGGAGAGGCTAACAGCAGAAATATGTATTAATTATTGTTTAGCCACTTGAAAATAAGAATTGTTGTATTCTTGTTACCTTAAAATGGTTGTTTATATCTACAGATGGAGCAGGTCACTTCCATAAAGTCCTTCATCTTGTGCTGACATTTTTTTATGGCAGCTCAGAACAGACTTCTGATTTTTTTTTTCTTCAGTTTTTCATTCACCATTATGGTGCATTACTATCACTCATTGGGTTTCACTGTGGACCAAAGTCAATATCCCTCTAACTATTAAGCCCAGAATGGATACATCAGGTCTGAAAAGGAACTGTTGTGTTTTTTGACATCATACAAGGGGGTAATGACAGGGTTTTTGAGTCAGGTGCAATCTGCACAAATGATGTCACTATATATTACTCTCAACCCTAAATGTTCACAGGGTTTAAGTACTTTTTTAATTTAAATTAAGACAAAAGATAATATTTTCCAGCACTATAGTCACTTATGTTTCTACTACTATTGCTTTTGCTGCTTAACTGAACCAAAAGCTAAATCCCACCATCCTTAGTCATGACGTCATTAGAACTATCTTGGTTCAGATTTATTCTGCCCTACCCTTCTCTGTCCTGTCTAACTTTATCTTCTTCTAGTTTCCTCTTTGTTTTCAATGATTCCAAATGCACCAAAAATTATAAAACTAAGTGAGCTGGCCTCTTCTTGTGAGTGAAAAAAAAGAAGAAAATAAACAGATTTGTCTTAATAGCAGACAGCCCAGATCTAATGTCATGTGCATATGCAGAGTTTCCTACAGATAAAATCTAAATGCATACAGCATTGCTGCACTGACATTGGTGACACCTGGCTAACAGTGACAGGGAAAGAAGAAGATGCAACTACAAACATGTTGGGACATGTATACCATGCTCAGGAGGGTCTGACAGACAAGAGGGATGAGGAAGGGGAGCAGCGAGAAAAGCCAGAGATGATTTGTATGTAATTTTTAGGGAGCTAACTGTCAAAGATACAGATCTGACATTCAGCGCCTCACACACGGCTTTCTTACACATATCTGCAGAATCTGTGCTCAGCAAATCGGAACCAGATGTGAAGTGTTTTGAGACCCCAACATCAACCTGGCAAAGGGCAGGTCTCCGCCTGCATTATCTGGGTGGGGTCAGCAGTGCAGAGGGGACAGCTTAACTGGTCTCACTCCACTTTTGTATGGGTCATTACAAGGCAGAAGATGCTCCAGGGTAGTGGAAGCAGACTCGGCCAAATGCGTGGCGATGGAGCTTAAATTGGCCATTGTCAGATTTTTGTACGGATTTTTTAGTAGCTGGTCTTTCTCAGTCCTCAGTTGTGGCTGCGGGGCCTGGAAGAGCCACTGCTTATCTGATAGATCCAGTAAGGGAACAGTTGATTGCCTTAAAGCAATGGGAAATGCCTCCCTCCCTCCCTCCCTCTCTCCTCTCTGGCTCTGTATTCTCTCACTTTTCCCCTTTTAGTTTCCTGAACAGAGCCTCTCTACCTTTCTCTCCTTATTTTTCCTCCTAGCTCCCTCCCTCCCTCTCTCTCTCTCTCTCTCTCTCTCTCTCTGCCCTGCTGTGAGTAGGTGGTTCCTTGCTGTACTTGATTGGTGTGAGTGAGTCTATATAGGAGGAGAGACGCTCTAACAGGCTCAGAGTCTGGTTGGGCCCACTTGCCACACGTTACCAATAGGACTACCTATTTTTCTTTAATTGCGTCTTTTCCTGAGAGGATTTACTTTGCTCTGACAGCATGACGGAAAGCAAGAAGAAAGATAGGAAAGGGAGAAAGAAGGGGGGAAAGAAAGGACAGAAGGAGAAAGAGGGTGATCCCACTAAAGGTAAAAGTAAATTAAGGTGGTTTCTGTGCAGACATTTGTGTAAATACTGTCAATATATTTATAAGTGTGTATGAAAGGGAGACAAACAGAGATGGACTTGAACAGAAACAACAGTGAGATAAAGTTTGTATTGGAGTGTTACGGAAGTGTGGGACTAAGTATCCCCTTGGCTTGTCAAAGCTTGCTGCCAGGTTGTCACATGGATTGGTCTCCTGATGTGGACAGCATGTAGAGGCACATCTGGTTTTGACAATACATCAGAGTTGTAAGGAAGTCAATTATTATGACTTGTGTACAGCATTTCAGGCTGTGGACCTAACTGAGCCTCAGTTCTGTTGTAATAGGTACTGTAGGAAAACTAATGACTGGCTGTTTGAAAGGTTATGTTTGTGCTTCTCATGACTGTGTTTTCATAAATGCTCTGCCACATATCATAGTTTAAAATTCAACTGCTTTTTTAAGACTTTGCCCATAAAAATAGTTGACAGTGTGATGTTTGTACAGAGGGATACAATATTTTATTACTCACTTTTGTCAGAGTTAATAATTTAATAGTTGCTACAGTGCTTTTACTGCTTATCTTAATTCAGAGTCTGTGGTGAGTCATCCAACATGAAAAGTCTGTCTGTGTTTTTGCTGGAAGCTACTTCGACTTTGGGATAGCATGGCAGCTTGTCTTTCGGAGTCACAAACGCAGCAATGTGCTTGCTCAGTGTTGGTTCCTACAAGTTGCAGCATGTCACTGTAGTTTGACCTCAGGTCATGGGGAAGCCCAGCCCCCATTTCAGTGACACTTTAAGGACAATACCAGGATTATCACTGTGTGGGTACACAGTATGTCATTGTTGTCTTTCATCAGATACAGTATCGTAGCATCTTTTAATCTTGGTAGCCATTTTGTACCTGCTGCTGTCACTCCTGTCAGCGTCCAAACTCTTTTCAGATTACGTTTGCTACTGTAGTTGTTTGAGTATTTCTTGTTACTTTTTTTTTGGTTTTATGAGGAATGAAAACTTTAATACATAAATAATTACTAGACCTCATTCCAATTTGATGGTAATCTATAAACATGTAATATAAACAGCTCCCCAAAGGACACTGGACACAGAGTGCTTGCTGAACATTTTTTGGCATTACTGTAAATCAGTGAGCACAGCTGCTGTACATACTGAGAGGAACTCTGTGTGTAATGTGCATGTTCTGGTTTATTTCCTCTACTTGTCAAAAGGTGACACAGATGAAAATAAACTGAAATAAATGTCTTTATTATCTTTCCAAGATCTGCTTGACTTTGTAACTGACCGCACGTTTGCTATTATAGTTCTGTGACACATGTGCCAATCAACGTGTCCCGTGACTTTGAAATGCTTACAATAGATCCTAATCTGACTCTGAATGATTGTTTTATTTGTGAAAATGAAATCTGTCGTTGATATTTCACAAAATGGGTAAATGGGTAACCTATGTGAACCTCTGGCTCACCCATACTAAAATGGAACTCTTAAAGTAGGTCAAAATGAAAACGTACTCATGGGCAGTGCTTGTTGTGTCTACACTAATGGCACCTCACACACCTCTTCAGGTGTGCTGTGAGCAAAATGGGTCACTGAAGATAAAAAGACAGGAACCATCAAGGCTTTTAGTGATGGATCTCCTACTCACTGCTTAAGTCTGAGTCTGGTTTTGTCATGAATGCTACCAACAGCTAAATATCCACTACACACATTTGTAGAGGTTGTGATGTATCAGTAATTCACATTCAGAAGTCTCTACAGTCATAAGTGCAACAACACATTGCCTATGTACAAATTAAACGCACATTTACTTCAAAAACATACAGTCAGAATATGATAGTTTCTGGCTTGGTTGTGCGTGCTTACTTTGTAATGTAATCACTAGACCTTTTAGCTGGTTCACTTTCTATCTTTGTAGATATGAGACACAGGTCACAGAACTACGTAACAACTGAAACAGTAGCTCTATAATAGTCTGTGGGATATTGTGTTCACTGTTGTGGTAGATAATGCTGAAATTTGGATAAACAGGTTTCCTTTAGTGTTAAATTTTGACACATGAATGTCAAAGTAAAATCAACCGTGTGACACGTGTGAATGAGAAATTATTTAGGGGGGTTTTGGATTGAGTGCCACACATCCACGCTGTTAGATCGTTTCCCTAAGTGGAAACACTGAAGAGGCAAAAAAAAAAAGAAACTTTACTCATAGTGACCAAAATGTCCCAGCATCAGTCTATGATGTACTGAGGATTCCAGGTGGTCTGAGGCTGAAGCTTTCAGAGACATGACTCAGACGGTCCCTCACTGCTAATTTTTGATTGCAGCTGGTCAAGTCATACCGGGATTCATTTGTCATACTTCCCTGTTTTAAAAGAGTTTTGGCCATTTTGCATGAAGGACTGTCAAAGTAAATTGGCCAGTTCTTTTAATGGTTTGAATCATTCAGTCTTATTCTGGAAAAATGCATTTTATCTAATGTTGCGTATGTCTGCGTATTTGTATTGATGTTGCAGCGTTTAATGAACTCTTTGTGCGTGTATGGGTGCTTGGAGCCTATTTGTGGTCTTAGGCGTGTCAACATATAATTGTATGTAATCTAGCCCATGAGCGTTTTGCCAGGGAAGACAGACAGTATATCAGTCAACCATCACTGTCATCACAGAAACAAGACAATATGTAGTATTGTGTTGTGCTCTCATCTCCCTGAGAACATTGCTTTCCCCATTTATTTAAGCAGATTACTTCACAGCAGGTATTTCTCAGCGATAATTGCCCTTTCACTGGCTATGACGTCTTTTGAATATGGACCAGAAAGGATTTCAAAATGTTGATTTAGGGCATAGTGTTGCTGCAGTGTTATATGATGATTTCCTTTCAGGTTTCTTTTTTGAAAGCTTTGTGCATTGTGGCTGAAAGTTGACACTCTTTAAAGAATGTTGCATGACTTTTCTAATGAAACTGGCCCTGGGTTAGAAAGACAGCGAACTTTTGCAAACTCTAATAAAAGCATTTGTGCCAAAATGCTCCTTACTGGAAAGAAAAGGCACCCCGGGGACGGAAAACTGTATGACTTTTGCTCATTGTTCATAATAAAGAAAATAGAGGGAAAGCAAAATGCTAGAGGCACTTTATCAAATCTGTCATCAATGCAACACAACATGGATGCATGTCTTGCTTTTAACAAGTAGTTAGACTTCCCTGCACAGCCCGCCTGACCTAAATAAACATTCTCTCAATGGTGTTGACATTATAATTCATAAAATCCTACCATCCAACTTACTTGTGTCAAGTCAAAACACAACAAGTTCTTTTCTGTATGAGTGAAGGTGCGTGCATGGTGAGGGTGGTAATAATTAGTTACGGAAGTAAATAGTTGGCTCCTTCATTTGGTGCCAGATGCTCTTCATCATGTTCTAACATCTACCACACCATTGTAATTGAAATATCTTTTCTCTAATTATTCGTCAACAAAATGTTTTATAGAGACCAGCAGTCAAAGGAGGTGATGGTGCATGCATAGACAAATCCTCCTGATCCTCTATCATCCTCCATCAGTTAGAGTTTTAAAACAGCCAAATCAAAACCAAACAGACAACATCTGAAATACAAAGAGATGAATACATGTGTGTAGTTAATGAACCACTGTGTGTTTTAAGAGTAGAGTTAAGTGGATGGCATGCACATCCATTTGTTGTGCTGTTATAGTATAACTATTTTTTCCATTTGTGGTGTAAATGCCATCCATTTTGTCACCAATATGCGTGATTTTGCAAACCACTTGTTTTCCTTTTTATACTGTTTTCAGTATACAAATGTATTACAGTATCAGTCAAACATTAGAAAGGGATTCAAAATCCATCACTGTGCCCGTCTGTGTTACACACCTGTCTGTAGAAACACAAGATAGGATTCACTATACATTGGTTTGGGGAACATGTGGGTTCTCTTTGGCTTGATAAGTGCTCCAGTTTCTTCACCAGTATTTTTTAAATATCATCTCGCCACCATTTTGGCCAGGTGTACGTGCAGAGTGTATGTGTGTTAGAGAGGTGTGAGTGTTTTCTATCAGTCTTAAACAAGAAAGCTGGTGAGAGCCAAAGGGGCCAACCGTGGTAAATGGCAAATCAAAAGGAAGACGAGCTCGAGGTTGTATATACACACCAGGGTGTTGATTGTCAGGACAATCAGCGGTACCAGCGGCCTTTTCACTTTAAAAGGAGTCCCTCTATTCTTGATTGAACATAAATGTTACCTGTTTTATCTAAACTGTCAACTAGAATTCCCATAATGATGATTTTCATGTGTGCATCATACCACTGATGAATGTCAAGGAAACTGTCATTCTTATCTTTTATTTGCATGCAGCTTTTTATGGCACAGTGTCAACAGTAACAGCAGTATTCATAAAAACTTCCTCGAACATTACTAAGCAGTAAAACACACAGGGACAATGGTAACAAACCTGTCTTGTTTCCAAATGAATTTAGTGAAAAATTACTACATTCTGGTTATGTAACAACAGTGTATAACTATTGCAGGAATAACATTTTGGCTAGACACAATTGTGCAGTGGTCTTGTTTGGTGTGTATTTTACTTTTAGACAAGTAGTATTGATTTTTCTGAACATACTGAAGCAGACTTCATTAGAGAAGTTGTGAGAAAATGAGTCACTTCTCAGTCTGCGATTCAGTTCAGCTTTCCATGTTGTTAGACCACCTACATGGTGCGATCTAAGTATACAAGCAGGATGTGAGTGAACATGTTCACAAGTGTGTAAATGATCACTTATTTTATACAGTATCCTTTTCACACACAGTGTAAATTCCAATTTGACACTAATATACAATTTTCAATTGTTGTTAGTTTGAGCTGATTTTTCCTAATGTAGGATATTTTGTAGTTTTGTCCAATAAACTGGTGCCTGCATCCAGGGATGCTGGACCAGCTTGAAAATGTAGAGGCTTATGCAAAAAGACTAAAACCCCCCAAACTGCCATATGTATTTTAATGCAGGCAACACAATCTTTTATAGGAATACTTGTTCATTGAGAAAAAATATAGAAAGTTTGGCCTCTCTTGGTTCCTGTCTGGTGGCATTTCTTACTGTTATGACTACTTCACAAGTGGGGGAGCTGCAACGAGTTGGTTCTTTATGAAGAGAAATGCTTCATTTCATTGTCCTTTTAAAATTTTGACAACAAATGACAACAGTTCTTTTTTGGCAAGCATACATTTCAACTGTTGAAACAACAGCAGAGATCTGGTATTCCTATAATTCGGCAAATAAATTTACACACCCCTCCAGGAGATAGATAACACTTGTGATTTTATCTTGATTTAGTTATTCTAATTTTATGCCTACTGCATTTGAGTATTAGTTGAAAATTGAGTAAGAAGTAATTGGACATTAATAAAAAAGCAGAAATTTTTACATTAAATTTACCCCATAATGAACCATTAGCGTGACTAATGGGTAATTTTCTTCTTTTGGATATGATTAATTTGACTGATTCTTCAATACATTTAGAGCTTATATATTATTATTATATTATATTAGTAGCATGCTTGACATATTTAATGAGAGAGAAATAAGGAGTTTTGAGTCACATATAAACAAGGTACCAAATGATAATTATTTAGTGAAAGTATGTTGGTTGTGGGAGGCTGTTGAAATGATCTCTTTGAACAGATGTTGTGGTACAGTGACTGGTGTGCAGTGTCTGAAGACCATTCCCACATGCAAAACCCATTTCTCTCGCTGTCTCACCATGTAATTTGTCTTCTGACAACGTGCAGTGAAGTGACATAACACCAGAGTAATCAGGGATACTTTGTCTAGGAGGGAAACACAAAGGCATGCCTCAGATTCCTTTTCTAAGCTGCTGGAAGTAAAACAGAAAGGTTAACTCAATAATATGAGCAATGCATTGTTAATTCATCAAACGGCTTTGTTTTTGAACTCCTTTCTGGGTTGAGTTTTCCAACTGTTACCGAAAGCTTGAGCTGTTGACACGCCGGATAGGCTTCTATTCTCAGATTTGGTTTTTATAGTCCATATCTGCAGCTGCCCCTTCGCTTCAAAAAGAGTGAATCAGGCTGTTGTTGAGGCAGGGGTTTATCACTGCTGTCTGACACGTTTTCCGCTGCTGTAATGGAAAATAAGACAACCATTTGTCTCCAAGAAATGATTTTATCTGCAGCGATAGTAGCCTCTTTAGTTTTTACTTTCAGCCTAAAAATATTCATCATAATTAGTAAATTTGACATGTTTGTATTGTATTGTAAATTGTCCTTATCGTATGTTGATAATTTACTGGCCACTCTATCAGGGTTTGTTTTCAACTTCTACATTTAGGCATTTTTTGAACATCTTCCATTTATTTTGTGTTACAGATAAAAGAGTTAAAGAAGATAGACAGTAAATAACTGAATATGGAGAGCCTAATCTCTGTATGATATTGTTGCACATCTGGATCTCCAAGTGTGTGATGCACTCCTGTGTCTTCATTATAACTGTATCCTGAAGGTAGAGCAGACCCTCTTACACATCTGGCTTAGTGGGCTAATGAGAAGTGCAGTCCTGTGTTTCTGTAACTTTTCCAGGCAAGGACAAAGAATATTTAATTTGCTTGGCAAGGACAGACCTGTGTCCAGGCAAAGTACTAAACATTTTTCTTTATGGTGCAACTTCATTCCTGCTGTTCTCTGAGTATGACCGACAAGGTTTTCCTCAGGCAGTGTGCTGGGGTGAGTCTGGCAGAGCTGAGTGTGTATGGAAATCAAATGCAGTAGTTCAATTATACAGATTTTGGACCAGGGACATTGAGTGTATGAGTGGTGTATGAACTCAAGTTCACTTTCTCTGTCTAAACTCTGATTAAATCGTGGCACCCAGATATTAATTCAGTTCTCATGCAAGTTTTAAAAAAGTTCTGTGCTGTCCCGTAAGTTTTGGAAGTCATTAGAAATGGCAAGAGACAGAACCAATTTTCTAATTAGAGGATTTTAATTCAATATTATTTGGATCAGTACATTTTTTCACATGTCGCCATATAAATGTCAGCTGCCTGTCAACCATCTGCATATTTTTTGATGTTTGTGAAAGTACTTATACGTTATAAAAACATTTGTCATGTGCAGCAAATTAGCTCAATGTGCATTACCGTCCCCCGTGTCTGGTAGATTTCCAGTAGCAAGCATAATGTGAAAATCAGGCAGATCAGTAAACCTTAGGGCATTGTCAGTCTGTTTTGACATCATTCCATTACCCCATACATTAGAGTTCTATACCCTTATTAAATTATAGTAAATGTTTTAGAAAAAGCATCACATCTCGTGTTCTTGATATATGTTCCACCTGCAGGCGATCGATAAACCTGCACCACTTACAGAGTTGATTTAAAATGGAGATATATGGTATATATTCAGCTTGTATAATGTTATGGCTTTCAGCAAAACCACATTTATGCCTTACTGCATAAATGTGGTCCAAAACCCTTTTGGGATAGTAAAATCTTGAACCAACTGCTTGAGCAATTGCAGCATGAGGATCCATCTTGAGAATAAGCTCATTAAGGTTACTAAGTACCGAGGTACAAAGGCACATCTGCGTTCCTTCAGATTCTTTGTCTTTATTTTCCAAATGCCATAAATGTCATCACTCACATTTTCCAACAGGAAGCCGTTCACAGATAAAAGTCTTCTGTCTAACCAGTGACAGAGTAACTTTAGTAACAAATAGCTTCTATTGAACTAAAAATACTTGCATTTCCATTGATCTGTGTTGTTTGTGAACTATTTTAAATTTGACATTTCACTATCTGTGCTTCCACTGGAAATCAGAACAAAGTGTATTTCAGACAGCTTCCTTAAATATATCTGGTTTGTAGTATCTTGGAAAAATCCCGCCTGTGTATAATGGAAATAGTCCTTGTTCTCCAAAACCAAAGTTCAGTGGAACTAAATTGGGAAAAATCTTGTCATTTGAGGCCTAGTTTAATGCAAAAAAGTTATTTGTTACTTAAATAGTCATTCACTAATATCACAATACAGATTAAGTCAGTTATATATTAAAATAACATACATGAGGTTTTTTTTCCTCCCAATATAAATAATAATTTATCTGCAATATGACTCATTAAAACTTTTGAGTGGCATATAAAGTAAGTAAACAAAGAATATTTTTCCTATACCTCCGGTAAAAAAATCTATTTCAACCTTGGCACCAAAGAGATCCACGGCTGGGACTGAGAGATGTGACCTCTGGCTCCTTTCAGGAAAATTAGTGCCAAGTGTCCAGGGTTGGCAGAACAGAGTTTTGGTGTCAAGGTGCAGAGGATACACTGTCAGAGACACCGGACAGAGCAGACTAACCTTCTCTGTCACACAGTACTGGGTTGTGGTCAACAGAGACGTCTCTTTTGTGTCCTGAACTTCAAAGCTCGCAAGGCTTCACACAAGGCTGCTGTTTACCTGTGAATACTTGTATATGAGGCTGAGTCAGTGAAGTGAGGCAGCATCAGTAATATCCATCCAACTGATACACCACACAGCTCTTATTAGAGCATTTGTTGCTTAATTTACAGATTTTATTATAAATAGTCATACTATTTTAGATGCAAACCTGACAGTAGCCCAAATCTGTCATGGCTGGGCAACAAAATTCACAAAGAAATAAGAAAAAATGCAGCATCACTTAGGTTTCTTTTTTTCTTTTTTTTTTTGCCTGTGCAGACATGTCGTCTTTACCAGGTCACTGAAGTAGGACAGTCTCTCAAAAAAGAGGACGACGGGGGATAAATCTGGTGCACCTCTATTTCACTGTTTAATTGAAGTCATTTCTTATGTATACTTCATTTTGCTTGTCATGGTTTGTTTGTCTTCATTTGGCGGATATCACTTTGAGGCACAGCAAACAACTTTAATTTGTGGGACTACTTACACATGAAATCGTAAATGTTACACAAGAGTGAGAGTGTGTTTGTGTGTAACCGAGCGAGAGAGGGGGCATCTTGGCTAGCCCCCTGTTTGACCCTTGTTCACCCCATCTCTCTCACTCCTCCCTGGATGAGTCTTCTCCTAAACATGTGTGCAGCTGTCAGCTGGCAAGCATTTATGTGAGTGTGTGTTGCGTGTGCATGGATGTGTGTGTTTATACACATATCATTCTCTATAAACTCAGAGGGTTTTTTTTATTGAATAGGAAAGTCTGTAGAATCCATGCTACTCTTCTTTTTATAATATATAAGCCATAATGACACATTTAGCAAACACTTGATCGTCTCTATGGCCCAAACTGTACATGTGCTGAAATATTAGCTGCATTACTGATATTTGATGTTCACATCGCAGCAGATATGTTATCATTGTGTCATTATGTTATGGCTTTTCTTATTATTCACTTTCCATTGAACTCATGTGTTACATACATGCATACACACATTTGGGCTGCAGTAGATTTTCCAGATCAGCTGGTGGATGTTTGCTAAATACTGCTTCAGGTGTTTTTGTAGCATTGAAGCCGGAGTCATATTCAGCCTGTTTATTAGTCTGATGCAAAGCTGATAATGTCTCTGGTGACAACATCTGGTGGTCACATGAGAGAGTTGTTGGCTCAGTCCATAGAGATGATGATTGGCTTTCTGTCTTTGTCTCTGTTTCTCCCAAAACATATGTGATTATGCATGAACTGTGCAAAGCAAACTATAATCAAGTTTGTGTCTCTACTTGTTAATAACATCAGGTGTTTCTGTTTCTGTCTTTTAGCTGCTGCTCCCAAATTAAAACGGATGAAGAATCCATTAATAGTGGGCGAGGGGAGTAAGCTCACAGTCAAGTGTGAGGCCACAGGGAACCCTCTCCCTACCTACAGATGGTTCAAAGATGGCAACGAGCTCAAGAAAAACAAAAATATCAGAATAAGGAACAGCCAGTAAGTACAACTCAGCCATGGTGTGTAAACCTGTACATGTACAGAAGTTTTGCTACTCAGAATCACAGTAATGTTGACTAAGCTTCCTGTTGTTATGATTGCTGGGCTAACAGCAGTGGTTAACGCTAACAAATGTCGCACTGTGACGCCTCCTACTTCTTCCTTCTTTCCTCTATGTGGCCTGTATTCACTAGCTCCACCTCCAAAATCTATATAGTAAATCAACTTCCATGACATGATAATATCTCTGAAAAATATATTCTCTCTATCCATGGAAATGCAGATATGAGTTGCCTTGTTTGAGTTCATTTAATAATAAAATTACATTGTATATAATTATTACTGTACATTAGTATAATTATTGTTTTAGTGGTACATTTCTATAATATCTCAGTTAGCACTTGTTATGATTATTAGTTAACTCATTCAAGAGATATAGTATGTCTTATGCTTGTATATAGACAGAAAAAAAGAAGAGAAGAAACCGATCCAAATATTAAAACAATAGAATGGATATTCTGTGGATTGGTGCTAACAGACTGACCCTTTAGGTTGATTATTTCCTGAAATAGATTAAAGTATTCATCCATCCTTCCTAAAATTATATGCTAATTTTCTTAAATTCTTCTCAACTGGTTGCCTTTCCACCTTACAGATGACACAGTTTCACCAGTAACAGATACCATTCCAGTGGTTTAATCACAAAATGTAAATTTGTATATGCATGTTACATTCCTGTTGTTCAGAACAACAAGTTCGCTCATGTTATTTCACATGTGGTGTCAGTGTTGACTTTCATCTTGACATTGATGCATTTAATGCCTGCCAATGCAACCTTGGATTGCATCTTGACGCAATCTTGTGATGTCTCCCAGAAAACAAAAACAGTCACACATTGTCCTCATTGAAAACTCCTGGAGGCAGGTTTTTAAACTTTGTTGTGTCTAATTGGCTCAACACAAATAGCTACAGTTGTGAATGAAACGCTGCGGTCTGTTTTTAACACTAACCAGTACTTAATCCTTTATCGTTCACTTGGCACAGTTGTAGATTGCAGCAGGTAGCTTCTTTAGCTGTGTTAGTCCTTGTGCAATAAGTCCATCCAAGCACCAAGAGGCTACACACCTTTGTATTTATTGTTTGACTGTGTGATGTGACCCATCATCAACATGTTACTGCTCCCCTGTAAACAAGTCTTTGAAAAAAGAGAACTGTAAAACACCCAGCAACACGTACACACCCATAGTCCACCTACACAGGCATTTATGCTGTCTGATTAGACATGCCCTGCATGAGTGCATTTAAATAGGTTTAACTGACATATCCCTTACTGTCCTGCTTATGCTGTTGTTCCATTCTGTGTTTTTAGGGCTGGACATCTCACTGTGTAGCGACTCCACTGAGTTTTATGATATTACATAACCCAAAGTGTTATTCCATCAAACTTCAGAACAAGTCTGATCAACCAGAAATTAAAAACACTTGAGTGGGTGTGCAGAGATGTTAAAAACAAAACAAAACTGGAAACGTGTTGGGTAATTTAACAATTTATGTTGTAGTAACTTCTTTCCACCACAGTTGTCACTGTTGAGTTGAGTTTGCTTAACATTTGCATTATTAGAACATAATACCAAACAGTAACAAAGCACTCAGAGGATAATATAGTTGTAAAATGCCCATGAAACTCTACTTGTGCTGTTAGTTTTTCAGGGTTATATTAGGCCTGCATGAGCGACTCTGTATCCCATTGAAAGCAGTTGTTGCCATGCTGCCGTCTGCCCTGTTGTCTGCCTCTTTGTCCCCCATGTTCCCACTTGTTGCGTTTCCATGCTATTTCCTCCCTGCCCTGATTCCCCTGACTCAGCTGTGCAAGTGTTGTCTCCCACAGGAAAAACTCCAGAGTCCAGATCAGCAGAGCAAAACTGGAGGATTCTGGGAATTACACATGTGTGGTGGAGAACCCGCTGGGAAAGGACAACTCCACTGGCACTGTTAACGTCCAAAGCAGTGAGTACTCCGAGTTCTTAGAAACAAGTGAGGTGGCACAGATGTACTGGCATTGTTGTTGTTGTTATGACTGTTCTTTTGCCAATTGAGAGATCCAAAGGAGCCATCGCAAACAGGCATGTAACAGTGGTAACACGCATGGAGAACAACTGTCCACACATATGCTTTGGTCATTTATCAGTGGAACAGTACAATGCACTTGGAGGTGAATGGAATTTAAATGCAATGTATGGTGTGATCTCTCACTTTTTTTCTTTCACTACATCCTGCTGACAATGTGAAATCCCCCAAAAGTGCACAATGCCTCAGACCAACACCAGTGCATAACAAAAGCAACAGACTTTAGAGCATTGAACACACACAGAACAGAAGTGGAAAGTTGAGAAAAAAAAAAAAGGTCTAAATGTTCAGAGAGTGTGATAGAATTTAACAGGCTTGTTCAGTAGTAGTGTATGTGCATCGCTGAGTTTTGCAAAGTACTGTAGCAGATGAAAGAGTTTTGATAACAGCTGCTTCCATTTGGTGGGGTGGTGAGTTTGTGTTTGTTCCAAACGGTGCGGGTAGGGATTGTACGGCTGCTGTGGGTAGCTTGTTGTTGTGTGAGTGGATAGAGCCTGCATAAAAAAAAAAAACAAAATAAAGACCTAACTGAACCGATACAATTCGTGCCTTTTTTTCAAGGTGAACTTGATGTTATCTGGTGTTGGACTGTCAAAGAACTATACAGCAGGTTGTCTGGCACACATGAGTCAGAAACTGCTTGATGTTCTTGAGGAACTGCAACTTCCTGCTGGCACATTGAGTTCACCTGCCTGCTCTGTCTGAAGCCTTCTGTATAATGTCTCAGCTGACTTTGATACTGTGCAGATACTGTGATGTTGAAGGGAAAGAGGCAGTGCAGGGTGCTGTTTTTTTTTTTTTAATTGTACATCACATATGCAACATGACAGGATTTTACTTTGTGCTATTGCATATGAGAACACTGACCTTGTTTAGAAACATTCCCGATAAACTGATTTTCTCATCACTATACTATATGCACTTTCGGAGAGTCAGTGAATTAAGGAGTCTTTGATGGTTCCTTACACAGCGTGATGAGATACTTTTCTTCCCGTGGCTGACCTTGACTGCGAGGTGATTTTTGTGGACATCCCACACTGTTATGCAAGGTGTAGCTGATGAAGGAGAGGGAAGAACTGGAGTTTAGCCATCACTCAATGTCCTTGCATTCACATTCAAGCACTAATTTCACTCCCCTTCTCTCTTTACATTTGTTAAGACTACCTTTTAGTACTGTTGTTTACAGTTTGCAGACTTAAGCTGAGCAGCATTATTACAGAAAGGGCCCTTTGTGTTTGGAAAACAGAGATCCTCAGTGGTTCCAACATGCGGGTTTGATATCCTGCAAACAATTGTGCAAAAAGAAGTCATCCATCTTGCATTTAAATGGGGCAGCATATTGCCTCCTTTTATTTTATGACAGTTGAAAAGCTCCATTTGAGTTTTATAGCCATATCTTGTGACTTAAAACCATGTGCTTGTGTTGACACTTGGCCTTACTCCAGCACCGTGATATATTTCTTTTCACCCCTGAGCATGCAATATTTAAAGGATCAGTGACCCCGGGATTCCAAGCTCTGCACATACAGTGCTCGCATTTATGAAAAATTAATTTGATAAATAGTTATCACTGAGAAACAATCATGTTAATAGCAATTATATGAAGTAGGTCAGTATGTGCTTTGTATTCTGCAAAGGTCGGGGAATCCCTGGTGGTTGCACCTGTTTGTCTGATGTTTAATGAAGGCTTATGAACGTGTGACTGGTGGAACATGAAACTCTATATGATGATCTTAGCAGGCTAAAATACTGGTTTAATACAGCAATATCAAAGAAAATCTAATATTACAAAGCAGTGAACAAGTTGGCTGAAAGTACAGTAGCTGAAATGGATAAAACATGGCTGAACAATGATATGATACACTAGAGTGTTTGGACTTAAAATATGATATGACTACATCTGGTATAATGCACTGTACAGCAATACAGCTAGCATTTAAGCAGATTTGTGCCTGATGGTTGCCCCTTGCTTTGACTCACACACATCTGTCCATTTAGGTGTGTATACATGCTGTATATGTATATGTTCTTTGTTCATCTTTGTGTCTGTCAGCACTGACATTTCCTGAAATCACTCCTGGATATTCACACAATAGCATCTCTGTAAGTCCTATCAAGTAGCATGATCACTAGATGTCTGTCTCTGTGTGTTTTTGTTTGTGTATGTGCGAATGTGTTCACTGTTCAATAAAAAAAAAAAAAAAACTCCCATTGTGTTACAACAGCACGCCTAGTTCCGTCATGCTTCAGGGGAATAGGCAAGACGGGGCGAATCAAGGGTGGTATGTCCATAGGCTGGGGGAGGGCTTCACTCAAACTACATACGTCAATAAAAGGAAATGGCACTGAGCAGTGTGTGTTGCTGTGATAATCATAGACTGATGAAATGCTAAAATGTTGGGTCATCAAGACATATCACATTTTCAGGGAGCCTCTGTGGCAGTAATGGACTTTTTCTTGCTTTGTCTGTCAGCGGAGGTTGCATTTAAAAACAAGTGTTTAAAACAAATATGAAATCTACTTCATTTTTATGCAGAGAACATATCATTCATTTAGAGCATAGCGAGAGCAAAAGAAGAGAGCATGGATAAATGGAGAGAAAATACTAAATGAGGGAAAGCATGACAGAAAGCAGACAAAGACATTAGGGTAGAGAGCGAGAAGGGGAAATATCTAGAGGAAAAAGAGACAAGCAGTGAGGGAGAGAGTGAGAAAAGTATGAAGTGGAGGAAGACGAGAGCCTGCTGTGTTGCAGAGGAGACTTTCACACCCATTTTAGATGCAGCTAGTGCTTACGAGCTTTGTCTACGCCACCGTACTACTGTATCTGATGCCTATCGACAGTCGGGGCTGGACGGTCTTTTTCTGTCTTATGTCAGTGTCAGTTTATCAGGCGTGTGTACATGATAGCACAACGGAGACATGAGGAAGCAGAGGTCTATAATGAAATCCACTGCCCTTATGGTGTGTGATAAACAGAAAGCTAATGACTGGTAATAGAGTCAAAACAGCAGCTCTGCACAGGAGCATCTTTCTAACCTGTACAGTGTAGCACATGGCTGTGCCTGCTTGCTGTCTATTCTGGTGGAATCAGGCTTCGGGAAACCATCACTCAGCTCCACCACATGGCGAATACAGGCCACCACAGCCAAGCTCAGCAGCTCCTTTTCTGCACCAGTCATTGATTTCACTGGTTATTGTGCTTGTGTCAGATCTGGGCAAGCTAGCTATAGATTTATTTTACTATAATAAAATGCATTTTATGTGGGTGGTGGTGGGAGCAGAGGAGGCTGTGGTTTTTCTGCATTGCTTTTCATTGTAAATAATGCAAACGCTGCATTAGTTTCAAATTTGCATTTGCACTGTTGTGCCGTGTTGCGAGGATACAGTGAAACCTTTTTTCCACAAATGAAATTTCAGGCGGACCAAAATCAACAAAACATTTTATCAACGAGTTTGAACATAGGTTCAGATGATATGCATAGTGTCAATTAGACATGGCATGCCAGAGAAACCTGACACATGGCCTTGAGGTGTGATTAGATATTGTTGGAGATGTCTAAACACTCCTTAAATGAAAAGAACACACTGTTTTTGTGCAGAATTTACCTCATAAGGGAGTATGCAGACTGGAAATGAATTGCAGTAAAAACTAAAATGGATAAACTTTTATTGATACTATATGTAACAGCTGCTAATTATGCAATTGGACTAATACTTGTGTAGCAAGACAAGTGACATGTTTGCAGCCCACAATATGCAACACAGTGTGCAAATTTCCTGTAGTAGAAAAAAAAAACAAAACAAAAAAAAAAAACAGCCTGCGTGTTCAGGGCAAAATCTAAACTCAAAGTGAACCTCTCATGCATTTTAAAGGACACAGTACACGGTGGCTTCATGCCAGCCATGCAGGTTGCCAATAACATTGAACGATTGGATTTGTGGGGGGATTTTACTCATGTCACTTTGTTTGACCAGTAGAAAAGAAATGCACACTGTCAGCTGATTAAGTGCCAGTTACTGTATAATTATTCAGCACAGATGGTTGGATATTCTGCTGAGTTGAATGTTTAGTTGCTTGTTATCACTGTTTCTTGCCTCAAGACTTATTTAATACTCTCTCCTGCTCAGATTTTGGCTGCTTTGGGGATTGGAGTTTTGTAACATGGGATCAATTTTACATTCTTTTCTTAATTCGCTAGGCCGTCTTCCATGTTTTATTGTTTGCTTTTTGCCAATCCTGGCATCATGACAGAATGCACAACAGTACACAACATGTGTGTGAGGGAGTGTGTCCTGGTGGTCTGGAATATCATATGTCCTTGTAACAGTTTCTGTAACAATTGCCGCCTTTTCCAGAGCGGTGTTTTCAGCCTCATGCCCAACCCCCAGTGTGGAGGACCAGGGACCATTTGTTGTCCATGCAGTCTGACCTCTACCCTGTAATCAGTCTGGCATGGTAAGACCTGCTGGCCTTCTGCAGAACGGTGTAGTATATCATCGACTGTTTTCTATAAGACCAGTGTGATGGAGCAACACTAGTCAAAGTTTGCTTGGCTCCACGTGGCTTCAGATTAAGGCCTCCCATTATCCTACAGGCTGCTGTGTTGTGATAAGCGCTTGTGAGGCAGCCATGTGTCTACAGGCTGCAGGTCACATCCTTGGGGGGTGCTGTGCACAGCTCCACTGAGAGAGTGTGTGAGCGTCCAGGAATGTGTTGATGGAAATCACAGCTGAACATATGATTGCTCCAACCTCAGCAGTCATGCTGGGGCCCACCAGCAACAATTTCGCGCATGCACGCACGCAGGCCCACACATACACACACGTACATACCTTTACATGTTTTCACTCACCATCCTGAAGCCAAACACAGTCACCCTTATCAGAGAACGA
Source organism: Apogon hyalosoma (assembly GCA_037367295.1). Taxonomy (NCBI): domain Eukaryota; kingdom Metazoa; phylum Chordata; class Actinopteri; order Kurtiformes; family Apogonidae; genus Apogon; species Apogon hyalosoma. Next base: position 7,861,559 of record JAPQRP010000008.1, read on the forward strand.
ATGCTTAACCAACTAAAAATGACCTAATAACTCTTAAAAGCCAGTGTAAAAAAAACAACATCTTAGCACCCTAGGCTAACCTTAGCATGCTCAGTTTGTTGAGATAAAGGCTTTACAAGGTGTCCCTTAGGCATACTAGTCATTGTTGAAGCCCTGTTCCATCATAACCCATATGTGTTAACCAGACTTCAGGCCACTGCAGACACTGAACTCAATATCATACGGACATATTTTCTCCCCAGTATTGCACAATATTTAGCTAACTATTAAACTTCAAAAAACTAACTTTAAAGCATAAAAGGATACAAATGATTAGCCCTGATTTTTTTTTTAACATGATCCTTTGTTAACAGAACCATAAGAGCAATAAAAAGATAAACCACCAATTAAGGGCATGAAGTGATAAAGTAAAACACATTTTTACTTTATCCAGACATGAATGATGAATATGTCTGCATTTGGTTTTCCTTTTCCTTTTGGGTGAATGTAATACTTGTTTAAATCTTTTAAATCCAAATAATTCTCTGGTTTCATCTTTCCATATATAAGAATAGTTGGCTTTTGTTTAGATTATTCATAAATCAGATGAAACAAGTAACATTTGGTTGTTATTGTTCTCTTTCTGGGAAGAGCAATGATTCATTGAAAAAAAGTCTGAATGGATTAATGAGTAATAAAAACTAATGAATACTTTAAATATAAAAAGTGACAATAAACTCTTGCACACATTGCTCCATGGGCTCCAAATGACACATTATTTCAAGTTAAGTTCAATTATTAGGGCAGATCTTTCATAGTTCACTGATTCTCGGCTCATATCCTTCCTAATTTAATTAGATATGTGTGAGTCTTCTATGCCTATAATTGACATATGTGTAATTAGCGTTATTTCTTGTAGTATCCTCCGGTGTATTCTTCAAATGTATGGGCACCTTCTATAAGCACATGTCAAAAGTTAGACTCGTTCTTTGTTCTTTGTCTGGTGAGATTTTCGGTCCAAAATTGTAAAAGCAATAACCATATTTGTGACTGTAGATACTTTTTAATTATTATTATTATTTTTTTTACTTTTAATCATTTAACTCTGTTAACTGTTCTAAAATACTAAGTGTAACACAAACAAATATATGACGCAAAGAACTCCCACTCGTTTCTTCCAGTAAGTCATATCTGTCTTACGTCAGTGGATCGGTTAGTACGCCTCTGAACTAGATAAACAACAACTTCCTCCACTCCATCTATTTCTATCTTCAGCCTGAGTAGTAAAAACAAAACATAGTCACTGCCACTACACAAGCGACAAGATAAACTCATCCCGAATGACGCCAAAGGATGTTAGCCGTGGCTGTGGCTGGATGTGAGGTATCTGTTAAGCCAGTCAATTTCATTGATTGGTGTGGGTAAGCTGCAGCAGCCATGTCTGAGAGCAGCAGGCCCTCACATCTGCCGAGAGTTCTGTATTTACGGGCCACAGGAGAACAGCTTGTCAGGTTTCGTGGATCAAACTGCTGTGCTATTAGTCATGCCCACTTTTTCAAAATTATCCTCAGTCCTGGGGTCTGGACAGACATTCCTCTGAGATGGCCGTCTGATTGCACCAGAATTTCAGGTCTTGTCAGTTTGTGGGTTTTCACCACAAAATCAGGATCCAGTTATGCTCTTCGGATGTTGTAATGTAAGAGACTCACAAAGCACATAACAATTTGCTGATAGCAAGGACACAGGGGTTTTGCTGCTGAGTGTGTGCCATGTTAGATTAAGTGTGATGCAAGAAATTGATCCTGATCTTGGCCTCTTGGAAATAAAGCCGGAAAGTATCTTGACATGTTGCAGTCACCTTCATGACCACAAATTCCTAAGGTATACAAGGTATTCGTAACAGGCTCCAGGCAGATTTCAGAAACATGTTATCCTGAAGATATAAAGTACAATGACACAGGTCCAGATTATTTTTATGACTGCTTTACATGGCAGAAAACACCTCATTTGTGTTTATGTATAGAAAAAGCCTTCATACCATACTAAGGGAGCATGTTTAATGTCATCAGTCCTTTTTTAACTTGACTTAAATGCATTTTTAATGAGGCTGTTTTTAATTCTGCCTGACATTACAGTTGAGCACATGACAGGTGGAGGGTGTAACAGTTTAGATCTTGTTTTGAAGTTCACCCACAGTTTTATTTAGTTGTTGAAGTAGTCACAAAGCCGTCACTTCACCCACACTGCATTTGTTTTTGTTTCGCATAAGGGTCTTTCTGCATTAGTGGGCAGCATCCGACACAGTGGGAAGATCCAGAGTAAATGGAAGAGTTTATGTCATGAGCGGATGAACGCCCACAATGTTGTAAGCCTAAATCGTGCGCTCACGTAGCATCACTGAGACACCAGGACCTGACGTGATGTTTCAAGCCAGTTCAAGGTATACATACAAAACAGGACTGAGGATAGGATGAGTCCTGCACTTTGACTATCATCCAATGGAATAATACATCAAAGGGAAGTAATGATTTAAGAAGAATATCAATTGAAGCGCATATTTTTACCATATGACACCAGTAGTTGGTTGGTGCGTGCTTGTTGCACCCTGCATATTTTTTAGAATTTTAAGTCTGGGCATATGCAATTTAATTGAGCATGTAATAATTTGATTTTCCCTCCCTGTGTATGTTTATGAGCAAAAAACTTCCACAACCACTGTAAAGTGCCTTCACATTTTTTCTGATGTATTTTGAGGTTACTGAGCAGCCTCTCAACTCCAAAAGCCTCAACTCAACCTGCCAGAAGACGAGTAATTTAAGTGGTTGACACATAAAACATAAATCACGTTCCTAATATGTCAGTAATTCATTGCTTTTGACAAGAGCTATGCATGGTAGGAGTTATTGCCTGTGCCAGATTTCTGCTAATGTATTAGAGAAGAGGCAGCTGCCGAGTAGCACTGTCCTAATACTTCATAAAAAAAATGAGACAAAAACCGAAATAAAAATTGCAAATTTAGGATGATACAGTCTAGGAATGTTTCTTAAGGCATCATTATGATTTGTTTGCTGTCATAATTCACCTAAATCCTGCCAATCCAATGTGATAAGTGGACACTCGTAAAAATCTTTGCAAAAACAACTAAGTTATTGAAAATCAAAACACATCTTACATCTTAGGATATCCAATAATCTCACTGTGTTATGGGGGACGGTTAAGCCCTCACTGTGAATGAGTGAGGATATTGCTATGTGTGAGGAAGGAAGCAGCTGTTACACTTGAAAAGCTGAGTGATGTGAGCAGGAGGTGACACGAGGTTTTGCTGTGTGCAGGGCTTTGTTAACTCTTCCAAGGCCTGGGACAAAACTTATTTGAGACTTCATTTAATAGCATAATAAAAGATTCTCTTTCAGCCCCCTCCCCCAGCTGTCTTGGTGGTCTTTCCCTGATGGTGACCCCAACTTTGGGTGACTGTGTGGGTCTTCACTTGCCAAATAACTCTGCCATTGTTGATAATTCACCAAAAGAAGAATTATTACTTTAAAATCGCATCATAAAAGCTTGTGTGTAATGAGTCAGTAATCACGGCTCCTTTGAGGTCGAGCACACCGAATACTAGTCTGTAAGTAAACTGTTGTTCACTTACATCAAACAAAACCTCAGCTCCTCCTGTTACTTTGCATTTTTGGGAATAAGACACAGACAGACCTTACACTTTTCAAAGATGTCTTTGAGGACAAGAGGAACGTATACTTACCATTCCACCCCTTAAAGCACAAGCCACAGCTGTCTCTTATCCTAAACCTCCCATTACTCCATCACGGTGCTTCCTTTTGTTGTTGATTTTGCAGCTGTATTCATCACATCACGTCTGTTGGGGTGACTAAGTTGTTTCCTGAGAATCTCTTCAGAGTAACGGGTATGGGGTTACCATCAGCAGCGTAAGAGCCATTTCCATCTTCGTGTGTAGGTGTGAAGTGTATATGAAATAGGCCTTCCTTTAAACACTGATACACTCAGGGTGAACTCATTTCTTAGTTTACAGAGGCCTCCATTGCCTGTTTTCAGGACCTACAGCGAGTGTGGGTGGTGTGAGTGTGTACGTATTTGTAGAAGGAGGCCTGCATCACACACATACAAGCAGACTGTGTGCTTTCTGGCTTTCAGAGGGAAAACTTTTAGTCCTTGCAGCTGGCCACTGGCTGTGTGCAAGACCCAAATATGGAGTTGTGGTATATGTCTTCTGTATCTGGTACAAGGTTACAAAGTCTGCCCTTCCTCAGAAATGAAGGCCAGCTGTGAAAGATGAAGGACGATGAAGACACGTGGATAACTCACATTTTGTCCTTTTATAGCGATGAGATTGCCTATCTTATTATTGTTGTTGTAACATAACATTTGGATATTTACATAAAATAGTGTTGAAGTATTTTTGCCACATCTGTAACAGTATTGTATTGACTAGACTACCAATGGAAAGTTGCCGGTCTCTCTGTTGTCCTTCACATACTACTGTTGCCTCCTTTTGTTATCTAATGTTTGTGTTGTAATGTCCTTCAGCATTGTGTGTTTGATTTTAAGAGAAAAACAAGTTATTCTTTCACACTATATTTAGTATTTCTACTTTCAAATATTGAAAGATTGCCTAAAAATATCATGAGAGTGTTTAGAATACAGAGCTCTTAAGTTCTGCCAAATATGTCAGTATATTGAATTGTAGAGAAATTAATTGAATCCATTTATATCAGAAGTCTAGCAGATTAATGTGACCACCAGAGGGAGTAGTGAGCTACTCTGCTGGTCTCCAGTGGTGAGGACAACACCACGGGGCCTTTGACCAAAGCATCAGAAAGTGATGAGATGGGATGTGAACCATTAAGAAACACATTTTAGAGTCAAAGAAAGTGACAAGTGTGTGATAAAAGGTGGAAGCACTGATGCTGTTTGCACAACTGGATACAGCTCTAATTGAAAACAATGAAAAGAAACCACTGTTTTTTTTCCACATGGGTGTGTTTGATTACGAGTCTTTTAAAGTTATAAAGGTATTATGTGATGTTATTATATTTACCAATTTCACTGTTTCTTGACCCACTGTTCAGATTAAACTGTCCTGACCATGTTTGGACTATTCCAAACATATGTTTAATGGGTCTATTGACAACACAAACCGTCGAGAAAACAGAAGTGATTTGTGGTTTTACTGTGAATGTTTTCTACCTAAAAACAGATGAAAGCTCACAGAGCTATAATGTAAACTATCGGCTCATGCAACACATGAAGACAGTGTTATTTTGACTGACTGTCAAAATATGAGTTTTAGTTTGAAGAAGAAAACTTGACAATACCATAAAACAGAGCTGTGAACACAATACATTTCATCCTTAATTCAGTGAGTGACACAGAGTTGTTGATGGTTTTAATAGTTGTAAGTGTGCTTCAGTTCACAGATTTGTCCTGCTGTTGAGAGTTTGGAATGTCAATACGACACATAACCCCTTTAAATGACATCAATACATCAAGGAAATGATCAAGTTGTATATTTGCCCACTTTAATAGCTACATACCAAGACTTGTGACTTCAAATAATCACAAAGGGACTGAAACATAATCTGAAATATCATGAATCAAACCCCTGTCATGACAGGTCAGGACTATGAGGTACTGTTGATTACTAACCTTCCTCAGATAGTACATTTCTTTACGTTGTCTTAAAGCTGGTCAGAAGTCATCACATATCACTACAGCAGATAGAGAAAGGAGAGTTAGTACTTTTTTTTTTTTTCTTTCAAGATCTGGGATGTGACACTGTAACTTATAACCTTAGGTCACAATTCTGACCTCACAAATCAGCTTTGTCGGCCGACGCTGCAGAAACCCTGCATTCTTATATAACCCGAGTGCAAAGAGTTTGTTGCATGATGTAATGCTGTCTATGTTACATTTAATTCCAACATTAAATATTGACCAATAAAAAACTGTGCAGGACATTTCATTCATTTTCAATCATTTAAGATAAGACAAGATATGACTTTATTTATCCGACCATTTGCCCTGCACTTATTGCCTAAACCTAAAAACTTGCAATGAAAATTTGACATTCTGGTGGAAAAGTTCTGGATTTTGTAGATTTGCTCCAGTTTCCTCTTCATGGGGATTATGGAAAGAAAAAGAAGCTGCAGATCTTTCAGTGATATATTACATTTCCCTACAACAAAATCAAAGCATTGAATATGGTTGTACTAAAACGTGATTTTTTTTTATGTGCCATTCAAGCAATAGTCCTATATAAATATTATTTGGGGGACATACTCTAGTATTCCTACTGCGTCTGTAAAGCCTCAGCTACTCCTCTATGTCGGTTGAGCTTATGTTACACAAGATACCATCTCATGCATCCAGTAAACAATTTTTTTTTCTGAAGTAAGCATGCAGAAAGTGAAAGCAACTGGCATCCTCAGGCAAAAAAACAAGATAGCAGCAGCAGTGGTAACAGCACAGAGCTTAAGCTGCCTCTGAGTTGGGACCTGCCCTGTCTGGGACTGTGCTCCACAAAACGCCATGTGTCACTTTATTGCCAACTGCACACACCGTGGTGCCAACCAGCGGCCATACCAGCACCCGTTTCTGCACCCACACCATACCCTGCCCTGCCTAAGTGCACTTTGCTTCTTCGCTGTGCACGAGCAGCTGTTGTGCAATCACACACTGGGCTGCTCTTTGATTTTGCTTCAGTCCTGAGACAATTGAGGCAGGCAAGACCAGGCATATCAGCTATGTGACTGAAAAATGGTAATAGGAGACAAGAATATAAAAGAAGACACACTGGTTGTGGTAGTGGCAGTCTTACTGAAGAGTGGGTGGTAGATTAATGTTCTTGGCAGGCTCCATTTTGTTCATTTCTAAACATTCCTGTTTCATATTGATGTTGTTTGAATTGTGGATAATTTTCCATTGAAGAAAACCTTAAGTGCACTGTTTTGTTTCGTTTTTTTTTTGTTTTTGTACCAGGCTGTTCATGTGTCTTGTAAAGTCTTTTTTTTTTTTGTGTATCTTACCTCCAGTAAATAGTAATTTAATTCTTCAGGCATTTGACATGAAATCCTGAAATCATGCTTATCCCAATGAGTACAATTACAACATGCTCGAAGACATAGATGTTGGATATTGCCATTGATTGGGTGTGCCTACTGTACGTGTGGAAGTAGAAGTAGGTGCGTGCTTGTTTTTTGTTGGCTTTGGCAACCTGGTATATTTTCCAACTTAAGATCCTGTCGACAACCTCCTTTTCTTAACCCTCCTCTTCCGTGAATAACTCCTGTATCCATTTCTTTCTTTTCATTTACTTGTGTTTTTCCTGTGTTTCTTTTATTGCTGCAACATGTGCCTGGGCTTGAGCTCCTCTCAGTGGTTTTATATCAAAAAATGAATGCATGTATTGTCATGTATGACTAGAAAATTTCAAGTGGAATAAATATAAATCTTTCTAAACTATAACAGTAGATATTTACATATACGGATCCACCCGACAGACTGTGTGTAGCAGTATGGTTTAGATATTTACTTTACTGCTACAATTTGTCTTCAGCTTTAGTAATCTATAGAAGTATAATGCGACCATTCAGAGCCTGTACAATATTAAAAGATTAAAGCCACAAAAAGAGCATTTTCTTCTTTGTGATGCATGTAACATCTCTACCCTCAGTGCACATCCTCTTTTACCACATCAGACCCAGCTGTCAGCAACTTCATATTATTGAACCAAAACCGCATTTCCCAATTTGTTCTTTTGTGCTTTCCCCTTATCTGTTTATCTTACTTATTCATGCCTTCCAGAATGGATGGATTTGGAGAACTACTGAAGGAAAATGGTAGCTGTGCATAATGCAGTCCGCACACGTAAAGGAAGAATGCATGTAATATGAATTGGCCTGTGGTATAGAGATAAAGGATCTCGGTCCCAGCTGTAACAGGAGACATGTCAGACATTCCCTGCCAAGAGTCAGGAGGTGAGGGAAGGGAAGGAGGGGGCACTCTGAGCTTTTTTCCTTGTACATAAAACTGGCTTGTGGAAAAGCATGCCTGGGTGGCAGGGCTATTACAGGTACTACCCTCTTTATGTGGCCGCTGAAGGTTCTGTACTTAACACATATATCACTTTCCCCACTGATTTTTATTGCCCAAGTTTAATTTTTCTAAATGTTTGAAGTGTGAGGAGTGACATGATCTGATAAATGAGTTAAAGCCCCTGTTTGGCGGTGCAGTATGGTGCCACCTGTTGACACGCCACTGCCCAACACTGTGTTTACTGGCTTTACGACTTCACTGCTCGCTTTTATCTGCCTTGCTTCACTGCAGAAACACTGTCAGAGGTGGACATGGTCTGCATGCTGTTCTCCCTCACTGACAAACTCCCAAATAGGGTACATAATTTATACTTTTATCCTGATAACATTGCTTTTTAGGAGTGAAAACACAAAGCTATAACAAAGTCCAGATGGAACAGATCCACTGCTGGTTGAAAAACTGCTTTGGCTCTTTCCCCCTGTGCAGAATCAGATTTTGTCGTGTGTTTTGAGGTGGCTTTCTGTTCAATTGCAGTGAAACAGATTAAGCCAAGCTGCAGTAAATTGTAAACATTTGTCATAAATTAGTGGGACATATGTAGAACTCTGCACCATAGACAGTCCAACTGAAAATGTATTTCATTACAAAATTCCACGTTTTGAGCTGAATTGTGAGGTGCAGGGCAGGGCTGCAATTCAGTGTGAGCGCTTTTCTGTTTGCTGCATATGCACAGGGTGCCTCAAGAGGAAAAAACTGTGCAATAGGGACCTCTCTTTTCATTTTTACGATTTTCCTAGAATCCTTTGGAGAGCGTGGAAAGACAGGCATGTTTATGAAGGTTTCCAGATGGTCTTGCTTGCACCCCCAGCTTTTCTTTTCAGTTCTTGGGCCATGAAGGATTAATCAAAGTCAGTGGCAAGGGCTGATGGCTAAACACTGTGGCTCTCACTAAGTCAGAGGAAACCTCCCTTTAACTTCAACTCTGATTCAGCCTCTGGGCTCACCGAGGAAAGTTGAAACCCGAGGTTAAAAAGCCAAGCAAACTTAACCAAACCGTAGTTGAATATGCGTTGATAAATGCACCCTGCCCTTATAACTCTGTTTAGCCGAGCAGATGATCTCCTTGGGTTAAAGGAATTTATCAACACCATCCAGCAAAGCAAAAGATAACTTGACAAATACACCTTATCTTCAGTCTCTAGAGTGAGGAGGGGGATTTTGACTGTAGATGGACAGCACCATATGGAATATTTAAAAATGCACTAGAACAGATGAATAGAAGTTGAGTCATTTAGACCTACAATGCATATTTATGGATTTCTATTTAGACCTTGTTGTTCTCTTTGAAATCCCAGACAAGTGGAAAATGTCCAGAGTGATGTGATCAAGCTAACCTGTGCTGTCAACCATTTTTAGCCTCTTTCCTCTTGGGAAATGATGCAGATTAAAATGCCATCTCTGGAAAGACGATGACAGCCAATAAAGGAACACAAAGGGGAAGTTAAAACAAAACTGTTAGTTTCTAAATAAGCCTCAGCTATTTTTATTCAGAGTTATGCCCACGGTTGTAATTATCACATCAGAGAAAACAGTCCTTCAGTTGACGGGACTAACTGGAGCAGGTGAAACAAAGTGCTTTGATTAGCGAATACTAATAACACATTTAGGAGAGTTTGCGATGTTCTTCAAAAACAAACATTTCAGAATATTTATTTATTTTACATTTTATTTTACTCTGCTAAGTGTGAAAAGAGTGTAACACAGAACAACAGCTGTACAATGATGAACACACCCATGATTCACTGCACAAGTTATTATACTCACACAGACTTTGCTTTGGTCAGCAGCTATTTACAAATCCACATTACAAAAAATAATCAGTAACACATAAACACATCACACATGTCTCTGTTCAGTTAGTCTCCCTTATACTGTATGTAATCTGTCATCAGGGTATAATCAAACCAAACACAGTCAGCTGCATAAACTCCACACTCTATAACCTAAACACAGTCATTAAAAATGAATTTAGTTACATATGGCACATATAAAGGTTGCATTTCTACCCGTATGCACATATAGTCCCCCATGAGTGATGCATTATATATTATCACATTCATACATCCTGTGGAGATTTAGGTTTATAGCACCAATGTGCACATAAAAATATAAAAAAAATATGAGTTGAAACAGCAGGCCAATAGTATCTGTTTATGTGGAACAAAAGATCGATTTAAGGTTAAATTAAATCTTGCTGTATGTTTTCAATTTGGGTGCTCAATTTGGATGAAATGATGCAGTATGTCTGTGTAGGGTTTCTTTTGCCCACATCATCATTCTTCTTGGTAGTTCTTCTCGGTTCAACTGCGCTGGTCAAAAAAGAGCTAAACCAGTCCAGTCGAACCGAGAACTACCAAGAAAAATGATGCAGTAGTTTCTTATTAAAGGAAACATATAATATGACGTAGAATATACTGTCAAAATATTGTCAGCAATTAACACTTCAGTAAGACATGTGTATAAACATATTTTCCACACTAATTTATTGGTCGTAATTATCTGCAAACATTCAACCACAATATGAATAAAATTCACCATCAGCATCACACGCGCCTAAATGAGATGCTCTTCTGTTATTTGTATGTGTATCCCCAGCCATGTCAATAAATTTTTGGGCCTTGTCATTAGTTGTAATCTCCAGTAAACATGCAGTGCAGCCTGAATAAACACTGCTTTGGCTGAACCAGATCACCTCAGACATGGCTCTGGTTCCCTCAGTGGGACGGGGTCTGTGTGGACCTCTCCTTGTATGGGTTTTCAAATAGATGAGAAAACGCTCTACCTTTCAAGTCTGCGTCGGTTTTGTTTCCAGGGAATTTGTTTTGCTTTTTTGTAATAGTAAAATGGAACAGTGTGAGTCAACATAACATAAAGGCTTTAGGGAAGAGACGGGAGGAGACAAAATATGTAGATCTTAAGATAATTGCACAACACTTGTTTTTATGACAGTTATTTGGGATTGTCTGTCTAAATGGATTTGAATATCTGCCATCAGTGAGTTTCTGACTGTCTCAATTTAGCACCACATATTGTGCATTTTAACCCATAAAGACCCAAAAGCATCTAACAATCTGAAACATTTAACACCTGTTGATCCACTAATCCTATCAATAACTGTAAATAATTGAGGTAAAATACAGTTTATTATCTTTTTCTGTTCATCAGATATGACTCCCTAGTGAATCACTGTCATCTTCTGCAACATTGATTCACCAGTAAAACCCATGGAGTTTGACAAATAGTAAGTTACAGATATTTTTGCTGAAAAATGTCTTCAATTTTCTTGGTTTCTGATATAATAACCCTCAATTTTTTTATGAACATCTACATGATCAGTAAATCAAATATAGGAAAATACCAGATTTTCACTGAAAAAAAATACAAAATGCAGAGGATTATACTACAATAAATGGTGATAAATCACTTAATAAAAGTTAGATATAGCGAAAAAAATTATTTGGGAACTGCCACAAAAGTAGCATTGGATCGTTACATGTTAAGCATTAATGGTTTGTTAAAAAAAAAAAAAATCTTAAAATTCTGTGGGCATTCAGTTTGGGTGTGACACTCTGGCGTCAGGTTCAGTTTGGAAGCAGAAACTGAATTTTGTGTGTCAAATGAGACTGCAGGCCACCCTCCTAAACCTAACCCCAGATATTTTACTGCTGCTCAGCAGGGTTTTACATACTTTTGTCAAGTTTTACAAGTTTATTATAAAACTTAAAGTGGATGCACATGTTTGATTTATAACTGTTTGGTGCATCCGTTTAGTTGCAGTTCCCTCAATGAAGCCTCCAGGTGTTTGACTCAATGTAACCATGCTTTTAACGTTTATGCTCAACATATTCCTTTGAATCACTCTGCCTGATGATTCATCCTGGCACTGTCAGGTTTTGAAGGTGTGTCCAAAACTGTTTTCTTATGTATCTTCCTTATATCATCAACTGAATTCTGGCCCTTAATATTATGATTTATCAGAATGTGCTCTGTATCCCAAACAACATTTATAATCGTCTGAAAAGAAGTAAAACTGGTTTATGCAAAGTATGGTGTAAAACCAGAACAGTTCTTCACCCGGTGTCTCCTTTGAAGGTGTAATTGTAGGACACAAAGGGAAAAGGGGAGAATAACAACAACAAAAAAAGAAAAAAGTGGGACATTTGCTGAGCAGTGTCATAGACTAGACTTCAGTTGGTGACCATGGGCCAATAAATGTCCTCGCATTGATGGTTTTTGTTACTATTGGGAAGCGTGCTATTATTAAGCGAAAGCAGCAACAGCAGCTCACTCACTGGATTTCTGTAATTTATGGAAACATCTTTCCACAATGTTCTATTTGTAAGATTTCCACATATCCTTTTTGACACTTCATGGTCTACAATAATATGCTGTATTAGGGGCAAACATCCAATCTGACATAGAAAGCTTTGTCATTTTAAGAAGTACAGACAGACGTTTGGCATGTAGCTGATCAAGGTTTTGCCTCAAGACCCTTCAGGGACTGGATCTTCTATGAAACATAAACCACAATGTGAGTTCTTTTACTCTTTCTACAGACGGTAAAATATCCCTACTGTGGGAATGTGTTTTTGTCCCCTCTAGATGCTTTTGATCACAGGCATGCAATGTTTGTTGTTTAGGCAGATGAACCTTATCTGCTGATGGGGGAGGTGTGGGCCTCTCCACCTGCGAGTACTCAGCAGTACAAGAACACAAAACAAGTTTAGGACGCTCGTGCTATACCTCTTTGAGTCTGGAGCACTGGGGTTCTTCCAAGACCGCAAGACTTCAATTGGTGCGCACATCAATATGTCATCATCCAAACAAAGGCTCAAGTCATTTTTTGACTGATGGAGATGAAGTTAATGTTTCCAGTTAGCCCGGGGGTACAAGTGATGCAAGCCATTCCAAGTGCTTCCCGTGACTCAACCCTGATTAAAATCTTGCCGTTGTACATTTCTGCAAACCATATATATGTAATTTCAGTGTCTGAATTGTAAATATGTTTCATATCAACGTTTGTAAATGCATTCGTGTCATATCAGTGTTTTAATCATTCATGACATTTTTCCATTCCTAAAAAATGTTCATATGTAACTATTTAACAGTATTTGTGGTAAGATTTATGCACTGACAGTAATAGGAAAAGTCCACAAAGATTCACTCAAAATGCATTGAATAAAACTTAACCAAACCGAAATATTTTTCTAACCCTATTTCAAAGCTTTTTTTTGCCTTTAATATAAAATCCTACAGGTGTCTTACTCTGTGTCCTGAATCCTAGACGTTCATATGAGTAATATTTTTTTTTATGAGAAACCTAGAGGTTTGCAAAAAGATACATATGCAGCATCTTTTTCCAGAAAATAGTTTGCAAAAACAAAAAGTAAAACACTGAATTCCCACGGGATATATTTTAACAAAAATGTTATAATGCTGATATAATTCTTATGTGCTGATACACATAAGCATTGGTGTCCCAGTGAATATTTAATGATTGCAAGAAGCTTAATATGGAGATCAGGGCCCATGGAGCCATAGTATAAAAAGAAATATGCTGCCTTAAATATGGCCAAAAGTAGGACATGTCTATTTATAAAATATTAGGAGATTTAAAAGCAAAGGCATCAGGTCACAGAGCCCTCTGATTTCATTGTTTAATGCCAACAGAACGGGGTATTATTATGCTTTGTAAAAAATTTCATGACACAAACCTTTGAACATGAGGAAATCTACAGTGAAACAGATTCAGCATGACCAGTAGCCAAAGGATCTTTAACAGCGCAACATGTCCAGGGTTCAAGTATCAGCCTTGATCCTTCCTGCGTGAAGTTTACATGTTCTCTGCCTCCCTGTGTGGGTTTTCTCCGGGTCGTCTGTTTTTTTACACACAGTCCACCCACATGTAAGCCAGGTGGGCTGGAGACATGTGTGACCATGATTGTCTCTGTGTTACCTCGCTCTGCAGAAAACTAATGATCTGTCCAGGACATTTCCCTCCCTTCCACCAGTGCATTCTGGGATAAACTGCTGCCCCAGAGACTGCAATTTTTGTTTTGCATGTATTATACTTTAAGACTTCACAAGGTTTCTATTTTGAGCATTGGACGTCTTTACAAGGATTTAGGGAATCTGTGTCTGATCTTTTTACCAGGCGTTTTACACACCGACACTCCAGTGAAAGGTCAGGTGTGACAAAGAGGTACTTCTGATGAACTGGAAAACCTAGGAACTTTATGTGGAAAAGTTCTGAAGCAATGTTCTTTGGGTGCTTTGTTAGACTTGAGATATTTGAGCGTATTTGGCAGGACAATAACATGACAATTTAAGAACCTTCCAGGGAAACAGACAGCCATAAATTACAGATCATATCAGCTTGTCTTGCAGACAGAAAGACTACATATGAAGTCATAAATCTATATGAGATTGAGAGTCTTATTAATTATGATCAGCACATTAGATCCCTTAATGCCAACACTGCAACAGAATGACATTCGTGCTCTAAATTTGAGAACAGAAAACCCCACAGATAACATTAGGAAACACTGCACACTGGAACATTTCATTGAGGCTGTGACGGTGCAAAACCAACACGGTGGGAAAAAGATTGAGAATAAGATAAAATGACACTGATGAATGGTACAAAAACAATACAGCATGTACCTTCAGTTGAAAACGGGACATGAACACTGGTCCTCTGTGTTGAGTCTGACATATGATCCCTAAAACACCCTCGTAAAAATTATCCCTGTTTAACATATCCTAACCGACACTATTTTTTTTTTACATGGAAGTGAACATTGGTTGGTTTGGTTAATACCATACATTTATTATTTTACTTTGAAATATTGAGTTTAGTATTTGCATAGTGCTGACTCATCTGATCATATCAGCAAGTGAAGCTTAAACTGACGTTACCTGTTTGCTTTGTACAAATGAACACGCGCGTTAACGTCTGTGGTTGTAGCGTAACCAGAAATTTGTTTCTGAGCGACACAAAGCACACTTCTTTGACACGCGAGGTGAGTTGAGCGGATGTCTTCAGGAGTTGTGAAATCTTTTCCCTCGTGGCAAACAGCCTACTATATGTCAGAACCAGTGGGCCAGCTGAGTAAAATCTTGTCACAACACTGCGTGGCATGAATATTAGACTGTTTTTATCCGCAGATGTATCGTGATTGTGAAGGCCTTTGAGTTGGAATCTCTTGTATTCCTACCAACAAGCTGTCACATTCTGTTAAGGTGCTAATAAGCATCTGACACCAGGTACAAACTTCTGACATGCAAAGCAAACTCCGCCCTTGTCAAGCCCAGTCCTGCCGCTGTGCACCTCTCTCAGTGCACCCCTTAATTCAGCAGGCCCTGTTTTCCACCTGATAAGCAGACTTCATCCCAAACATATTATATCTATTCAGTCTGGGGGATTAAGTGCAGATACATGACATTTTAGGCCATTCCAAGGACCTGAGTCAACGCATAAACAACTCCTACGCTGTGTGAGGGAAATATTTATCTTTGCTCATAGAACTTCTTGAGATAGTGTCAACACTGCTTAGAAACACAATTACATTTGTGGATGGAAAACTAAGAGTCCTCGTGGAAATACAAGTGTATAATGCGAGTAAAGTTAAGAATACTTGTAGAGATGCAAGACCATTAGACAGATAAAAACACAAGTGTCAGATAATCGGTTTCATGATGATGTATTAGGATTCCTTTTTACTTTTTATTTTGTGTCTCTAATTTGTGGTTGATTTACCCTTTAGGCTGCTAGAAGAGAAACCAGTTGGCACGTGACACAAAAACAAAATACATGAAGTGAATTTCAGATAATAATAGTCTTTTTTTATTGTTATTTTTATTTTTTTCCAGTAACCACAACGCTATCTCCAGGCTCAGGCCACGCCAGACGATGCAACGACACAGAGAAGACCTACTGTGTGAATGGCGGCGACTGTTACTTCATACATGGTATAAATCAGCTCTCCTGCAAGTGAGTATTCTCATCTGATTTTGGGATGTCATTTGATAACTGATTTTGGTTACAATTTGTTGTCAGCCTTGCACATTTTATCTTTTGTTTCTTAAAAAAAAGTCTCTTTAAAGCAAAGAAAATGAAAATGTATTTCCAGATATTTTATCTCTTGCAATTTTCTTCAGGATCCTAACTGTACATTTTTATCCTGCTGTTTATTTCCATAACAGCGTTCCAGTTCTTCTTCTCTTCAGCAGCAGCAGCAGCAGCAACACATCACAGGAAAATGCTGCCAGTCTGTTTAACAACCCACCTGTTGTGCTCATTTTTGTGTATTTTAACAGTAATAATGGAGTGAGGCGGCGGTGTACTCATCCTTTTAAGCCATGTTTAGTGTACAGGAGGGCTGAACATTAAAAGCCTTTTCAAAATGTCATGAGTCACTGGTTTAGTAGTGAGCAAATATTTATGCCTGTTAGAGGCCCCCAATGAGGTAAATAGCATCATTGCTTACATTTAAGGTCCTTGGCAAAGGGGATTAGGACCCAAGTCTAAAGTATTCAGAAGAAACCATGTTTCTCAGCTTGTCAGGAAGGAAACAGGTTAACATTAGCGTGGTAACATTTTTTTTCCATTGACATTTGGATTTTGACCTTTAAAATCGGGGCATGTTGTTGTTTCACACAACATGTTAAAGAAAGTTACATTTAAAAGCACTGATGGCAAGAAACTATTCACCCAAGCGCTGCATTTCAATGTAATGTTGAGATATTTTAATTTTATGCAACTTTATACTTCCATTCCACTACATTTTGGAGGGAAATATTATATTTTTTGCATTATTACCTGACAGCTTTAGCCCCTAGTGTCTTTTAACATGAATGTTTGCTCAGTGGATAATATAAGCAACTCTTAAAACACAACACATTGTTAAAGATTAAACCAGTGGCTTGCAACCTTAAGCAGCATGCAGTCCAGGCTCACATTTCAGATGTCTGACTTATTAACAGC
Source organism: Apogon hyalosoma (assembly GCA_037367295.1). Taxonomy (NCBI): domain Eukaryota; kingdom Metazoa; phylum Chordata; class Actinopteri; order Kurtiformes; family Apogonidae; genus Apogon; species Apogon hyalosoma. Next base: position 7,878,651 of record JAPQRP010000008.1, read on the forward strand.
TCCACCAAATAATGATTTAATGATTTTTTTCGACCTCAAAACTTCTCACATGGATTCGGTTCAATACATGAAATCATCTATTATGCAACCAAAAATCAAAGATTACAGAAAAAGTACAAAAAAAAAAAAAAAAAAAAAGGGAACAGATTTGTGCATCAGAACTTTTTTCTTCCTCTTTATTCTCTCATTAATCATCTCATGACCCCTCACATTTGCCTGATGTCTTTATAAAAAACTGGATAATGTCAAAAAAAAAATCCTGATTTTACACAGATGCTTCACTATGAATAAACTATTAATGCTTAACATAACAGTCAGAAGGATCAAAGTTCTTTTACTTAAATACTTGAACTGTTTTACCTTTTACTTCACCATATTGATGCTTTTTATTCTAGAAAAAGGGTCCAAGTACTTCTTCCACCACAAATGGTACCAAATCATATTCATTGTCAGCCACAGACCACTAAAGCCTGTAATCTATAACTCAAAATATGCAGCTTATCTTTTGCCATGGCTGTCAAATATTGTGTTGCGTGTTCTGTTCGACCATATGTCAACATAGCACAAGTCGTTTGGATGGTTTGATGCAGAGCTGAAATATTGGCATGGCTTTCTGTGCCCAGTTGGCCCAAGGAAGAATGCTCGACAAGCAGCGAGGACATGGCTGCAACAGCCGTTCAATACGCTGTGTACAAATTGGAGGCAGCAATAACTCAATTGCTGCAGCTAATTCACTCACGGCTGGGGCATGGGTCCAGAAAAGTTGGATAATGCAGTGAAGGCCTGCAGGGATTTGTTGCCCCACAGCCATCTCATTCAATATAGGCCAGGCTTCAGTGGGTATTACTCACAGGCTAAACAAGTCCTGCAGACAGCTAGCCCTACTTTTATGCCTGGCTGCTGCACTTTGTTCACTTTGAGGTATAAACTTTGTTTTGGGGAAAGGCAGTGTTAACAAATTAAGCTAAACATGTTTTTCTGGGGCTTTATTACACATAGGCGGATTCGAAAAAGGAGGATTCAGTTTTAACTGCAGTCATCTGTATTTTGTCTCATGCTATCCCTGTGTAGGATAATAATGTGTTTTCCAACTACTTTTTCAGTGACTTTACATTTGATTTTGCAGTTGTTGAATTTGACCAACCATGCATAAAAGTAGGTTGTTTTTTTTAATAGTATTTATTACATTTCCTCCTTCGCCTGTAAAATTTACACACAATTTTGTTTATGTAACGGAGGTAGAGATAGTATAAAAATAAAAGATGTAAAGTTGGTGGATTTTAGCAAATTTTTGTCCATAATCTCAAAACAAGCTGCTGCTTTTCCCTAAACATAGATTTTTTTGTTAATGCTACATGTCTATTATTGTTAGATTGATGAAACTGCCTCCTTGACCGAAGATAAAAGATAATACAATTTGCAGCTGTGTCAAACTCAACTTCTGCAAGCTCATCTGATTTTTAAATTATGGAGTGACAGTATATTTTCTTTCATCTTTCAGCCGGGTTTCCTTGGTCTAGGTGGTGCTATTCCCCAGTTAACTAGCATCACTCAGGATGAGTAATTTAACGCTGAATGTTATGGTGCTCCTGGGAGACATTGTGTGTAACCAGTAAATCATGAGCAATGACCTTTGTTGGAGTGGTGGTCTAGTTGTGACTGTGAGAGGAATGTTGGTTCCCCCTTAAAACACCAACAGCTCATCCTAATGGGCTTATAATAGGGAAATATGGTTTAGCCCAACAGACCTGATGGTGATGGCAGTCTGTCTTTGCTTGTGAAAATGTAAAGAAATGTTGATTTTACTCTGACTGATGTTTCAAAGCCCAAGTTAAGAGTTGTACAGTCATGGCTCTAGTGGAAAAAGCCACAAAAAAGCCACAGTCAAATTATTCTTTTACATAAAGCCTAAAACAGAAGTCATACCGTATTTCTGCTTCATTTGACTTCCACTCTGTACCTCTCTGTTCTTCAATATCTGTCATAGCTGTCAAATTTGCAGGCTGTGAACACAGCTTTAAAGCTTCGAGGACAAGAAGCAACATTCAGTCATTTTCAGCTTTGCTTTACAAGCTTCTTTGACTTATTGAGTTTAATTAATTTATGTATTTATATTGATTTTAATGTAGGCCTTAGTCACTTTCACACATAAGCATCTATTTTTTTCCAAAACCTCCAGGCACTAATGACTCCGTAACCTTTCCGTATCATATTATCTGTTTTTGAAAACCGGCTTATTGGCATACTTGATATTTAGTAATAAGTAGGAGTAATATTTAGTAAATACACTTGCTTGTATTATTCTGTGTTTACAGCTAAACAGTTGTCCGCAGTCTTAACAAATGGAAAAATTTCAGCCAACATATCCGCACTGCTGAGTTCATGAACACATCAATCAGTCTGGTCACTTTTTAGAAATTAACATGCCAAGTTATCTGTGTTTAACTCTTTTTTTTTTAACAGTTGCTTTCTGTGACCTTTAACAATGCGCGTGAAAGTGGTTCAGATCCATAATATTTACAGTGCACCTCACTTCCTGTGTTTTCCTTCTCATAACACTTGTCTACTTCTTCCCAGATGTCCGGATGGATACTTCGGCCCACGATGCTTACAGACTGAGCCGCTGCGGTTGTACATGCCCAATCCTTTCAAAAGTATGTTCACTTGATATGAGCAGCTGAGAACAGAGACACAGTTGTCAGTGGATTACCTCTGTGGACTCCTGCTGACCCCCCCTCCCCAGTTCTCTTCCTCTTTCTCCTTCTCTTTCTCTTTCTCAGGTCAACACACAATGAGCTGTGCACTACGCCATGCACATGGTGGTGTCATCCATGGGAACACTCTGCTTCTGCTGTCTGTAGATGTGCTGTTGTTCTAATTCTGTGTTTCTCTGCCTCTCTCTCCCTCCCTCTCTCCCTTTCCCTCCCTCCCTTCACACAAACTCTTCTTTTCACTCTCTCTGTCCTCTCCTTCTTTCTGTCTCGCTCACCCACCACCCTTCTCCTCCCTCTCCTCTTGTGGCTTTTGTTTCTTTCCATCAGGTGTCCAAATGACTTTACTGGTGATCGCTGTCAAACCTACGTTATGGCCAGTTTCTACCGTATGTCAATTTCCTCTTCTGTCACTCTGTCAGACTGTCCTGTGTCGTGCATGCATGCTGGTGTTGAAAGATCGCATTCATTTCCTGTTGTAGCCTAATAGTTGTGTCTGTGCCGTCCCTGATGACTCATTCACAAGTTGGCATAGCTGCCTAGAGAGTTAAACATGTTGGGTCTGCATGTGTTATTGTTTGCCCTTTAATTTGCAGAGTTTTGCATGTGCACTGTCCAAATAGGAGCTATTAGTTTCATTGCAACAATTTAGATGCTTTGTGAAAGTAGATTTGCACAAAGACAAATGCATGTTCCACCTCGGTTTAGTGGCACAGAGCCTACTGAAACGTCTCTAATACTAATGATGCTTATTTATGCAATCAGCTACAAACACAAGCACATATAAAGCTGCAAGAGCTGATCCATGGATGTAAAGTCAGGTCTGATCAATTAACACAAATAGACTAGACTAGACTAGAATATGATACAATACAATACAATACAATGCAGTACAGTGCAATACAATAGATCTTTATTGTCACTGTCACAGGAACAATGAAGATCAGTTTAGCAGCTCTGTTCTGTTTAGCAGCAAAAAAAAAGACTGTATAAAAATATCGCATAAAATGTCACACACATACTGAAAAATGTAGACATATGCAAAAAGCTACCAGATAAAATATTAAATATGCAATTGCTACTAAAGTACTACTAAAACTAAGCAAACTCTATGTTACAAATGAGAAAAATGTACAACAAATAGGGATATATAGAGCCAATATATGATGTATACAAAGTAAGATTAGGAACTAATATAACTGGCATGACTGGCTGTCTGAGTGGAAATAACTCATACATTTAGCATTTCTTCATAAATGTATGCAATTTATAACTATAACTCCATACTAGGGGTTGACAAGTGTTTTTTTTTTTGTTTTTTTTTAATTTTCAGTGTCAGTACTGATGGTGCAGTATTTGTTGTAAAAACTCAAATCTAACAATATAACACCAAAGTGTAGGCAACAAACTTAACTGGAATACTTTTATGCAAATAAGACAACTTTTTAGCAGTATCTTAAAATGAAAAGTTGCAGGAAACTTCCAGCAGCATTCTTTAAAAAAATACCTGAAAAATGTACTAACAATAACCAAAATATTTCCCAAAGGTTCAAAAGTAAAACTAATTAAACTGAAATTTGTGTCTCAATTGGTTCTTCTAGTTTAGCATCTGCAGATTGTGGTGCGTAAAGTAAAAATGTGCATGACAGCAGTGACTACACAGAGAAGTGGCTGCATCACAGACTCAATAAAATCTCATTTAATTAATGTCAATATCAGATTAAAACATAAAAATACCAATAACTGTAAAATATAGGATCCAATAACCAGTCAACTTGACCCCTTACCGCATCCATCTTACAATATGATAACTACGCTGTTGTCACACAATGTACTTGTTGATTTATTTGGTTTGATCCTAATGATACCTGGGTGGTTCCCAAATGTCCAATCATTTCCAGTAAATACAACTCTGGAAAAAGTTAACAGACCGCTCCAGATTTCCAGACCAGAACCCTCTGAAAACCTCTGGAATACGATCAAGTGGAAGATGGATGGTCACAAGCCATCAAACAAACCGGGGCGGCCTGTATCGTTGCACCAGGAGAGGCATAAAACACACAAAAGTAAAGTGAAAGACTGGTGGAGATTACGCCAAGATACATGAAATCAGGGTTATTCCATAAAATATTGATTTATTTTGCTAAGTAAAAACATTAGTAGTGTAGTATTTTACAATGAGTACATGCTAGTTTTCTTTGTATTATTCCAGACAAGAAAACACTGCACTTTTTGTTATGACCAGCTGTCATTTTCAGCAAATAAATGCCCTAGATGAGATTTATTTGCCAAAAAATATAATGTTGCCAGTAGTTTCTAGAAAAAAAAACCCCTGACTTTCCATTGTAAATCAGTAATCCCTTCATATTTTTTTTTTCCAGAGATGTGTTTTAAATGCTCTAAATCTCTGGTTTTGAACACAGGAGAATACAGAAAGTATACAAACTAAGCATGTTTTACAGATGTGTTCAGCTGATGAGTGGATTCTTCCACTTTAAAATAAGCTGAAACTTTCCTTTAGTGGTAAGTTGAAACATGTTGAGTCCACATCAGGATAGTAAGAGTTGTTTTTAAGATACAAAATAGTACCAAAATGCTGTCTCCAGGGTAGAGATGCTGCTCTCAGATGCCCTCATAGGGTTTATGTACCACATTACATCTTTTCCAGCCTGGGGAAAAAGTAGTCGGCCCTGCACCACACGCTCTGCAAAGCAACATCAGCAAACACATCCGTCGAAAGCTGAATTATACCCAGATTAGATGAAAGTTTGGTGGAAAGTTTTCACCTTTAGGTGTGTTACACAATATGGAATCAACGCTATTTTATGTGATCAGCTTTTATCGGCTCCGTCCTCGGTGCAAGTTTTGTGGTTTACCTGTAAATTTGTTAAAATATAAAGAAAATACGTGTGCTAGTTTTCTTTAACGACATGTACATTTGTTTTAGCATGTTCTCATTCAAAAACCTTTGATTTTATGAAACCCTCACTTTGTGCTCTGACGTAAAATCTTAAAATTACTGTACAATCATCTTAGTGTAAAATTAAATCAAAGGCTTATAATTCATGTCAGGTAATGGCAAGGAATCTTCTGCAGATTTACTGCATATTTGTCAGCATCGTGTCTTTGCAAGCCCATGTGGTTTCAATATGAAATAACACCGCAGTAAGAAAATCACTAACTGCATCTGCTTTAGGAGTCGCCTGATGCTGCCTACATCTCTGCAGCCAGACTTCTGGAACGTACACATACTGTTTGTTGTATGTTGGCTCAGAGTATAATGTGAAAAAACCCGGTCTTAACTACAAGTAATTTCATCTCACATTAAGTCGCAATGCACTAAGCAGAAATTACTTGTTTTCTTGGCAGAGCAGACAGTGGTGTGTGGGAGCTCTTTTTCCTCCACTTACAGCTCTTTCTGCATTGTGTTCAGTGCAGCTGTGCAACGGCATCAAGGACGACATTTATTTCCTCTACTTATTTAGACACATGAAGAGACCTGATTATGGGTTATACCCTCAAGAGAATGATCTGGATTTATTTGAGAGCATTAAAATCAAAAATACATTTGCTTTTACAACTCATATTTAAAGAAACTGAAACAAACATTGATATCTGATAACACTTCTTCATTAAATATGATGTCCCCAAGTATTATCCACAAAGAAAGGCTGTCGGAGAATATCATATGTGTAAATCTTCTACTTGAAATTTCTGCGTATTGATAAAAATACGATAAGAACAGTGTCTCATTCCGATCAAATGACACTAAGTATTAAAACAAAAAAAGAAAAATAATAAATATAATTAAAAGAATAACGACAAAAGCAACAATATTGTAAAATTTTATGCAAATACATAGATACAGATCAAATAATAAATAATAGTAAATGATGAAGTCGTGATGGAGCGTAACAATGTAACTTCATATCAGTAGTATTTGTTTAGGTGGAAAATTGCTTTTGTCTCAATTAAGAGAAAATACGCTGGATTTTCTTCCGAGCAAGACACATGTGCTCACACTTATTCCATATACCAAAGACCCGCCTCCTTCAGGCCACCTCCCATCCCCAGGAGATACCAAAAGAAAGGAGGATGGCTCCTGCTCCTCAGCCATAAGAGCTTGGCTTAACAAGAGTATGTTGTCATAAGAACAGCTGGGACTCGCTTCAACCCAAGTAAAGCAAGTGAGCTGCCAGAGATATGGACTCAGCTGGTTGGTGCAACCTCCCCATGGCCTCACTTTGCTGTATAATATAGAATCCAACTCTAATTCTTTTTAGTCAGTGTGATTATTGCGATATTGTGCAGATACACTCCTTCTAACTTGCCTGTTCATGTGATGGGTGTGTTCGGGAACAGAGAGTGTAGCATTTTTAGAAAGCACAAAACTGAAAACACAGGTAGTCTCAGCTGATGACACATACTTTCCCCCTCGTAGTTAATGACGGTGACTGTGCACCTCTTTTGTTTTTTTTTTATTATTATTTTGTTTGGTTATCTAATCAAACTGTATTCACTGGAAACATGATATGTCTATTCAGGAGTATAAATGTAAAAAAAATAAATAAATCTGTAACACTGGACTGCGTTGAGAAAATACATTAGATACAGTAAATAAACATAACACATCCAAGTGCGCACCGATAGTTTGGATTATTAAGAATCAAAAATCTGTTTTAGTTTTCCTGATTCTAGTTGTATTATCTTGTTGTTTTGTCGTCTGCTTTGATGTGTGATGTTGCATGCTTTAAGTGTGTTCTAAAGTCTCGTCTTTACTGACCACATTGTTTTAAAAACTGCCAACGTACAGTATTTTAAGTGTTTGTGTTGTGTTATTGCCTTTATTTGTTTGCTCCACTATATGTTAGAAGGTGCCTCTGTCTTAATCTGGTCTTTTGTTTCTTTTTTTTCCAACTGTCAACCCTCTGCAATGGCAGAGCATCTTGGGATTGAATTTATGGGTATGAAACAATCCATTTTGATTCTCAGTTGTAACGTAGCTACTAAATAGATGTCCTTCATTTTGACATGCTCCCGCTCGTCTATGGTGTGAACTGTGAATCACATTGTTCCTTGATTAACCAGTCTCTGGATCAATCATACCGTGACTAATTAGACTGAAAACCTTGTAGTCAGTGCAACTGATCAAACATCATTAACCTGGATGTCATCACTGGACCGTCTCATACATGTGCATCGGAAAAGTAGAACCATTAACTGAGATTTTGTTTCACTCACCATCATATTTTTCTCCTCTGACTGATTTTTTTGCTCTTCATTCCTTCTGTAACAAGCATGATAAATCATGTTTGTAGCTACCAAACCTTTCCTCAATCTTCATCTCATCTCATACCTCATAGCCTCATACCTTTCCAGTCTGTCCTTTTGATATGCCATCTCGCTCTGTTTCTTTGTGTGATCATGTCCATGTTTTTTGCATCATGTCTTTAGTACATCTGTTTAAGACTTTAAAGCATAAAATATCATTTCTGTTACTGGTCTGAATTATCCTTCAAGGAGTAGATGCTGTGATGTGAGCATGCGATACTATTTTAAGAACATACAATGTTTTATTTCCTCTGTCTCCTACTCCTTCCCTCCTCGTCCTTTAATTAGCTCTTGTTTTCCTCTACTTTTTCCAGAAAAGTACCTTTAGTGGTTGAGGTGTGAAGTAACAGCTCGTAGTTACACAAGTGCATCTACTATATGTGCCATGAGATCATTTTGTTAGCATTTAGCACATATAATTTTCTCTATTGAGCTTCATTAGAAATAGATAACAAGCAACAGTGGTGAAATATTACCCTGTTCGCTGCTAAAAAATAAACTGACTACAGTGATTTTTTTTTTTTATGGTGTCTGAAAGTGGTATGATAATGTAAAACAACTGGTGCTGGTGATTGAAAATAAGACAGCTTCCATTTTAATATTACCTTTTCATTCTGTCCACCTACCTCAACCTCATACCAGTTCTTTTCTGGAAAAGTGAAATAGATATTGATAATAATATTTATAGTTCATTTTTTAAAAACCATTATTTTAAGATTGTGAGGTAATTGTGCTAAATGTCTGAGTAGATGAAGACTTCTAAAGATAAGTAATAATGAACATTGAAAGAGAAATTTGAGATAAGCATTGAAAGTTTTCCAAAGAGTAAAATCTCAAACTATAATAGCTTCATAAAAAAAGCTGAAAATAATAATATTAATGATGCCGAAAGTGAAGTTTTGTATTACTCAGAATTTAGTCACAAAAAAAGCTATATTACAGAAGAAAGACCATGCACCTTCAAAAAAACTGACTTTTTTTCTCTTATTTCTCCCACTGTGTGTGTGGATGTGTTTGTGTATTTGTCGGTGTGATGTTAACAGAGGCAGAGGAACTCTACCAGAAAAGAGTCCTGACAATCACGGGTATTTGTGTGGCTCTGTTGGTGGTGGGCATCGTGTGTGTGGTTGCCTACTGTAAAACCAAGTAAGTCAAATTACCAATAACACTAGCATGTATTTTATCCTCCAGCTACTAATATCAATAGTAATCCTGTCAAATATTCACAGATAATTACAAAATATTTAGTGTTGTCTTTTTAAATGTCAATATGTGAAGTAGTTAATTCAATAAAAATGACAGACTTATTATGCACGTGGCAGCCATTGTCCTCTGAAGTCACACTTAGAATGGACGAATCAAGTATTGCTTACAAAACATTATCACACTGCTGCATTCAAGTAATACCACACATCTATTGAAACCTCCAAGTAATATGCATATTAGAGATTAGAAAGCTTGCAACATATTTTTGTTTACCCACTTCAGTAAAATTGTGTGATATTATGTTTAATGTGACATATTTCTATGTAAGGTCCTTACAAATGCACATAGAAACAGTTCATTTGGGGTAAACACAGCATTGTAGTTAGACATTTTAGAATTTGTTTACACCTTTCCTACCATAACTCATGATTCCACAATGATGTTGACTAAGAAGTGACTGAGTACTAACACTAGCATTTGTCTAACGGTTTCAAATATGGTGTTTTAATGTAAAAGTTAAAGGTTAAACACACTTTATTATCCCTTTGGGGAAATTTCATTCTAATATACAGTCCCTTGCATAAGCGTTAGCAATTAGCACATTAGCAATTAGCATTAGCACAATAAGAGCAGTGAGCTACCATTGAAGGTGATCAGGGACCGACTTTAGATTTACATCTGTATCCAACAGCAGAATTAGCATGTGTGCCCCCCGTTTTTGATGGGAGGGGAAACGTTCTATTATAATCCAGTCGAAGTGATAGTGATTTATCAATTGTCCCATGTTTCTATGACTTCAGTGCAGCATTGTGACATTAGCAATTGGTACCGGCTTGAACTTTACATCAGAGGAAAATAACTGCAGTGTGGATATTGTGAAGAATATTAGAAATTGCAACAAAACAAAACATTACGTATTGTTCAAAAGTCTCCCACCACTTTTATGTTGCTTCTGTTTAATTGAAATGAGTATAAATATTTTCTTCTTAATGTTTTTTTTTTTTTTTTTGTCAGACACAACATCAAAATAGACGGAATATGTGTACAGAACTAAAAAATATACCAAAAAAATCTGAACTAAATGGCTTCTACAGCGTAAAAAAAGTACATAATGTAAAAAGAAGCAGCCCAAATAACAAGAAACATCACGTCTTGAATGAAATCTGGGGTAAAACAGCAGAGAATTAACCCTTTGTAGGGCACTCACTGAAATACTCTGAAATTCAAAATTTCAACCTTAGTCTGTTATTAGACATCGTCATCTACCTCCTCTTGCCATAAATTATCTGAGCAGCACTTGCTAAAAAGTAAACACATGCAATAAAACAACTGTTACAAAGTCATAAACTGACAAAAAAAAAAAATCACTCATATTCACTCTTTACAGATTCAAAATGTCCATAAACCTGTCTGAATCACTGTGTAGCGTTTCTAAGAACCACCGTGGTTCTGGACCTCACTGAGGCACAGGATTGGCCACATATTTTATGTATGAGGAAATTACCAAAAGTAGTCACTTGCCCGATAAAGGGATAAGGCATTACGTTTTTTTAATGTTTGAGATATCAAATATAACGGGAGGTCACACTAAATACTTGACATAATGAAGCTTGTTTTAAATTCTGTAGCCTATATATTTCTTGCATCTCCTCAGTTTTTTTTTAATTTTTTTAAATTTTTATTATTAAGTACAGAGACTAAGAATTGCATATACCGTATGTGGTCTCTGCAACTTTGCTAAAACAAGAATGTTGGCGCATGACTTCTGCACACTACTGTAGCGGAATCTTTGCTTGACTTCTTAGGAAAGGACCAAAAGGGAATAACTTTGATGTCTTTAACAGGAAACAAAGAAAGAAGATGCACAATCATCTGCGACAGAATATGTGTCCAGAACACCCCAATCGTAACCTAGCTAACGGACCCAATCACCCAGGACCAGGCCCAGAGGAAATCCCTATGGTAGATGTGAGTGTTTGAAAGAATTTTTACTGCCCCTGAAGTTTATGAACAGGGGGATATGCCAAATGCTTTTATGTGTATGTAGTTTTTTCCCTTTTTAACCATCTGCCAAATCCATTTTTTGGACACAGTACATATCAAAGAATGTCCCTGCAACTGAACGAGTCATACGGCCTGCAACAGAGGGATCATTCCCGGCCAGCCATGCCTCTTCCAGATCTCACAACTCTTCCACACGAGCCCATTCATCAACTCACAGGTAACGTTGCACCACTGAAGTATTTGTTTTTCTACCTTCTCACATACAGTACCATATGAACAGACTTGTCATTTGTATTGGCGGTGAGTCTTATTATGAAGAAGACAGAGGTATTTAAATGAATGGTAGAAAACCAACCCTCTGCACATCCAAGTCTGTGGTTGATTTGCAAACTTTCAGTCAGATCCCCTTCAAGGCATGAACATTTGGCAAGTGAACGCACCGGTGCTACAGGTTGAAAAGACATCATTTGATTAGCCTGAAGCATCATGGGGGCTGTAGTCCTGGATTTAATGGTCCACATATTTAAGACCGTCTTTGGAATCACATACTGGATACTACATCCCATATTCTATAACGACATGGAGTAGATTACGCTGAATGCAAGCATTAATACGGTGTACTACATAGTTGCATGACCACAAAAGCTTTTTACAATGAATACAGTTACCAGATTGTTCCTTAATTGCCGATATTGATCTCTGTAATCGCATGTATTAGCTTGTTTAAATGTTTCATACAGCAAGAACATGCCTTTTTTTTTTTTTTTACTGCAAATGATCATTTGAATGACAACAGGCAAATTGTACCATAGCGGTTTCGTGTTCCTACGCATGTACTTACTTGTTTCCCCTACAGCACACTGCTTACATTTCCTGATCTGTACACCCATATTTAACCCCCTGAGACCCAGCAAAGTACATTAAATGATTGTCTTGACTGGAAACAACATAATCCAACAGTTTTTCAGTCTTGGGGGGTTTTTCAGCAAGGGCTTTCCTGGGTCTCAAGAGGTTAATGTATGTAAATAGTGAACTCCAACAGAGCAGGTGGTGGTAATGCAGCAACTGCACTAACTGCAACTTGACAAAAGAAGTGTGGAATGACCATAATCTATTGTAGGGTGCAGTATATCATGAAGGAAGCTCTAGTGGCATGCTGAGGAATTTTTCCAGTGCTGTATGCATCTGGATATCTTTGCAAAACTGAAGATTTGTATAGATAGAATATTTGAAGAAGTGTATTAGATCTTAAAATTGTACAAATCAATAGAGATAAATGCATTGATGCTACCTGAGTCATTTCAACCTGTTGCAGTGCCACATTCCTTTGCTACATGTTCATATCTTGAAAAGTTTCTCTGATCAAAAGCTTACAAATTATATGATGAGCGATTTGTGAGGGCCATTTTTCAGTTTGGTTACTTTTTCTGATAATTTGGTGAAAGACAGTAGAATAAGGAATCACACTTGGTCATGTTGGGGTGTGTGCGTGTGTTCACACTTTTTTATTTGTCAGACATGAGGAACGGACATGGAGCCTGGAACATTCGGACAGTATCCTTTCTGACTCGCCGGGAATGATGTCATCATCCGTGGGGACCAGTAAATGCAGCAGTCCTGCATGCATGGAGGCACGGGCCCGGCGCGCTGCACACTGTGGTTACACTGACCCCCACCGGTCGGGCCTTCAATACGGGGACTCCTTCGACTCGCTGGGAGACTCTCCGCACAGCGACAGGTGGGAACCAGGCTCATGTGGCCGATATGGGACTGGGTTTGTCATGAACATTTTGAGAAGTTTGCTTTCTCTGCTGGTTCTCTCTCAGCCTCGAGAGGCCAGTCAGGGCACTCAGAGAGACTCAGTGGAAAATGACACACAGCAGGCATGATGATGAGGTGCGCTAAGGTAGGCACGAGAAACAGTGCTTATTTCAATGGGAACTGTGTGCAACCAGCTACTATAGCATCATAGACCTGGCCAATACTTAATTTTGATTGGCTAGAGTGTTCCCTTTAATTACCCTACAGGAAAAGTAGCATAATTTGGACTTTTGTTTGCCATCTTGCTTTGTGTCATCTAAACTAACCTTATCTTTACATGACAAAACCTTAGTACAAAGGTAAGACGAAAGAAGTAACTATTCTGTCCCTGTCAAATGTGGTGAAAATGCATCTTTTAACAAAGCTGTCTATATTTACCCAGCACATATTTCTATACTGAAGGCACAGAGATATCAATCTTATGTGATTCAGGGCAAAATGGCAAACAAGCATATTTCACAAAGTGTTGGACAGTTCCTTTAATGAGTTATAAGGCAACAACTCAATCACACTGAATTTACCCCAAGTCATGTGCTTTCATCACATCTCCCATAAGTTATTTATCAGTAGTACTTTGGGATGTCATTCATAACCTGAACTCTAAGTTGTTTTTTATTTGTGTCATTTTATAGTTTAGTTTAGTTTCTTTCCCCTGATATTGCAGTGGGACTTCAGCCGAACACTAAGATAATGAATTAGACACAACCTACATAAATTATGTAGACTCCAAATCTTGATGTACAGTAAATCTATACTGTATATGAAACTTAATTTCTTTGAAAAAGTGTTTTTCCGTTGGATCAGAGTTCATAATGACCTCAGATCATCTGGAGCAAAGGTGGTACAGTAGGGACATGCCAACTGGCAGCAGACCTCTGGCAGAACAAAGTTCCATTAGCTGCATAGTTTTTAAGTACACCATGTCCAGACCTGCAAAAGTCACATTCAGGACTACATTCAGATGTTTAAATACTGCCTTCAACCTGCAAAAAATGTATATGCACATCACTGCCTTTCCAGCTTATCAATGTGACATAAACTTAAGATCATTTGTTTAAATCATTATTAATGTACTGAAGACAATAATATGACTATGGCTTGAGGATTTTTATTTAAAAAACTAAATTAATAACGTAGAGAGGATTGTGTGACTAAGTAAAGCTTATTATTTTTCCCAGCTTAAACATGAAATTGTCCCAGGAACTTGACATTTATTAGAACAAGATAGTACATGAAACTAATTACTAATTACATGTGTATAATGATAAAAACACAGAAGATAAATAGGTTTTACCCTTTATGTGGTAGAGGTTTTCAATAATGAAAACAGTACCAGTACTAACACACACTGAGTGCTTTGAAACAGTCATAAGCATGTGGACTGTAATAGGTCCTTGGCCACCAACCGTTTGTTATGCACATCCAGATTGCATAACCAGCATCCCATCAGAGTCACTCGAGGTAACGTGCACCTCTTCCATCATGGCAACAGCTACTGCATCAGCTGAATCAGCAATGTTATGGGAATATCTCAGGCTTGTGTCTCACATAGCCAATTGAATTTTTCCTCAAGGGAATGAAAAGGAACTCTGAAAATGCTGATGTGCAGTGATTCACCATCAGTTACGTAGATTTTATCAGTGTGCATTTCATTCCAAGACAATGGTCACAGCCTGTGTTGACAGATTCAGTATGTCACAGTTTTTGCAGAAAAGCAGAAAGTCCATGACATATGACAACACATAATATGCAAAGAAGACATGAAAAATAAATCACAAACAGGACTGTAGTTGGAGGAAGATGTTGTGTTTTTTGGGTTGTTCAAAGTAGGACATGGGGTTGGCTGGGTGATGATGTTGGGCAGGTTGGTTCAGAGCCTAGAGGAGCTGAGGAATACTGATGGGCAGCCAAAACCACTGCCTCTGTTCGAGGACCTCAGGCAGGGTCTTGGCTCAAAGAACACGAGAAGCTCAGTTTCAATACAGGCAATCGTCCAAGACCTAGTAGCACTGTGATCAATAATAACCCCATGCATTTTTTTTTGTGTGAAATAGTACACATTTATTAACTGTGAACTTAATACTCAATTTTGTCAAGTATTTAATGAATGTGCAATTGCTCTGACTTGTCTGTTTCTTTAAATTACACTTTAAAGAGCATGTCTTGACTGGGCTGAATGGTTAGATGTGGCCCCAAAACAACATTTTTTGAGTCAGAGTTTTACAATTGTAATGGTTTGTACAATGTGAGTGAAGTGCATCCAAGGAGTTTTTGTTCTGCAGACAGAAGGAAAATCAGTCAGCAGCGTCAGAGTGCAAAATATATTCATCACAAAGTTAGCAAATATGTTACATGTTGCTCTGGAGAAGACCGGTTGAACAAAATGTTATTACCTTGGTGGAAAAAAAGCTTCAGTAGAAAGAACAACAATTAAGTATTTGTTTCAGTATATACTGGAAGTGGTGAAGAAAATGGGCATAAGCATCATCTATTCTTCCAACTGCTTCTCTCTGAGAGGGGGCAGAAGTTCAGATCATGTGAATATTGATACAATATATTCATATGGATTTCTTCTCTAAATGCTTAAGTACTTAATCATGTTCAGAGAGGGAATGCCTACAGCCTTTTTCACTCCTGTTTGCCTTTCCTTACTTAATCTTTTCCTCTCCTCTGTTTTCATCATAGATACGTGTCAGCCCTGACGACACCAGCCCGCCTCTCACCGGTGGATTTCCATTACTCATTGCCCCCGCAGGTGCCTACCTTCCAGATCACATCCCCCAATGCCAGCCATGCCATGTCTCTCCCTCCTGCTGTCCACAACCCTTACCCTCTGGAGGATGATCAGCCTCTGCTGCGCCGCTACCAGGTGCCCCTACATGATGCCCAGTGCCAGGAGCCCTACCGGCAGCAGCGTCGTACCTATCTAAACGACAGCAGGGGAAGCCTGCCCTCCAGCCCCTACCGGCTGGCTGAGGATGAAGACTATGAGACCACCCAGGAGTATCTCTCCTCAAGGGAGCAACCAAAGAGAAGTGGGTCCAGTGGATCTGGCAGCCGACGCTGGCGGAGATCCAGACTGAATGGCCACGTGGCCCCACGTGGATATGAGGCATCTCGGGACTATGGGTCTCGAAGCTGCCTAACTGATAGTGAGTCAGAGGAGGACGGTGAGAGCACACCCTTCCTCAGTATGCAGAACATGAATGCCGAGCCTTCCACCATCTACAGGCCGGTGGACAGTCGGACTTCTCACTCATCGGGGCGGCACAGTGGGCATGGAAACATGCATACAAGACTTACACACTCACGCTCCAAACCGGACAATACACCCCATTAAAGAGTGAAAATGAACCAACAAAAATCAATATAGTATAGACCTGCATCTATAAGAAATATTTTTATTTTATATAACTGACAGATATTCTAAACAAATGAAATATTTATTTTCATTTTAGCAAAAGTTGTCTACTAGTTAACAGCAAAGACTTTTTTATAGGGAAAACTCTATTTATATGTACATTTTGATTTACAGCATAAAAAGATGTGCCAGTTTTTTCACAACGTAAAAAATAGAGTAATATTGTGGTGCCTTTTGCTGTATGCCGATGCCAGAGGGCCAGTGGAGGTTTTTGTAGCCTTTCTTATATGGACGCCTCATTTTTTATACTCGTTTGTTTTGTTTTTTTCTTCTCTGGTTTCCTGTTTTATTTTCTTTCCAAGTTGCATTCTTTGAGGAGTCTAGCCCCACTGGAACAGAGCCCCTTCCATATCACGCAATATAAACCACTTCGACATAAAGTGTATGTTTACATTAATATGAATCGCCTGTAGGGTTTATGATTTGGGATCTAATAGAACGCCTGATAAATACAGTGTAGATCCTTTTTGCCCTTTGACTGTCTACAGAGAGAGAGTGAGACACTGTGCTGTTTGTGTGTGAGTGTGTGCGCGTGTAAATGCCTGTGTGGGTGTGTGTGTGCGCATGTCAGTTCGCTTGCATGTATTTGTGATTGTTAGATGAATTTCATTGTCTGTTGTGGTAACATCAAACGTGTTGGTCTACTGGTGTCTCAGCAGAACTGACAGAATATGGTGTTGGAAATTCACAGAACAGTCCTTTTATCAGAACAGTGACCCCAGTAGGTGTAGGTGGACAGGTGACGCTGCTGTAGGGTTGGATGTTTTGTAGGTCATTGCTTGATGTGTTTACAGCTATTCTGCCCCTTTCCCAGCTTGCCCAACTTAACTCCCTTTCTTCTCAGCAGGTTTGCCTCACGTTAGCCTCTTTGCCTGTCTATTACGAGGCCGACAAACACCGAGCCGCTTGGCACGGGTTGACCCCTGCCATCGGAGGTGGTGGCAAAACAAAAAGATTGCATCTTTTTTCTGTCTTCTCACTTGTGAATCCCAAGCCTCATCATCCTTCTGTGTCCATTCTGTTTATTGTGGCTTGAGTTAAAGGCCACACAGTGTCTCAGGATTTCCACATGCCCCCTCCTCTTCCACCTTAAACCCTGTTCACCCTCCTCCTCAACTTAAGGTCTACCTAAGACTAAGGCTCTCCCGTATTGAGAGTCTAGATGTAAACATACAGTCTACCAGTTCCCTGAACACTCCCATACAGAGAGATGGAAAGCCAAGTGGAAGCAGCTCAGTGGAGAACAGTACAGATCATATTAGACAATATAAGTGAAATAGCTGTGAAACTTTGGAGGATCATACAATGCAAAAATATGCAAACTTTCTATTTTGCTGTTTGATTACATCATTTTCTAAGAGGTGACTGTAGTGTGTTGTGTGTGAAAAACTATGTGATGCCTATAGTGTAGAATGAAATAACATGATATAAATGCATATTTACATGAGTTATTTTTAAAAGCCATTATCCAGCCATCTATCAAGTGATCAGCCTTTCTTGTTCACATACTCATGTTCATTGAATGACTGTGTCCATGTCTTATTTTATCACCTGATTTGTAGATCACTTAACATGCACACTTTCAATAATGTCAAATAGCATCTGAATAGTGTTTCCTCCAATAGTACGGTGTACTGCTTTGTCTTGTTGACGGATCTAGTCATTACACATTTAGTCTACAAACAATGATGATTATAAAACGTGAATAAAATCATTGAAGCCTTCTGTCCTCCACTGAAGGAAAAACAACAAACCTTTAAAAGATCATGTAAGCACCCAT
Source organism: Apogon hyalosoma (assembly GCA_037367295.1). Lineage (NCBI taxonomy): Eukaryota > Metazoa > Chordata > Actinopteri > Kurtiformes > Apogonidae > Apogon > Apogon hyalosoma. The sequence continues at coordinate 7,896,925 of JAPQRP010000008.1, forward strand.
TAAAAGCGATTCAGTGAGAGGACGGTTGATGAGATTTCATCGCTGTTGGTGTGTTTCTGCTCCTCGTTACAAACTCCAATGCTGAATTATCTGATTATTATTGAGTTACAAGGAAAACCCTAAAAACATTGATCTGCAATTGTAGCTGCTATGTGGTAAATACACAGTGGCATTGTTATAGAGAATGGTCTTTGGTCACATGTCACTTGCAGATATTTCATTCAGTTTCTCACATCTGGATCTAATTTTGTATGTCTGAAAAATGCAAAAGAAGACAGTGCTCCTCTAGTTTAAATGTGGTACTTCCTTCACTTTGCCAGTCCTCTCACCCAACTGAGATGCTACAAGGCACGTCCTGCCAGTCTCTTCTGTTTAATTTTATGACTCCCACCCCACCTGACCCCACCCTCGCTTGAAATGTTTGAACACCTCTCCTCTGCATGTCCTTGTGGTCAAGGTTAGATGGGTGCATGGTAAAAAAGCAGCAGACAATTCTTTTCCAGTCAGTGAAAGTGTATTTCATTTAACATTCAGCAATAAAAAAGAACCTTTTCCCCCATGTCATTCCTGAAATATCCTAGAAAAAAAGAAAAAAATGCGATTGTCATAGATTGTAAAATAAAATGAAAAATGAATCCACCTGTTCATATGAGAAAATAAATCTTTATTCATATCATTTTACGATGTAGTTATTTCTGTAGAAGTCTTTGCTCTGCATTTTTATTCATGATTTACTTTGGCTTAAGGTTTTATTCGTCTGGAAAAACACGGCACGCAATACAAGTACACATACTGAAACTGAAACTTCACAAAAGATGATATAAAGATGTGTTGATCACATAAAGGTTTATATATTATATTTAAATTGCTACTTCATAATATATAGCTGTTGATCATTTTACTATTCATAAGGCATCCTTTTACTAATAGACTTTGGATTTATTTCATCATTGACAAAAAAAATTCTTGTTGGTACAACATTATTTTTCCTTTATAAGAACCACTGCTTGATGAAAATAAAGCTATATTTGGGATATTATGATGCCAATTTGCTATTTTTACAGGAATTTACTCCTGACTTAAACTAATACACCAGGAGAACAAGACATAAACGCTAAGTAATGTGACAAAGGCTGCACTAGATTAGAGAAACAGCTCAACAATGCATCCCACTTTGTCACTGAACTTTAGGAATTTTGACTCACAGGCCAAGAATACCAATCCACATGTGCTCTGTATCCATGTATGTGCACACATGTACTGTACATAGTATTTATATTTCATTATTGCAGTGAAATCACCACTAGATGGTGCCATAGCAGAAAAAAAAAATCATCACATCAGCTTGAGAGGATTCCAGTTAGTACAGACTGACATTAACGGGTAAATTCACAGTTAAATTAACCTACATGTTACTGAAATCAAATCAGGTCACTTTATCATCATAATATAATAATGTACATGCATGTTGTACAGGGGAACAAATGAAACTAAAGTACCATCACAACAATAATAGACAATGAAAACTAAAAAAAAAAAAATAAATAAATAAATAAATAAATAAATTCTGTGCAGTGCTTAAAAAAAAGTAATTAAACACATATACACAGCTGTTCCACAGTGACAAAGTAATGAAAAAAACCTTTGTTATAAATGGAACACATACAGTTAGCCATCATGGTTTTCTTTAGGGAAAATATACAACAAATTCAATAGAAATAAAGTGCACTGAAGTTAATGACAGCAAAAACACAATTTCCTCAATTGGATGTAATTTAATTCATCATCAGGGCAGAGGAGACATAAAGGTGAGGTAGATTATGTCTCAGAAGTTCTTCTATGTCCTTTTATTTCTTTGTCATACTGATGTCTGGAAAATTCATACACACATTTACAACACTGTTTGGTTTTCAGAGCACTTTTACGCAGGACATATTTGTGTTAAATTCAGTCCCCTTGGTTGGTGCATTATTTTCTTTATTTAATCGCATGCAGAAAAAAAGAAACATACTTACATCTCAGAAATAATATTCTTTTTTCTTCTGATGTATTAACTACAGTAAACGTTAATAGGTTAGAAACACTGAGCTCAACACAGATTGAAAACAGAATGAGAGCAAAGAGAAAATGGTCACAGATTCACAGAATTCACGTGTTTCATTCTGCTTTTGTTTTCCATGTCTAAACCACAAGTTAATGTTTTTCAAGTTACAAACGGTCAACATAGCCCTGCTGACATGAACAGACACATTTGTTTTTCCAGACACAAAGGTTTAATATTTAAAAATTCAGTTTCAGGAAAAAAAAAAACAAAAACAAAGGGTCACTGGGACAAAGGATCAAAAAATGTGAAACTGGTGAAGAAACATATTTGTTTTAGTTTCATTATATAATATAAATATTTCTATACTTGACTTTTTATAGAATAGAATAGAATAGAATGTATTTATTGTCATTATACATATGCACAACGAAATTAAGAGACAACTTTCTTGTGTGTGCAAAACAGTTTAAAAGAAAAGGGAAAAAAGTATATATATATATATTTATTTATACTTTTTTTCCCTTTTCTTTTAAACTGTTTT
>JAPQRP010000008.1:7905575-7922591 GCA_037367295.1 Apogon hyalosoma
AGAAGGACAAGTGCACCTCAGAGAGAGTTGGGGCATTGTAACTGAGGCAGTGCGCTTGCAACCTCTCTCCTCGTGAGTAACCCATACTTGACTCCTGTGTGTTTTCTCTCTGTATGTAGGTTTAACCCTGACAATAACCTAGTTTCATTAGATGCTATCACTCAATATTTAAAACTGCACCTAACCTCCACTGAGACCCAGGAAAGTACAAGTTTTTGCTTTTTTTTTAATTAAATAATTGACACATTGGAAACATTGTGATCCATTTTTTTATTATTATTTTTTATGAAATGTCCTTTATGGTTAACAGTTTTGTTTTGTTTTTTTTTTTGGATAAAGCTGTGAAACTCTTGTCCACAAACATAGTCAGAAAACCTATAACTGAGTCTTAGGAGGTTAAAAATAAATTATCCATGTGTTTATATAGATCTCAGTGAAAGATGGTATGCATGTAGATGGCAGGTCGTGTTTCTGTCAATGTTAAAGATCCAATTTACAAGAATTAGGAACATATAAGATGAAAATAGTGCAGAAATATCTGCAGAGTAACGTTATTTTCCATTTTCATTACACTTTAGTGTCCACATTAAAATTAAAAATCATGAAAATTGATGAAAATGTTTCAGACACAAGAAGTTCTTTAACTGAAGCAGTGAGTAGCTTTTCATTTCTTTGACAACTATCAGTTTGATAGAGAGCATAAAGATTGGACTTTAATTCATTGTAAAAAGGTTATGTGGTCCAGATTCCAGATTTACATTGCTGTACAGGGATGGGCTTATCAGAATGATAGAAGAAACAGATGACCTGATTACCCATCATGCCTAGCTCCTACAGTGCAAGCCTGTGGGGACAGTGTTATGATCTTTGGTTGATTTTGTTGGTCAGGTCTAGGTTCAGTAACATTATGAATCTAATCAAAGCTAAAGGCTGAATATTGTGAAGGTGATAAAGACATATTGAGTCTTAACATTTAATGTCAAGCTTGTCCTATGTTTCTATGGTGAAATTTGAACAGGTCAAATTCTCAAAATCTACGTGGGACAAGGTAAGTCATTGCCCGGGTCAAGCAAGTGATGAGTCAAATCATACAAACTTCTGATCATCCATCTCACATGTGCTACTGATTTTCTGTTTTCTAAATGAACAATAACAGTAAGTGGTCCTGTTTTCATCTGTTGTTTCCTTCATTCCTCCTCTGTCTCTTAATTCAGTTAGAGCCTGTTTTTAACAACTGACACGCATTGCATGAGAAGTCTTTCAATCATAAACAGACATGACCTCCTGTCTCACTGTTCCTGTTATGGAGCTGGATGAAATATCATCGTCATTAGCCACACACCACAAGATATATACTGTCTAAGTCATGACATCTTTTGTTAGTTTCAGTCATGTCTCAAGTCCTGAATATTGTAACCTAAGTCTGACTGAAGTCAACTCATGTATCTTATGTCTCCGGTATCTGGTTAATACAGTCACGGAAAAAGTTATTAGACCATCAAAAGTCATCAAAAACAATGGTTATGCAATCAAGTACTAACTCCTGTGTGTATCAAGTGACTAAAACACACAGAAAAGAAAACATAAAATGCCTAAAAGCACTGTTTTTGTCAGTACAATGCCATAGCTATTGATGTAAGAACTGAAGTGAAACATGGAAAAACATGGAAACATGGAAAATGGATAGATATCAGCTCTGAAATTAAACTCTTATGAGCTGTTTTTCTTATCATTATATTTGTCCAAATAAATGTACCTTTAGTTGTACCAGGCATTAAAATGAACAAGAAATTGAAGAAAACAAAGGTGGTCTAATAATTTTTTTTTCTGTGACTGTATTTCATGTATTACAGACATTATCTCTACAAAGGGCCGGTTATAGTCTATAACATCCTCACTAGATGGCACTAAATTACACACTGAACCTTCAAAACCAAACCTACGTCCATTAATTCTATGATAATAAATCTGATATGGGGTGATATAGTCTGATTCCATCCCAAAAGAACAAAATCAGGTGTAATTATTAAAATCTGTTAGTTAAATGTGAAGCTAAAGTTTAGCTTAAACATGTATGGGGAGGTGGAAGATGAAAATACTCCTTACCCTTTCCTGTCCATTGCATCAACATCATCCACCCTCATGCCAAAGATGAAAAGGTTGTCTTCGCCGGCCTCCTCTGCCATCTCCACATTGGCTCCATCCATAGTGCCAATAGTCAGAGCACCGTTCAGCATGAACTTCATGTTGCCGGTGCCAGAGGCCTCTGTGCCAGCTGTGGAAATCTGCTCTGACAGGTCAGCTGCAGGGATGGCTGAACGGAGACGTAAGTAGAAGGTTAATGATTCTAACAAGCATTTTTTGACATAATATGCAACTGTAATATGCAACTGATATTGCGTATGATAAAAGTCCTGACAGGCAACATCTGTGGTGAAGAAAACGGCATGGATGACAAACTGAAACAGATAGAAACCAAACAATACAAGCCAGCCTGCAGGGTCTGGGCTCAAGGGTGACTGTTGTGAATTACCTTTCTCTGCAAGAGTAACTCTGTAGTTCTCCAAAAAGATGACTTTAAGACGATCTCCAACAACAGGGTCATTGTTGACCACCTCTCCAATAGCTGTAATCAGACGGATAATCATCTTGGCAGTGTGGTATCCAGGAGCAGCCTGCAAGACGGGACAAGCAAATAACTATGTACTATCTGATGTTAGAAGACGTTATTGTGTGCAGTCTAGGAGGTAAGTAAACAAACCTTTCCTCCAATCATAATGGTTCTTGGAGTCCACTGCTTGTTTGGCTCCTTCTTGATGCCTATAGAAAACATCAAGTGATTAAAGGACCGGTGATGCGTGTTGTTTTACAATGTGAACCAGAGGGTTTAAAACGTACGGTTATAATAGGTGATGATATGCAGGCAGTTGAGCAGCTGGCGCTTGTATTCATGGATCCTCTTGACTTGAATGTCGAACATAGAGTTGGGGTTGATCTTTACCTTGTAGTGCTCCTCCAAGTGCACAGCAAACTTCAACTTGTTCTCCTGCATTTTCAAAATAGTCTCTTCATTATGTCAAAATTAACCCATAAAGACCCAAACAGCTACTGGTGATGAAAATCAGCTACTAATCTAAACTGTTTAATACCTATTGATCCACTAAACCTATCAATACATGTAAGTAATTGGTGTAAAATACAGTTTGTTGTCTTTTCATGGTCATCAGATATGACCCATCTGGACCTTCAGAGGCTCCATAGTTATCATAGAAACACCGTCATCTGCTACAACATTGATTTACCAGTAAAACCCATGGAGTTGGATCAATGACAGTGGATGGAGACACTTGTTTTTAGTTCAATTATCGATATATTTGCTGAAAAAGTCACTTTTTCATCAGTTTTCTGTTTCTGATATAATAACCCTCCATTTTAATCCATGCTTTTTTGAACATCTACATGATCAATAAATTAAATATAGGAAAATAAATTATTTACAATGAAAAACTGCAAAATAAGGAGGATAATATCACAATCAGTGGTGATAAATCTCTTAAAAAAGGTTAAATAGAGAGAAAAATTAATTTGGGAACTGCCACAAAAGTAGCACTGGGTCTTTATGAGTTAAAGTATTCTTAAGTTGTGTGACTGTAGATGCTTCTCAAGAGTTTTAACAAAACAACATTGCACATTCCAATAAAAGCAAATGATGAGGTTTTCATTCACACACCGACTACATTAGCGAACGCACCGCAGAAGAAACAGTCACAGAGAAACAAAATAATTGGCTTTTTGCATGTGGAGCCTCTTAGGAGTACTGTTGTGTATTACTAAGTCATAATCTGTGTATGTTTCAGGTGCAGGGTGCTTGGTGTAGAGTATTATAAGCTGCTAGTGTGTAGCTAAGATTTGCATACCAAGCTGTGACAAGGAGGGGGGAATTAACTTTTCACAATGTGTCGTTGAAACTGTCACACTCTCACATCATGTCAGTGTTAGTATCAGACAGATGCTTAAACTGCAGCGTTGAGTCCAAATCCTGATCATTTCCAATGCTTCACCTGCTTCACTTTGGCAATATCGCGAATGAAGGCATCATCATTCACAAAGTTGCGAAGAGACTTCAGCTGATCGAGGTCACGAATGTAGTCTTCGCCAATCCTCTAAACAAACAGAAATCGAAAAAAGGTCGATCAGCGAAAGTTGTTCTCTCTTATTATTTTTGTTTGATGTATATGTGAAATGTTGTAAACACAGCTGACCTCAGCGATGACCTCAGCCAGGCCAGGGTTGCACATCACCAGCCAGCGGCGAGGAGTGATGCCGTTGGTCTTGTTTTGGAACTTGTGTGGCTCCATTTCATAGAAATCCTTGAAACTGTGGGCAGATTGAAGCATCACATATAGATGGCATGACAGAGCAGCACATGAAAACATATAGGAGAAGAAAATAGTGGAAAAAAAGACATGAATTAGGAATCACTGTGAAGTTTAACAGGCAGATGTCTTTACTGCAGGGACATACATGGTAGCTTTAAGGATGTCAGAGTGGATCTGGGCCACACCGTTCACAGCATGGGAACCCACAATGCACAAATGGGCCATGTTGATCCTCTTCTGTCCACCTTCCTCAATGAGTGACATACGAGCCAGGCGACCAGTATCACCAGGATACTTCGCAGCAACTCTCTGCCAAGTTCAAGACAACACAAAATGGACTTGTGTGTTTTTTGTTGTGGTCAAATTGTGGATTTTCTGTTTTAATGGCACTGTGTTATATTACATTAACATATCTACTTGAAAATAATAACAAATTAACCGTTGTCAGAGTATTTCCAAACACAGAACTGCCCTATCTTTATTGTGCTGATTTGGCAGCCTGACAGCTGATAAAACATGCTTTAAGTCATAAACACTCAACTTGTTTCCAGCAGAGACGTGGGAGTCAGTATGACTTAAATCTGACAGGAATTGCAATTAAAAACCAATAAACATCATTTGGGCTTTAACTTTTACAAAAGTTACAGCACTTATGTTCTGGTTCTAATCTGTATAGTTATTTTATGCATTTAATGAGTTCTTCCGTTGTTCCTTGTCAGACTAACTTTCAAAAAATATCAATTTATTATCAAACTAGAAGAGCATCAACAAATGTATGGTATGGACCATCTGGAGTCTTTTCTTTTCTTTCTGTACACATTTGTTTAGTTTTTGCCACAAACACTCATTTAATAGGAAATATCTGAATGTCTTCGAATCACATGCATATATTTTTCTTACCTGTGTTGAACTAGGAAGAGAAAGTACATAGGTATAGCACAGACTTTAGCTTTTTTGTCTTAATAACCTGTGCTGCCACAGCTATTTATTATGAGGACACATTTCATGCAGCACATTATGGCTATTTTAAAAAGTTGCAATGTGTATTGCAAACCTCCAGGTGGCGGCGGTTGATCTCATACACAATTTCCAGGTGGCGAGGCAGCAGATGAGCGAAAAGGTCAACAGGCCAACGCTCCAGAGCTTCAGGGAGGACTGTGTGGTTGGTGTAGGCACAGGTACGAACACAGATGTCCCAGGCCTCAACATCAGTAAAAAGACACGAATAAGTGATATTATAACACACAAAATAGTTTAGTGTCAGATGAAGTAGTCTCAAAAAACACTGTGAATAATTACTGCAAATATATCATAAATGTGCTATTTGAAAGCTATGAAAAAATTGTTTTATTTGCTGCTCACCATGTCCCAGCTAAGTTTCTCCTCATCAACCAGAACCCTCATCAGCTCAGGAATAGCCATGGCCGGGTGAGTGTCATTCAGCTGGATGGCAACCTGAATAAACGACAAACCTCATTAGATGTCTATTCAGAATTTTATGCTATTCTTTGTTGTTACTGTTCATTTGAACTTCTCTCACCAGATATAATAAAACCCACATATATAGAGTTCAACACACAGGCAAAGCCAGTGCAACAGAGGCACACAGGGAACATCAGGGGGAAATCATTTCATTTTTGACAGAATCTATTTTGTTGAGTTTTAGCTTCACCTTGTCAGGCAGTTTGTTGAAGTCTGTGCGAGCAATCTCCCTGGAGCCAAACTTAGAGACCTTGAAACGACGGATGATGTCTTGCAGGGTGGCAGAAACCACAAAGTACTCCTGCTTCAGACGGAGCTCCTTCCCCTCAAAGAACTGAGGATAAAGACACATATTTGTCTGTTTCTGTTCTTAAACCAGACATGAATGCAATTCTTAGTCATTAATAAAGTAATTCAATGTCTTTGACTGGATAGAAGAAAAGCGGAGTAAAAGTACAGCTACACTACATCTGCAGGTATGTCTATAAGCTTTCAATCTAATCATCGCATTCCTTCCATATTAAGCAGAGCATAGCTTTAATATGTTAATGTAGTCTTAATCTAGTACATTTCATGTGTGCATATAATTAAATATTTTCTTTAACCACATTAGAAATTCATCACATAAAAATATGCAAATCAGAACCGAGTGAAATTTTCAGTGTGTTAAGGGGAATGTCTTTATGGAATTTTAAAGTAATGATTTTTTTCTTGCCCTGAAAATCAGGCAACTCATAATCACAAAAGGTGCAAAAATAAAGAAAGGAGAAAATTTTCAGATTAGCAGTTTATGTTAAATGTGTGTGACCGGAAAATGCTGCCTTCAGATAGCTTTGTGGTTTTTACTGTGGATATGCCTTTGCAACAATTAGGAAATTAGATCAAGCAATGATCATACTGACTTGTTAATATACAGCTGTAAAATAGCTAATAGAATCCACAACAGAATAGGACAGATAATATGGACTACACTGAATATCAGACCCACTGTAGTTTCTGTTCTCACTTGCACGGACATAAATTACGAGAACTGACTTTGAGTTAAAGCTCAGGGCTAGATGGTTATCAACCAAATCCTCCTTCTAGAGCCTTCAGGGAGCCAGCACATGGTGGTCAGATAAAAAAAGACAGCTTCAGACGAAGCCAGAAGAGCTGACAGTAGCTCTAGCAGAAGACAAAGGACAGCACTGTAGCTGACTTCCAAATTATGGAAATCCATTTATTAGCCAAGCTACAATACCTGCCTTAACGATACTGTATTATCTTACAGCTACTCTATAGGGCATAGGAACCGTATAATAATATAAGAGCCATCCAGGAGTCACAGAGTCTGTATGATTTTTTTATATATCATCTTCACTTTTAAATATCCTGCTGTTTTCTCAAGGCTAGGTGCACAACTGAATGCCTACCCATCATTATAAGTGCAGCTCTAATTAAAATCTACCCATGATTTCTTACATTGTCGTTGGGATACAGCACACGGGAGATATTTTCAGCCAGGTTTCTGTCCAAAACAGCCTGAATGTAGCCGCCCACATTGACTGTAAAGGGAAGAAAGAAAGCAACTCTTTTTATCTTTGCTCATTTTCAATGGTTGTTGCATTATTTTACAAGTTTAGGGGTTCAGTATGTAAGATATAGTGGTATAGGTCTGTTAAAAATGCTAGAAAAATACAACAAAATAAAAATTCTCAACAAAAGCTGTGAAAAAGTCTTCTACTGAGCTAATGTTTGGTTTGTTCATTCTGGGCTTTTTAAAGGGATAACAACTGCAGTCAGTGCTTAAACATAATAGTGTAATGCAGGTGGTGTCAAACCCATTGTAGTTCAGGGGACACATACAGACCAAAATGATCTCAACTGGGCCGGACCAGTTTAATGATAACAGTGAGAAAAGTCAAATTACACCATGAAAATGTTTACCTCTACAAAGTAAAAAAATGTGAATAACATGAACAATGATGAACAACCTGAAATTTCTCAAGAAAATATATGAAATTTTAGCAATATTATATCTGACTTTATCATTTACACATGTGCATTACAACTTACAGATCACAATGCATCTACAAATACACAGCATTTAGTAACAGGCAGAATATTGTTAATATTGCACTTCTTTTAAGACATGTTGGGTTGTTCATATTTGTTCAGATTATTCCTACTTTTTGCGAAGGATAGTTTGTAGATATGTAAAAATTTTCATATAATTTTACATTTTACATTACAAAAATGTTAGAATTTTACTTTTAGACAAAAATTTGGACTTGTCATAATTTATTATGATAGTATTTTACTTGTCTGACTCACTTGAGATCAAATTGATCTGTTTCTGGCCCCTGAACTAAAATGATTTTGACACCCTTGATCGTTAATATCACCATTCACATTTACATTTCAATTAATAATAAAAAGACCTTTGAAAGTACATTTACATTCCACAAATTCATCCCATGGGTAACAAAAACACATCAATTCTTATTTTCAGGTAATTAAACATAATTCTGAGTATTATATTGCATGTCTTAGATTTTTTTTAGCCTTTATTTAACCAGGTAGGTCTATTGAGAGCCGGTTCTTACACACTGGACCATGTAATGCTCTTTGTGAGACACGTACAATCTTTAAGGTTGAACTCGCAGGGTGCCTTTGCAGACCACAGCCTCATGGTGTTGACAACATTGTTTCTGTATCCAGGAACAGGAGTGTCATATGGAAGAGCCAGCACCACCTGGCAAAATGATCACAGCAGGAGACATTTAACACACATGCTTATTTTAACTGACAAAATCTACCTCTATGAACATAAGTTTAAACATGAATGAAGTTTAGAAATGAAGCAGTGTATAATCACACCTGTGTGTCAACCCATTTGACACCGTCAGGGTGATGTTCCGTTCTGCCGTAGAAGTGCACAGGACGCATATATTCAGGACGTGCTTTCTCCCAAGGGTTGCCATAGCGCAGCCAATCATCAGCCTCCTCAACCTGGATAATGACACGCATTACTCAGACTCATTAAGTGACTGGATTCTGAGCCAGACATAGAAAATGACCGACCCGGATAATCAGTGACAAAGGCAACTCCAGTGTGAGATGAAATATACACGAATGTAGACAGTTAAAAAAAAAAAAAAAACTAACCTGCCAGCCATTGACAATTTTCTGGTTGAAGATGCCGAATTCATAGCGAATACCATAACCGTAGGCAGCCAGACCCAGTGAAGCCATGGAGTCCAGGAAACAAGCTGAGGACAGTGAAGGAGCAATCTGACTCATATGTTAAAATGTTAAATCAGTCAACAGGAGTGAGATTGTGTTCAAGTATAGCAAGAACTATTGGAAAAAAGTTCCTCACCAGCAAGTCTGCCTAGGCCACCATTGCCCAAACCAGCATCTTCCTCCATGTCCTCCAGTTCCTCCATGTCCAGACCCAACTACAGACCACAACATGGACCAGTCAAACCAGTCATTGTATACATTTTGAAAAGCATAGATGCACATGTACATATACACACATATACATACACATACTCATATACATGTACATACACATATACATATACATGCACACGTACATACACATGTACATATACATACACACATATATGTCCATATTTACATACACATAGGCATATGCATAATATACATATACATATACAAGGGGCTTTGATTTAGCGTCTTGGTCTCACCTGGTACATGGCCTCATCACAGGCGTTCTCCAATGCAAGGTTCACCATGGTGTTCTGAAGGGTGCGGCCCATGTAGAACTCAAGGGAGATGTAGTACACGCGCTGTAAGACAACATTAGGTGATGCTTCAAGGTAATGTTATTACACTTGCTTTTCCATCAAAAATTTTGAAGTGGGGAATAAATCTGTAAAGTGATAAATGCATACTAATATCAACACTGTACAGTAACATTTCTGATTTCACAGAAAAAAAAATGTTTCCAGCACTAAAATATGTTCTTTTTCTTGAAACATTGCTTCTTACTGCTGTGGTCAGCTTGACAAATACTTAAAATGTATAACTCCCATAAAAGCATAAGTATTTTTTATCAAGACAAAGAGGTGCTCACTTTGAGGTCCTTATTTTCAGACTAAATGGTACTATTTATCCACTAACCCCAAGTGTTACTCCCTTTTACTAGAGTCTGTATTTGTTGTATTATATATACATTTTCTTTTTATATTCTTATTGATTTAAGTGTTGACTTCTTCTTACAATAATATAATACAATAACATGTAACATATCAATATATAAATATATTGTGTTTATTTACGAATCTAACGCCATTACACACTGATGTCATGATTGAGGTATCAGCATGGGCTTATGGCAGCTCTTTACTGCAACATGATGGGTACAAATGTGGCTGTGAAACCAAAAACCAGTGAAATCATACGCCAAATGTCAAGGAATACTTGAAGCTTGGCGATTTATCTTCATGGTCAGGGGTCTGCCACCTGAGCCTGTGTTTAGCCTTTGCCATTTAGTTGTTATAGATTTGTTTTTTGTTTTTTTGATATGGTGAAGGGACACAAGCTGAGGAGGAAAGGCAAAAGAGAGGAGGGAAGAGAGGCGACCGCGGGGACAAATTGCTTTGGGTGTTACATAACACCAACATTTTGGCTCAGGCAAAAATAGCTCCTGTAGAGGTCGCTGTAAAGGTCAGCCGGAGCCTGATACCCAGGCATTGTGAGTACAAGTCTAGAGCAACAAAAGTGGTTCAGAAAAATGTGTAAAATATTAATTAATGAGCGACAGAGTCATATCACTGTGCAGCTTTACAGGATCTCATGAATTATTTATAATTATATGCTCCAAATCTGATCTGACTTCAATCGTTGTATCATCTCATTTCGCTGATTAGCTTCTTTTTGAGACATTCATATTAACACAGTGATAAATAACAATTTTGAAGAAACCGTAGCTTAATAGGATCTTATGTAAAGAGCAAAACCCTGGACTGAGCTTAAATGTCTTCCCTGACCCAGGTTTCCATGTAGACCTTTAAAGGATGCACCTTTGACCTTTTAGTCTAGAGCAAAAAAAAAAAAACAAGGTGACACAATCATGAGGTTGGAATTAGAGGTTTAGCCCTGTAGTCTTTGCATAAACAGCTCCTGGAAACTAGTTTAATGTACAAAATAAAAGTGTCCTCACTAAGATTAATATGTTATGGCTTTTGCACAACCAAAAGAAAAAAAAAGAGCAATAACTCTACAGAGTACGTTAAGGTGTGCAAGCAAATTTCCTCCAAAGTTAAGAAAAGAAAAATTATCCCCTTTATTCAGCAGATTATTAATGATCGTATAAGGGATATTTTTGCCCCTAAGTGAATGCGTGTCTTGGCAAATGTAATTTTGCTTTCTAACCTTCAGCTTCCTTTTGTTCTTTTAAGGCTCCTTTAACTTGTATTCACTCTTTATTTAAAAAACTTTACATACATTGAGTTGATTTCCAGAGGTACTGCTTTAGCAACAAGCTCTATAAGAGTTGCTTTATATAAGAACATATTTGCCCTTCAAGGCATGTGCTCATATGACACAAGTAAAGGCTATGTGCTTTATGGTGTAGTCAGGATGGGCACAGAAGGTCATGGAGAGGTTTTATGTTTCAACACACTATAGGAATGTCAGCATGCCAAGCAGAGTGCTAAGAAGTCCTTCTGAAGTTCAAATGCCATGATAAGGCATTATACTGGTATCAGGACATATGCAAATGACTAGTATGTTAAAGTATGTTAAATATGTGTAAACAATTAATGTATTCACTAAAACATTCAGGTTATGGAACAGAAAGAGAATGAAAGCTGCCATATAAAGGGAGGAGATCCTTATACTCACTAAAGATGAGGCAAATAGTGTCAGATTAAACATGTTTTCCAGTATGAACAGTATTATAACAGACATAATCAGCTGACTTTACTGTATGTTTCCTGTGACTTCAACTTACTTTGGGATCTTTCTCATAGTAGTGCTGCTGGGTTCTGATCCACCTGCCAACCAAGTGGTCCCGAACGGTGTTTGCAAGAGCAAAGTAGTAATCCCTTCTTGTTGCCACATTTCTGTCCTTGACCAGCGTAAAGTGGAGATGTCTGTTGAAGTTCTGCTTCAGATCTGAAACATTTTCAACACCAGCAAGGCCTCGCACTGAAATCTGTTTTTTCTTATCATGGTCAGACAATGGTTTAGACATGGTGGCACAAGTTTTGGCAGCTCAGGGTCTCTGACTGAATAGAAGGAAAGACAGCAGACGCTCACCACCAGGGCCAGACACACAGCAAGACAGGCACCCAACCCACAGAATCACTCCCAGCGTTTTAAAGGCACAGCTATAAATATTAAGCAGAGGGTGGAGCAGAGTGTACATTTTGGGCAAAGGGTGGGACATTGAGATTATTTTCATTTATGCACTGTAACGTCATCTCACTGTTTCACATTTTAAACTCTACCAGACAAAAAAAAAAAAAAAAAAAAAAAAAAACAACAAAAAACAGCTCCGTTAAGCTCCATTTCTGACTTTTGTCTTTTCTCATTTGATATACACTCATCAAAACCCACAAATGACTTGTAATTGATTGATCACCATTTCTTTTATCTTTACTGAAGCTGATCAAAGCAATGAGAACAAAATGAACCTCCATCTTTTGTGAAATCTTGCTTGTCTTCATCAGCCCGAACATGACAATTATGATGTTGACATCCTGCATTGATTTGAGCGATCCAGAATTAATCATTATTTTAGAAATGATAATGACATGGTATAAAAATTTAATAACGTTCCTAAATATGGTGCATAGCTCTTTTCTGTGCAAAGTATACTTTCTGGTGTCATACGGGGAAAACATGATGCCGATGATAATATCTGGCAGCTACAGTGGCTAACTTGTTTTTCTCTTAATAGCTGGCAGGAGTGCACTGACCAGCAGATGGTAATGTACATCAAATGATATTTAAAAAAATGCATTTCGTTACTCAAAAGACAACACACTGCAAACTCAGCTAATTATCCTGTTTTTGGAGGCAATATATTTATAAGTTGCCGCATTACATGACAGCTTTAGGGAAGTCTTTTGTTAAAAACTCAGGATCAGGTTCCACTTGTACCCTCGTCTGCTCTTAAACACAAACCGCAGCGCTGCAGCATTTAACATTTCCGTGCTACTGTATCACATCACAAGTCATGTAAGTGGAAGTACAGTAAGCAGTTATAAACCAGCAACTCAGAGTCTGTGTGAAGATCACATCTGTGCAGGAGCCTGGGGCAATGACAGACACCAAATCAGCTGTAGAACAGTTACTAAACCCACTCTATTTTCAGTTATCACTCCAGCGAGCCAAACTATCATGAAGTCTTGACCTTCTATAAATAGTAACTGTGACCCAGTCCCAAAGGCCATGATATTTGAAAGGCTATCTTGTTAATGTCAGCAAGAGCTCGCAGACAACACTTGTATATTACTATGAGCTACAGCATAAGTCAGACGGCAGTGTTCGCAACGCTTTTCATAGTGGGATGCAGTCCTTATTATCCTATTAAAGAGAAGCCTCTGACTTCGGACTTAAATTGGTTAAAAGCTGGGTAAAAGAGTGACTGTTAGTGTCATGAAGTGCTGTTTTTTCAATGAGTGTTGGCAGGAAAACTATTGGGGATAAAATTAACCTGTCTTTCTAATCATTTACTATTCTTTTGCATGATTGGAGAAGATACAAAAGTGGAAAAAAAAGACAAAAGAGGCTGCTGTCAAACGCCACAACAATTGGACAGCAGCTAAATAGAAATCACATTGCAGGAGCTAGTTGAAGTGGCTGGCACCGCTTCATGGCCATTTCTGCCTCATTTGAAGAATTTTTAGAACTTACACAGTGTATAAATGCTGTCTACACCATTTTCTCTTATGCTGCCTTTAATGTCCCTGCATGCAAAATGACCCGCAGAAGAGAGGAACCATCACACAACAGATGACAGAGATTGAAGCTGGCGTGCCCCTGATTTGTCCATTATGATGAGCAAATTATGTTCTTACATGTCTACTGGCTGTTCTGTCAAATGGTACATCAAGCATTTCAAGACCACACTGAATGCACACTCTGATGGAAACTGTGAAAAAAACAACATTATTCTCAATGTGATGGCAAATTTTTCAGCGGTGAGCGTAATTGTTGCGACAGCCCAGACACTAAACAGTCTCCATGTTCCAGCAAAACATGGGCATTTTCTCTATTATTATAGAGCTCTTTATATTCTATGTGTGAATTGTCCTTTCTATAACACTCTTGAGGAAACAGCAATTTACAGTGACTCTATCTTGTAATCAAAAGGAAGCATGAAAGATTAATTAATGGAAATTTAAATTTTATTCCCTGGAGTAGATTAAGTCAATTAACTCAGATGTTAATGAAAGCTCTGATTGGCCAGGAGTTAAATGGTTCCAGTGCCTTCTGTTCTGCCTGACAGTAAAAGGCAGACCTGGAGATTATGGCTGGTGTCGTGTCCAACAGATTGAGATTCAAATAGCAGTTCTTAGTTTCTTGCATTTTTCTTGAATTTAGAATATAAGCTTTTTACTCAGGCTTTGTTTCCAACTAAAAGGTTCTTGAAAATAGAAGAAGCCACATTAAAACAGAAACATAAAAAGATCCTGTATGTTTTGTGCAATGCTCTCTGGATCTTTAATTATCATCTTCTTTGGATATATTTACTATTCTAGACTGTGGAGACATTATATAGATGCACACTGCCTCCTCTTCACTTCACTTTATCATCCATATATATATCACCATGCACGTATAATGATTTGGTTTCCTGGCCTATTTTGTCAGAGAAAACTACTTTTTTTTTTCCATCAGAATGAAATCATTAATGTGTAATGATTTTGTTGTTACACAGTATTTTGTTCATACATTATTAGGTCTCTCTCAAGATGCAAGTTTAATCTTCTGGTTAAATAAATGCTTGATCAATAAGGAAGAAGAATAATCATTCTCATGCGTAGTTGTTTTTTTTTTTTTTTTTTTTTTTTTTCTTTTTTGTTATTCTTCATTCTTCTCCTTCACAGTAAGACCACTGCACTGAACAGTGAGAGCTGCTGTGATTCATGCCTTGTTCTTGGAACTGACATAAGAAATCCTCCCTTTGTCTAAATCTCTGATGAATCTCAGAGTTTTCACAAAGAATAATGTGCCACATTTGCAGGTGTTATCTATGTCTGGCACCTCTGCATCCTCAACAAAATACTTCAAGATATATTATTTTCATAAACATCAGTTGTTTTTTTGTTTTTTTTCCCTTGATGCTTTCTCAATATCTCTCATAATTTCATGGCTGTCTTGTATTTGGCCAGTGGGTGAGTTCAGCTATTTGGGCTATTTGAGGAAGAAATGAGAATTTTATTTCACAGTATCAGAATTTGGGAATCATGAGAGATAGAAAGATAAACAGGAAATGTCAAGGTCTTGGCTAAACCAATCACAGTCAGCATTTATGAATGTAATTATTTTACACAGAATGGAAGCAAAATAAACTGGTACCGTGAGTACAGTTGGAAAACACCGTGAAAATACAGCCCTTTGAATAATGTGAGATTTGAACTGTAAGAGTAAGTAGAAAACAACACATACTGTGGAAATGTTTCTTGTTTTGTCTTGATGCTCTTGTACTTGTTGTCACCATTAGTCAAAATCTTGAAAGAAAAGGCCGCTGCTGCTGAGATATACAATACAACATGTACACTGGCAGTAATTACAGGCTCAAGTTGATGGCTGTTCGTTTCTATTCTTGTCTCACTCTCGCATTGACTCCAAGACATTCACATTGTTACACACAGTCTACTGGTGGGAAAGCGGTTTGTTTTCCACTGTCTGTAAAGAGCTGTTTACAGCTCAACAAAAGTTTTGGTCTGAAGGTGATGCATCTACACTATTTCTGCCCATTAAGCTGCAGCAAGCAGTTGTTAGTTGGCCCCAGTGTTTCCTCAGTGTATTACGTTTTTTTAAGTCAGTTGTGTATAATCTTTTGGTTCAGTGTGTGTGTGTGCGGGTGTGTGTGTGTGTGTGTGTTTGTGTGTAATGAAATTTTTATCTCTGATGGTGGAGAAAAGCACTTAATTGAATCCAAGCTTAACGTTTATGTTGTCTAGAGTTAAATGGCATTGTGTTAGCTGAATACCAATCAGCTGATTTGCACTGGGGTTCTTTCTAGCACTGAATCATAGCATAATAGGTTCAAAGGCATGTTGTTAAGTTCCAGTGTGTCGCCCTGGTCAAATGCTGCATTTTGTCTCTCTGTGAACCTCTTAACTTGGGGGTTGCACAGGAGGAATACTGTCACCTGGTGGTACATGTGGAAATGTCACATTAACAATTAAGTCTCTGCAGGAGCAGAAGAGGAATGCACTGTACAGATGTCAACACGTCAGGAAAAGGCAATGAAATAAGAAATGCGAGCAATAAAATATAATATTACCTGTTGATTGATGAACTTTTGCAGGAATATATTTTATCTCTTTGAAAATGTTTATTCCACATTCTGCATTCATATGATCATCATCTTTATCCCCTTTAAAATGCAGGAATGGTTTCTTTTAAGGCTCTTCACAGACATGATTCACCCATGCTGGTGTTTTCACTCTCCGTTCCTGATGTGGGTGTGCATAGACTGGACTTGATTGACATCTCCTTCACTTGTGAGATGCAATGTCAAAACAACAACTTGCATCTTTTCCATATGTTGACATTCCACAGTTGCAAACATGTCTCTGCCATCTTCAACCAGAGCTTAGGTCTGATGGATCAGAATAAACATCAGTGTAGCTGTGCAGGGATTTAACATGAGTGAAGACATAACAAAACATGAAGCTGAAGAAAGGAAACTAGATTCCTGCTCAATATGTACAGTATGTAAGACTATATTTGTATTATGTATGCTATATTAATATGTTACTATACTGTACAGTACTATTCTACAGTTCATGGTTATTAAATGAATTTTACTGTGCTGAATTGAAAATATTTTTTCCAATCATTTTTATTTGTCTATGATAACAGTAATAGTTAAGAAGAGGAAGACAAGTAATCTAGCTGTACGATGCATCTGAAAAGTATCCACAGAGCTGCTCTTTTATACACACACACACACACACAC